>ML663006.1:21639460-21951333 GCA_007570785.1 Antilocapra americana
GGGGAGAGAGTGTTCTCCCCGTCCTATTCCTCCGCCATCTTAGTTTCCTCCCTCTATTTAATCTTTTAAACATCCATTTTTCTCACTAATCCTCCAATCTAACACACCATATTTCGCAGAGTTATACAAATTGTGTCTATTTGGCTTTCAAATATATTCTATGAGTAGAATCATTAAATCCTGTCCATTAATACATTCCAATTATGTACTATATCAATTACTGTGTTTTTATAAGTCTTGATATCCTATAATGCAAACTTTCTAGTCAAATGTATCTTGATTATTCTTAATTCTCTTTCATAAAAAATTTGAATTATTTTATCAAGAGTTATAAAAAACCTATAATTTTCATTTGAATTTCATTTAATCAAAACATATATGAAAAAATCATTTCTTTGCAATATTTATTTTTATATTCATAAATATAGAATTTCTCCCCATTTTGAAATTTTTTTTGTTTTCCACCAAAGTTAAATAATTCTCTGCATAGAATAACTGACAATTTTTGTTATGTATATTTCAAAATAAAAAGTATCATTTTTATGTTTATTTCAGAAGTATATGCTTGTGATTGATATTTCTATATAAATCATATACTTAGCCATATTCCAACTTTTCCTATCATTTACATATTAATCTTATAAATAGTAAATATGCTTTCTACTATTTATATTTTATTTATCTTAATACTATCTACTGTAAAATTTTTGGCAAAAAATAACATTTTAATTTTCTTCTAAAAAGCATTTTTACTTTTAAAAATGTGCAGAATGGATTCTTCAATATAAGATGAAAAACAGGTGATAATATAGTCATCTTCGACTTTTACACATTTTAATAAGGATGTATATGATCATGTCATACTTAAAATGATATCACACTAAACACTGACCTTCATTTCAGCTTTACTGAGATGGTTGCTGTATAAATATAATGAATTTGTATTACATTTATATTGAATATATATGTTTTATAAATAATGAATTATATGACATTTTGTCAAATGATTATTAGAAATATAAAATTATTTTCTTCCATAATCTCTTTATGTTGTGAATTTCATTGTAAATAATTTAAATAATAAACCAACCTTCCTGAGGTAAACCTAAGTTAGAGATTGTGTGCTTACTTTTTTATACAATATTGATATTCATTTACTACAATGTCAAGAAATTTTATGATTTAAATGACCTTATATTATTTCTGCTTATCATAATTATTTTCTAGTTTGATAACAAGAGTGTGCCCAACTTATGAAAATGGTATATCTATCCAATTATTTAAGACTTCTGTAATTCCTTTCATGTTTTGTAGTCTTATTATACAAGGATCATGGACATGCTGTGCTAGATAAATCTCTAAGTATTTCATGTTGCTGACTATTAAACAGCATTTTTCAGTTTCAAGTTTATTGTTCAGATATAGGAAGTAAATTTTTTAAACTTTAACTTTCTAAAAAATTTTTGAATATTGACACTGATATTTAAATTGCAACTTGACAGAAATAGCTTTTTGTGATAGATTCTTTAGAATGACATTAAACACTACCACATCATCTACAATTATAGTCTGTACATCTTTGGTTTTTTCAATCTAAGGTTGAATACAATGGAGCATATATATATATATATATTTTATCTCAGAATAAAATCATTATTTCACCAGTAAGTATCCTTCTAGCTACAAGAGTTTTATTGAGAACTTTTACCTTTTTGAGGAAGTTACCTTCCATTCTTATTATATTGAAAGGCTATTATTTTATGGAAGAAAAAAAGTTAGATTTTTGTATCCACTATTCACAAATCTTTTGAGACTTTTTTCTTTCATTCTGTAGTTATCATGAATTGTATTGACGGATTTGCAAATGTTGAACAAATCGTAAGTTTTGTTTATATATTGCTGGATTTACTTGGTAATATTTATCTGTAATGTTTGCATCTATGCTCTTTTTTTCTTTTTCTTAGAATATTTCGATTTGTCTTTGGTAGTATGGTAATAAGAACTTTATCAAAATGAGTTAGAAAATTCTCCCTTTCCCTCTAAATTTCTAAAAGTGTTATGTATAGAAAATGTATGAATGTTCTTTGAAGACAAAGTTCTATTCAGATTTATCATTCTGATTGGTCATTTTTGGTTGTTTGTGTCTTTCAGGGAATTTTTCTCCTCATATAAATTGTCAAATTGACTAGAATAAACTTGTTCATAATATTATTTTATGATCCTTTTAGAGTGTATCAGTTTGTTCTTGACATTTTCACTCTCATTATTGGTATGATTTATTTCTGTTTTCTCTCTTTTTATGTTGGTCAGACTTGTTAAAAATCTATCAATTTTCTTGACTTTATTTTAAAAAGTAACTTAAGGTCATTATTTTGATTCTTTTAGCTATACAATTTCTATGTCACTTATTAATGTTGTTATTTTAATTTTTTTCAAAAAAATTTTGAGGACAATTTGCTTCTTTTTTCTTTTTTTTGTTGTTGTTCATTTTTATTTTTTAATATAACTTTATTTATTTTAATTGGAAGCTAATTACTTCACAATATTATAGTGGTTTTGCCATATATTGACATGGATCCACCACAGGTGTACATGTGTTCCTCATCCTGAACCCCCTCCCACCTCCCTCCCCATCCCATCCCTCTGGGTCTTCCCAGAGCACCAGCCCCGAGCACCCTGTATCACGTATCGAACCTGGACTGGCAATCCATTTCACATATGATAATATACATGTTTCAATGCCATTCTCCCAAATCATCCCACCCTCACCCTCTCCCACAGAGTCCAAAGACTGTTCTATACATCTGTGTCTAAACAAGATGCTACAATTATCGATAGACATCTTTTCTCTCCTCTCATGAAAATTTAAAACTATACGTTTTCTATAGGCAATATTTAGCTGTATTAGAGTAGGAAATGGCCACCCACTCCAACATTCTTGCCTGGAAAATTCCATGGGCCAAGGAGCCTGGTGGGCTACAGTCCATGGGATTGCAAAGAGTTCAACATAACTGAACACAATCGCATATTTATCTGTATCCCGCAAATTTTGGTATATCATGCTTTTATCTTCATTTAGTTCAATATATACACTTTACTATATGTAAAATAGAGAACTAGTAAGGACTTATTATATAGCAAAGGGAACTCTACTCAGTACTCTGTAATGACCTATAGGAAAAAAATCTAAAAAAGAGTAAATCCATGTATATGTGCAACTGATTCGCTTCACTGTATAGCAGAAATTCATTTGCTGTGCAAACACAACATTGTAAATCAACTATACTCCAATAAAATGTTTTTCCCACTTTTCTTTGGTTTTATTTTTTAATTTTATATTGGAACACAGTTAAAAAGCAATGTTTTGTTGCTTTCAGGTATACAGTGAAGCAATTCAGTTATCCATACACATGTATATTTATTTTTCAAATACTTTACCCATTTAAGTTATTACAGAATATTAAGCAGTGTTCCTTGTGCTGTACAATAGATCCTTTTTGCTTCTCTATTTTAAATATACCAGAGTATAAATGTCAGTCCCAAATTTTCACTATGAATTTCCTTTGTCCCATGAGGATTGTGCTATTTAATATCTAAATATAGAATTTTCTGGGTAAATTTATGCTACTGATTTTTAAGCTAAGTCCACTGTGATCAGAGAGTATCTTCTGTATGATTTTTAAGTTGTTCATACTTGTATTACGGGCTTCCCTGGTGGCTCAGCAGTAAAAAATCCACTTGCCAGTGCAGGAGACTAAGGTGATACAGGTTCAATCCTGGGTCAGGAAGATCGCATGGAGTAGGAAATGGCAACCTCACTTTTATTATGGTCTAACATACAGTGTATGAGACTGAATATACCATGTGCTTTAAAAAGAATGTATATTCTGCTGCTTTATGTGGAATGCTAGGCAAATGTCTGTTAGTTCAATTCAAATCCTAGTATGTGTATGCACACATTCAGTCACATCCTACTCTTTGTGGCCCCATGGAATATAGAACTCCAGGCTCCTCTGCCCATGGTATTTTCCAGGTAAGAAAACTGGAGTGGGTTGCCATTTCCCCCTCCAGGAGATCTTCCTGACCTAGGGATTGAACTGCATTTTTTGAATCTCTTGCATTGGCAAATGGAAACTTTACTAGCTGAGCCACCTGGGATAGAGCTGCTAATTAAATATTCTGTACATATTGATTTTATAACTGTTCATTCTGTCAGTTAATGAGAGAAGTATTGAAATACTCTATCACAGTTGCCAATTTATCTGGAGGCTGCCAGTCTTAGGAATCCCTGAATGCTCTATCACCCAAGGATATATTGTCTCCTAAAAGAGGGCTCCACTCCTGTTCACACCCATCAGTAGGTCCTCAGTAGCATTGGGACTCCTAAAGCCCTGCAGCTAGCCACCAAACGTGGCCCTGTCCAAGAGCAGATTGACATCAGCTCCAGGATCTTTGGACCAAGCAGCCAGCATCCCCAAGACCTGGCTACACCCACCAGTGGGTGAGGACTAGCCCTGGGAAACCTTGTGGCTCTGAAGCCAATTACCTATAATCCAACCTACCTACAAGCTAGCCAGCATAAAATCAGTGGTCCCCTGACTGTGCAGCCAAGTATCCTATGATCTGGTCCCATACAGCATCAGCCAACAACCTATGCAAAAGGCAGGGCCTGGTAATCACCTGGACCAAAAGACAGTCCTCACATCTACCCTCAGTAGTCAGTACTACACCATGAAGGAAAAATGTGGCCCGTATAAAGTCCCCGCCCTCGCCCCAAACATATAGCTTTGGTGGCAGAGGGTAGTGCAATCCTGGGCACCATAGGAAGTTTCCTACATAAGGACACTTCTCCAAGATCAAGAAACATAACTAACCTGTCAACTACATAGTAAAAATAACCAATTTAGGTAAAATGAGATGACAGAGGAATGTGTTTGAAATTCCTTAATTTCAAGCACATTCTAGATAAAACCCTGGAAGAATTAAGTGAAATGAAGATAAGCAACCTTATCTGATAAAGAGTACAAAGTAATGATTATAAAGATACTCAAAGAACTCAAGAGAAGAATGGATAGCCACAGTGAGAAGACACATAATTAAAAGGGCAAAAATTAAAGAAATGTGGAGAATACTAAAGCAGCAATGGAAAAATAACTAGTGACATGCAAGTGAATTGCCATACAAATATAAGCTGATTTTTCAGCGAAACACTGCAGACCAGAGAGTAGGGACATGACATACTTAAAATGAAGAAAGGGAAAAATCTACAATCAAGAATATTCTAATTTGGCAGGACTATCATTCAGATTTGAAGGAGAGATCAAAAGTTTTATAGATAAGCAAATACTAAAACAGTTCAGCACCAACAAATCAGCTTAATAAGAAATGTTAAAGGAACTTCTCTAAGCTACAAGGGAATGGCTACAACTAGAAACATAAAAATTACAATAGAAAAAAATCACATTGTTAAAGGCAAATATACAGTAAAGGTAGGAAATAAGACTAGTAGGAAGGCTAAATGTCAAAAGTAGTAAATTAATCTATATCTAAAGTAGTAGTTAAGGAAAACACAAATAGATGTGAAATATGCTATCTAAAATAGCAAACTTGGGATATATGTCAAGATACAGGGGTGTTAGCATGTTATCAAACTTAAGAAATCAGCTGCTTTAAGGAATTACATATATAAAGAAGCAAAGAGAATTCAAACATTACACTAAATGTGGTTAGTAAATCAGAAGGAAAGTGAGCAAAAAGAGAAAAATAAAGAATAATGAAACAACCCCCCACAAGAAAATGAACAAAACAGCAATAAATGATTATCTACTAATAATTTCTTCACATGTAAATGGATTAAATACACCAGTCCACAGACACAGAGTAACTGAAAGAATACACAAACAATACCTATATATATATATATGTGCTGCCTCCAAGAGACTCACCTCAGATCTAAAGATGCATACAAATTAAAAGTGAGGGAATGGAAAGATATTCCATGCAAGTGAAAATGAAAAGAAAACAAGTATAACAACACTTACATCAGAGAAACTAAGCTTTGAATCAAAGAATTTAAATAAAGACAAAGAAAGACATTACATAATGAAAAGGTATCAATCCAGGAAAAAGATACAATAATTGTAAACGCATTTGTACTCAGCATGGGAGCACCCAAATAGAAAAAATTTAGCCAAGATAAAGGGAGAACCTGATAGTAACATAATAGTAGTATGAGATTTTAACATCATACTACCATTGATGGAAAGATTATACAGACAGAAAATTAATACAAAAACACTGGCCTTATATGATATGTTAGATCAAATAGGCTTATATATATATATATATATATAATTTTATATATATATATATATATATATAATACATGTATATTATATATGTATAATATATATATTATATATGTTATATATATATGTATGTATATAAAACATTCCACTCAGAAGCAGCCAGTCACACATTCTTCTCAAGTGCACATGGAATTATTCTTTTCAAGATAGATCAGATACTAGCCCATAAAAGCAGTCTCAGCAAATTTAAGAAGTTTGAATCATATTAAGCATCTTTTCTAACCACAAAATTATGAGACTAGAAATCAACAAAAGAAAAAAACCTGCAAAAACACAAACAAGTTGTAGTTTAAAAATATACTACAAAACAAAATCATTGAGTCACCAAAGAAATCAAACAAGAAATCAAAAATGTCCTGAGATAAAAGAAAAATGAAACACAATGACCCAAAATTGATGGAACACAGCAAAGCAATTCAAAGAGAGCAGTTTACAGATTTACAAGCCTACCTTAAGAAACAAGAAAAATCTAAAATAAAAATCCTACCTTTACACCTAAAGGAATTAGGGGCGAAAAGAACAAGAAAACAAAAAGCCAAATTCAGTAGTCGAATGGATGTAAAGATTAAAGAAATCAGTGAAATAAAGGCAAAAAATGGAAAATGCCAATGTAATTAATAGCTGGTTCTTTGAAAATATCAGCAACATTGATAAACTTCTAACTAGATTCATCAAGAAAGAAAGAGGACCAAAATAAGCATTATTAGAAATGAAAAAGAAGTTACAACCATCACTACAGTAAAACAAAGGATAGTAGATCACTACAAACAATTATACATCAATGAAATGGACAACCTAAAAAAAAATAGACAAATTCCTAGTAATGTTGAATCTCCAAAGACTGATAGGAAGAAATAGAAAATAAGAACGGACCAATTACCAGTAATAAAATTAAATCGATATTAAAAAAAAAAACTCACAAAACAAAAGTCCAGGACCCAAATTTCACAAGTGAATGATACTAAATATTTAGAGGAGTTAATAACATCTAATTTTTCATATCAATCCAAAAAAATGTAGAGGAAGGTATACTTCCAAGCACACTATGAGTCCATTATCACCCTGATACCAAATGCAGACAAAAATGAAATCACACAAAAAAAGAATATTAAAAGTCAATATCATTTATGAGCATATGTGTAAAATTATCAAAAATATTGGCAAACGAAACTGAATAATACATTTTAAGCGTTATACAATATGATCAAATAGGATTTAATACAGGGATTCAAGAATGGTTCAATAACTCAATCAATCAGTGAGATGCATAACATTAGCAAGTTGCAGAATAAAAAGTATTGTTATCATCTCAAAAGATGGAGAAAAAAATCTTTGACACAATACAAACTCAAAAGGGTAGGTATAGAGGTGACAGAAAATACTACAGAAAATATAAGACAATCTCACAGCCCACGTTATATTTAATGATGAAATGCTAAAAGCATTTCAAGGCCTCTATCAAGAACAAGACACAAAGTTATTGATATTTCTCCTGGCAATCTTGATCCCAGCTTGTGCTTCATCAGCCCAGCATTTCACATAATGTACTCTGCATATAAGTTAAATAAATAGGGTGACAATATACAATCTTGAAGTACTCCTTTCCCAATTTGGAACCAGTCCTTTGTTCCATTTCTGGTTCTAACTGTTGATTCTCAACCTGCATACAGGTTTCATAGGAGGCAGGTAAGGTGGTCTGGTATTCCCAACTCTTTAAGAATTTTCCAGTTTGTTGTGATCCAAAAACTCAAAGGCTTTGGAGAATCAATGAAGCAGAAGTAGATATTGTTTTTTCTGGAATACTTTTGCCTTTTCTATGATCTGATGAATGTTGCTTACTTGATCTCTAGTTCCACTGCCTTTTCTAAATCCAACTTGAACATCTGGAAGTTCTTGTTTCATGTACTGTTGAAGCCTCACTTGGAGAATTTTGAACATTACTTTGTCAGCATGTGAAATGAGTTCAATTGTGCCGAAGTTTGAACATTCTTTGACATTGTCCTTTTTTGGGATTGGAATGAAAACTGAACTTTTCCAGTCCTGTGGCCATTGCCGAGTTTTCCCAATTTGCTGGCATATTGAGTGTAGCACTTTCACAGCAATATCTTTTAGAATTTTGAAATAGCTCAGCTGGAATTCCATCACCTCCACTAGCTTTGTTTGTAGTGATGCTTCCTAAGGCCCCCTTGGCTTCACACTCCAAGGTATCTGGCTCTAGGTGAGTGATCACACCATCGTGTTTATCCAGGTCATGAAGATCTTTCATGGATAGTTCTTCTATGTATTCTTGTCACCTCTTCTTAATATCTACTGCTTCTGTTAGGTCCATACGGTTTCTGTGTTTTATTGTGCCCATCTTGGCATGAAATATTCCCTTGGTATCTCTACTTTTCTTGAAGAGATCTCTAGTGTTTCCCATTCAACTGTTTTCCTCTATTTCTTTGCATTGCTCACTTAAAAATATTTTCTTATCTCTCCTTGCTATTCTTTGAAACTCTGCATTCAGATGGGTATATCTTTCTACTTCCTTGTATAAATTCTATTAACAGAGCAATCACGTAATCCAGGTTAACTCTTGTTTACATAATCATACTTCTCTGCTCAAAGCACCTTGATGGCTCCTTTGCCATCAGAGTAGAAGCCAAAATCCTTACAATTTTTATTAAGTGTAAGTATAATGCCTTTTATAATGTATCCCCAGTGCATTCTTACATTTGTATTTACCCACTCACCTCCAGTCATACTGACTTTTTTGATTTTTTAAAATTCACTAGGTAGACTTATACCTGTTTAAGGGTATTTCTTCCTGGGTGGCTCAGTGGTAAAGAATCTGCCTGCCAATGCTGGAGACACAAGAGATGCATGTTCAATCCCTGTTTCTGGAAGATGCTCCAGAGAAGGAAATGGCAACCTGCCCCAGTATTCTTGCCTGAAAAGTTCCATGGACAGAGAAAACTAATGGGCTACAGTCCATGGAGTCACAAAGAACTAGACATGACTGAGGAGGTATGCATGAGTGCACGAGCGCGTGCAAACACACACACACACACACACACACACACACACACACACACACGAGTCTTTCTCCTATTTTTCCTCCCTATCTAGAACACTATTGATGAGACAATTCAATCTTTCACTTTCTTTAAATCTTTGCCAGTTACCTTCATTAACAGCAACTGTCTCTTTTTAACATTTACTGTAAAAATTTACTTTCTCTTTTCCATCTATCTCATACCTAAGAAGTAAGCCGTCAGTTTAGTTCAGTTCAGTCATTCAGTCGTGTCCGACTCTTTGCGACCCCATGAACCACAGCACGCCAGGCCCCCTTCCATCACCAGCTCCCAGAGTCCACCCAAACCCATGTCCATCCAATCAATGATGTCATCCTGTCGTCCCTGTGGAACAAACGGGTCACATAGTAGTACTATTCTTAACTTGTTGAGGAACCCCCAGACTATTTGCCATACTCGCTGCACCAATTTAGAGTCTTGCCAACAGTATTCAAGGGTTCACTTACTCCATAGCCTTACCAACATTAGTGATTTCTTGTCTTTTCAATAACAGCCATTCTAACAAGTATGAGATGATAGCTCAATGTGGCTTTGATTTGCATTTCTGTAATAATTAGTTATTTTGAACATCTTTTCATAGATTGTTGTCCATCTGTATGTTTTCTTTGGGAAAAAAATTCTCTATTCAGATACTCTGCTCATTATTTAATTGAGTTAAGTTTTGTTATTTTTGAGTTGTATGAGTTATTTCTGTGTGCTGAATATCAATGCCTTGCATGCATGCTAAGTTGCTTCAGTTGTGTCCAGCTCTTTGTGACCCTATGGCTTATAGCCTACCAGGCTCCTCTGTCTATGGAGTTTCTCCAGGCAAGAATACTGGAGTGGGTTGCCATGCCCTCCTCCAGATTTATACCTTATGAAATATATAATTTGGAAATATCTTCTCCTGTTCATTATGTTGTCTTTTTGTTTTGGTGATGGTTTCTTTTGCTGTGCAGAAGCTTTTGATGTAGTCCCATTTGTTTCCTTTTGTTTTTGTTCCACTTGCCTTTGGAGTCAGGTTCACATAAACATTGCAGTATCAGGGAGGTTACTGTGTACATTACCTCTAGGAGTTAAATGATTTCCAAGTTTTTAATCAGTTTTGAGTTAATTTTTGTGTATGTAAGATAGTGTTCTAGTTTGGGGCTTTTTAGTATGTAGTTGTCCAGTTTTTCCAACACCAGTTATTAAAGAAATTATCTTTTGTCCATTAAAATTTTTATGCCCTTGTTGTAAATTAATTATCCATATATATGTGGGTTTATTCTCAGGCTCTAAATTCTGTTTCATTTATCTATGTGTCAGTTTTTGTATCAGTGTCACACTATTTTGATTATTACAGCATTGTTTTATCTTAAAATCAGGAAGTGTGATACCCTCATCTTTGCCCTTCTTTTGCACATTTGTTTTCAGAATTGTATTCAGAATCTTCCGTGGTACCATAAAAATTTTAGAATTATTCATTCTACTTCTAAGAAATATGCCACTGGAATTTTGATAGTGATTGCATTCAATCTGTAGATTGATTCGAAGAGTATTTTTTCTAGCTATTATTTATTTGTTTATTTCTATTGGTATTTTAATGATATGAATTCTTTCAATCCATGAACATGAAATATCATTACACTTACTTGTGTCCTTTTTAGTTTTTATCAGTGTCTTGCTGTTTTTAGTACATAGGTCTTTTACATTTTTGGTTAAATTTTTCCTTTTTTTTTTATGCTATTGTAAATCAGATTGTTTTCTTAAGTCATCTTTATCATGTGTAGAAAAGCCACAGAGATTTGGATATTGATTTTGTATCCTCTAAGGCCTGCATGTGTATGTTACACACACTGGTTGGTGGATTATCAGTTCCTGGGAGTGAGACCCTGCCAAAAAGCATGGGTGAATTGCGTTTTCAAAGTGGCACTCACCAGCGCAGGCATTAGCAAATTTTCCTGAAGTTGCAAAAATAGCCTCTCCCAAGGACTCAGTCCCTGAGGCACATCCCAGCTGGTTCCTGCCCCTCCAGCAGACACTCCAAGATTAGAACATGGGCCTCCTTCATTTAGAGTCTGTGCACTTCTCCTATTGGTGTTTGCACTGGTTTTAGGCTGAGTGAATTTACAAGTAGGTTTTTCATTTCCTGCAGTTTTGTAGTTGTCATAGGGCTATCATATTCCCCAACGGTTCCAAGTCAGGTGTTTCAGGGACTTCTCTCCTCTGTGCAGTTTCAGGTGTAGGATCACCTGATGTCGAGCTCAATCCCCTTGCTTCTCAAGGGAAATATCCATTATTTTGTGATCCCTCCCAAGTATGGACCACCATAGCTAGAGTATGGGATTTTCTTTCGCAAGACCATATCTCTGCTCTTCCTTACCATCTCGGTGCTGTACTTTTACCCTTCTACTTTTCAATGAACAGTGGAGAGTCATTCAGTTTTCAAGTTCTTTTCTAAAGAATAATTCCATATGTAAATTTAGATTTGTTGTGTCCTTGGGAGGATGGAAATGCAGGGTCTTCTCACACTGCCATCTTGAACTCTTAAGAGTTCAGAAAACATTTAATATTTTATATTTTTATACTTTCTATGTTTATTTTTATTTTTTCCTATCCATTTAGTATTGCAAATTAGTCAGTGGGTATTAAAAGAGGAGGATTAGGTAATATAAATGGGAAATAGCATCATGTGTCTGATCCTTCTCATGGCAAATATATTCATATTTTTGTCTTTCAGATTTTAATATCCATGTATTTACATATATATTCATGCTACAAGAAAAACCAATGTTAAGCTATTCCATCCTAGAGAGTAAATATATACATATATAAATAAAATAAATGCAACTTTAAAAATACATATTTATAACATTTTAGGCTTTAAAAACAATATGCTCCCTGTTTCAATGATTCAACTTTGTCATTGTAATGGGAAAGCAGCCCTAGATTGTAAAAAGCAAATAAATGTGACTGTGTTACAATAAAACAATTTTCAGAAACAGGTTGTAGACAGAATTTTGCCCTTATTCTGTTGTTTGTCAACCTTGGGGTAGATGGACACAAAAGGAAAGTGTTCAGTTTAAATATTTAAACTGAGTCTGCTGTGTGACTTTGGGCTGTAAGAAAAACACTTATAAAACGAAAATAACAATTTAATACAGTTATGTGGAAAACTGCTGTATTTCAATTGCCCTCTCCTTCTATAAGGGAGAATAAAATATGTCAGGAAGCTGTGCTCCTCAGAGATCATTAGTGTTAACTCAGCACATGTAAAGGTCTTTGAAGGAATGTTTCACAGGCACAATCATTCTTTTGGTCTTTATTTGCATACTATTTGCCCTCAATCTTATAGAGGTTAGATTTTTCAAACACTATGCAATAAGGATTATCATTTTCAGAAAAGGTTTAAAAATCCCTTCCAATAAAATATTAATGAATAAAACCATTCCAACAGATAAAGTACTGGGATATTTAAAAAAAAAGAAAGTGGAAAAGGAACAATTATCTGCAACCTTGGTCTGTCTGTATTATTCTAGTTCAGAAAAATAGTTTCTTAAGTTCTTAGCAACTTTGTTTAATGCTAAAATATTCTTTGTGATGAATACTATTGAATCTTATTAAGTTTGTATTTGAGAAAGTGACTTGAGATGGAAACAAATATTTATTTTGGGTAAAATCAACTGTATCTCCAACCATATAAGCAGTAGAGACTCACTGCTAAGCCTCTCTCTCTCTCTATATATATATATACGTTCATTAAAATGTGCTTTTTTAATTTACCTGTTAGAAATTAGCTAGGAGGGAATAGCTTAATTCTGATTCTTCTATTACTGCAAATGTGTGAATACATATATAGCTTCCCAGGTAGAATTAGTGGTAAAGAACTTGTCTGCCAATGCAGGATACCTAAAAAATGCAGGTCTGATCCCTGGGTCAGGAAGATCTCCTGGAGGAGGGCATGGCAACCCACTCAGTAGTCTTGCCTGGAAAATCCCATGCACAGAGGAGCCTGGTGGGCTATGGTCCATAGGATCACAAACAGTCAGACATGACTGAAGCAACTTAGCATGCACACACACTCCTATATAATTATAGTTACATTGAATATATCATTGAATAAATATATAGGTATTAAAAATTTATTGAAAGAAATCCAAATGTATTTGCTATGAGAAGGGTCAAACACAGGTGTTAACTCTATTTTTCATTTACTCTACATAATTCTAGTCTTTTAATGCCACATTGATAGTAATTTACAATACAAATGATTAGGACAACAAAACAAAGGAAAGCAAATACTCCAAGTTTCTCATTTCTTAATATTCATTAAATAAACACATGACAAAGCTTCTAGTTAGTTAGCATCATGAGCTGAATGATAATTGTTCTTGGAGAAATAGACAATATTTCCTTTGAAGCTTTAAATAGAAAGAGAGCAGTACTTGGCATTTAATTAAAATAATGGCAACACATACTGCTTCTTATTCAAAGAGCACTTCAACCAATCCAGAAACATAGCTATCTAGGAAACCAATGTTTTCATGGATATTTTATTAAATCATATTATTTCTAATATCATAGAACCAGTGAAATAGTATGAAACTTCAATGATGTTGAACAAGTATTACTAACGTGTATCTTCACAAATCTACATCTTGTTAGCAGTCAATTCATTCACTGAAATCATTGCCATTTTTGTTTGCATTTTTATATATTAATTAAATATCAATATTAATTACTTGCTAGTATATCCATTTGTTTGAGTCGCCCCAGTCACCCCCAGATACAGCAGTTCTAGTTTCCATGTACTTTGAGCTCTTTATTTTGTTAAGCTTCCAACACCTACCTCCCAGAAGCCTTGTTAAGGAGTGAAATCTTGAAATCTTACAGGGCAGTATCCCAAGTCTGGACTACAGGCTTGGTGTGTGTACTCAGTTGCTCAACCAGTTCCAACTCTTTGCAACTCCTTGGACTGTAGCTCTCCAGGATCCTCTCTCTATGAGATTTCCCAGGTAAGGATACTGGAGTGAGTTGCCACTTCCTTCTCAGGGGATCTTCCCAACCCAAGGATTGAACCTTCATCGCTTGTATCAGCAGGAAGATTCTCTACCACTGAGCCACTAGGGAGGCCCTGTCTCTATATATAACCCCATCCCAAATGTCAGTGTCCCAATGTTTCCCTCCAATGGCCCTGACTGATTTCAGAGAATTTCCTAGTCTGATGAATTGGACCTTCAGATTCTCTGCCACTCTTAATAATTAAATTAGGTCATATGGCTTTCTGTTTGGTTACTCTTCCAGCTGCAGCAGATTAGTCCCAGAGCCTTATAGCACTTACACTTTGCTTTAATTTGTTGCTTAATTATTCTAAATCTGTCATTTTATCTAACTGTATCAACATTGACTATTAACAGCCACCCATTTCTGCATTGCTTATATTTTCTATTTCTTCCATACCCCTCAAAGACGAGGGATGATGTTCAAGCTAGAGGATCTCTTTACATCTCTGTTCTGACAGGTCACCCAGCTGCAAAATACCCTACAGAAATGGGACTGGTTGTCCTATTTTGTTTTCTACTAGAGATGTGATCCTTTTTGCAATAAAGCTGAAAAACAACATATTCCCAAACCAACGTCATCCTTAGAGTTTGATTCCTAGGACTATGTCATGTATCAAATATATCAGATTATACTCTTTAACAGTAAATGTTTGAGTATTATTGTGAAAGTGATTTATTGTGGACCAGAGAAGTAAGAGAAAAGGGGGAAAGAACTAACCAAGAATGTCTTATTTGGAAAATAGCATCCTTTTGGTCTCACAAAGAAACCTCAGCATAAGCTTTTCATATTTTGAGACGAAGGAAGGCCTTTGCCCCATCAGTCAGTTAGACACTGACTATCAGTCAGCTGGATACTAACTGCCTAGACAAGGGTTGAGGGCTTCAGTTCTTAGGGTAGCTTTTCCCGTTTGATGTTTCTCTAAAGCAAGGTCATCTGTACCCCTAGCAGCTGACATTCACTGCTCTGAGGGATGGGTATCCAGCCATTTGAAGGGGATCACACAATACACCCCAAAGCTTCCCTTTCTGAGAACTTGTTGTCCATTGAATATAGGACCAGGAAATCATCTCAAATGTTTTCATAAAAAGCAAATGGAAGAAAAAAGATGCCCAGTAAAATTTTCCAGGGTTCAGAATGGATTTCAAAGATGTAAAACAGTGGGAAACAGAAAAGTAACAACATAGAATCAAAGATGAAAATAATTATAAATACTAGTAATTGATTTTAAAAACTACTGCAAACTCTCGTTAAGTATGTAGAATTTTACATCATATTTTTTCTGATATTTCCCTTTATTTACATATCATGATTATTACCACAGATAATAATAGCAACTGTATGTCATTCACTGAATCATTGACATATAAGCAGTAAAAACATGCCTACCTCTGTGTTGTTTGCAGCACAGGAAACTTTTATATGAAGAAAGGTTTCAATTGTAAATGGAAAACATTATTGATAAGTCTATGAAGGGAGAGAATTTGGAGGGGCAGAAAGAAACCCAAAGGAAGAACGGATCAGTCCTACAGAGGAGGTTGTAGAAATTCATTAAAAAATAAATGGAATTTGAAATATATGTTGAAAAATAGCTTGATACTTCTGCTGCTGCTGCTGCTAAGTCATTTCCAAGTCAAATTATTTGGAAAAAAAATAAAAAAATTTTCCTAGGAAAAATTATCTCCATGATTAAGGAATTGTAGTCAGTGAAAAAATACTAGTTTTCAATAATTCTGTAATTAACCTGAAAGCTGTGTTGTTATAGTGGCCTCTATTTCTACTCTATACTTTCCTTCCATTCACTTATTCATTTGTTTTTCAATACTGATATACAAAGGATATTTCAGCATGCTTATGTTTTAATGAGGTTTGTATTTAATGGAAAAGTTATTATAATTAATCAGTGTATTAAATCAATTTTAAAATTTTATACCCACTTTATGTGGCCTTTCTCAGCATGGTAGGCAAATCCAGCTGGCCTTTCTCAACACTCACTGCAGAGTGAGAGCTTAGAAAATTATTTACAAGCCTGCTGTGCATTGAAATGCTAGCAAGCTCACAGAAGGGGCATATTTCTTTGTTGTTGGCCATAGAGAAACCGCTGCAATTTCAGGGATTTTTAATCTGAGCTCTGATATTATTCATTCTTACTTCACAGGTAGATTCTCAGAACTGGTCTCTGTTTAAGATAAAATATAATAATCTTTCAGGTTTTGCCCTTGATGATTTATATAGAATTTGTATTTCTGTCTCAAGGAGGTTTGTTTGCAACTGATACTGTTTCAGTGATTTCATGAGATGAAAATTGATGGCTATGTGTGAGCAGGCACCAAATAACTAAAAAAAACAAACCTAATTTATGAAATCACAATTATTTACAGTGTAGTTTGATGTATACTTTAATATTTTATCCCCAAATGCTGCATGAACTTACCTGGGTGACAAACTGGCTCTTGTCTCTTACCATGTTGTTTGCCACTTTATGGTTCCTGATGGATTATTTAAATCATGTTCCTGCCAGATTAACTCATAGTTGATAAATCACATTTGTTATTCAAAAATAAAAATAAATAGTTAAAATAATGATAGAATGAAATGGACTGAACAAAAATCTCTGAATAATTCTGTCAGAGATTTTAAAATTTTTCTTCAGATTTTGTGAACTTACTTTAGTTTAACTGTTTGGGCTTAAGTTGTCACTTCTCCTCATCTGAAACTAGGCATAAAAGATCAGTTTGTATGATTAAATCTATGTGATACAATCAGAATAGGCAAATCCATAGAGACAGAAAGCAAATTCTGTAACCACAGAATGAGAGAGGTGGAAATTGGAGTAGTTACTTATCATGTAAGACAGTTTTCTGGGATAGTGTTGGTGGTTGCCCACAAGTGTGAATTAACTGAATGCCACTGAACTGTTAATTTATAATATTTAATCATATGTTTTATGAATTTCAATTAAAATATATGTATGTGAAGGTGTATCAACTAATTCAATTAAAACTGGTTGTCTGAAAGATTATTTGTCTTCACTTTTAACTTCTTTAGTTCCAATAGTCATGTTATGGAAAAAGTCAGAAGTCGTTCTCACATAGAGCAATATTACTTTTTACATGTTTTTGACATCACTTTGTCAATCCACTTATGTTTTAATCAATTTTTTAATAAAATACTATCCTCCTACCACTTCCCAGGGAGAATATTCTTGCTTATTTTTGACATGCCTATTCACTGTCATTTAGAAAAATCCTGACACTCAATTTCCAAAATTCTAATCACTTCTTTGAGTTTACTGTTTTCTTCAAATTATGTTGTAAAAATACCCATTCCTTCCTGTCATTCATATCTTATCATTTCTCTTTTCACATTAATCTAGGGACTCCTCTTTGCCATATGTGCTATTTTCAAGTCAAATCTCAGCATTCTTCTAAATATGATATCTTTTGACAGAAGCTTTCATTCAAGAGTTCAAAAAGTACAAATACCTAAATATACCTATATATAATATAGCAGTTTATTTTAGAAATATGCCTGAATTCATCAGATAATAGATCAATAAGATATAATTGAGTATCTATTCAGTCAGTCAGTTCAGTCCCTCAGTTGTGTCTGACTATTTACGACCCTATGAGCTGCAGCACGCCAGGCCTCCCTAGCCATCAACAACTCCCGGAGTCCACCCAAACCATGTCCATCGAGTCAGTGATGCCATTCCGCCATCTCAACCTCTGTTGTTCCCTTCTCCTCCTACCCCCAATCCTTCCCAGCAGCAGGGGCTTTTCCAATGAGTCAACTCTTCACATAGGGTGGCCAAAGTATTGGAGTTTCAGCTTCAACATCAATCCTTCCAATGAACACCCAGGAATGATCTCCTTTAGGATGGACTGGTTGGATCTCCTTGCAGTCCAAGGGACTCTCGAGAGTCTTCTCCAACACCACAGTTCAAAAGCATCAATTCTTCTGCTCTCAGCCTTTTTCACTGTCCAACTCTCACATCCATACATGACTACTGGAAAAACCATAGCCTTGACTAGATGAACCTTTGTTGGCAAAGTAATGTCTCTGCTTTTCAATATGCTATTCAGGTTGGCCATCACTTTCCTTCTAAGGAGTAGGCGCCTTTTGATTTCATGGCTGCAATCACCATCTGCAGTGAATTTGGAGCCCCAAAAAATGAAGTCTGACACTTTTTCCACTATTTCCCCATATATTTCCCATGAAGTGATGGGACCAGATGCCATGACTTTAGTTTTCTTAATGTTGAGCTTTAAGCCAACTTTTTCACTCTCCTCTTTCACTTTCATCAAGAGGCTTTTTAGTTCCTCTTCACTTTCTGCCATAGGGTGGTGTCATCTGCATATCTGAGGTTATTGATATTTCTCCCAGCAATGTTGATTCCAGTTTGTGCTTCTTCCAGCCCAGCGTTTTTCATGATGTACTCTGCATAGAAGTTAAATAAGCAGGGTGACAATATGCAGCCTTTTTGTACTCCTTTTCCTATTTGGAGCCAGTCTGTTGTTCCATGTCCAGTTCTAACTGTTGCTTCCTGACCTGCATACAGGTTTCTCAAGAGACAGGACAGATGGTCTGGTATTCCCATCTCTTTCAGAATTTTCCACAATTTATTGTGATCCACACAGTCAAAGGCTTTGGCATAGTCAATAAAGCAGAAGTAGATGTTTTTTATGGAACTCTCTTGCTTTTTTGATAATCCAGCGGATGTTGGCAATTTAAACCGGCTTGAACATCTGGAAGTTCACAGTTCATGTATTGCTGAAGCCTGGCTTGTAGAATTTTGAGCATTACTTTACTAGCGTGTGAAATGAGTGCAATTGTGTGGTAGTTTGAGCATTCTTTGGCATTGTCTTTCTTTGGGATAGGAATGTAAACTGACATTTTTCAGTCCTGTGGCCATTGCTGAGTTTTCCAAATTTGCTGGCATGTTGAGTGCAGCACTTTCACAGCATCATCTTTGAGGATTTGAAATTCCTCAACTGGAATTCCATCTCCTCCATAGCTTTGTTTGTAGTGATGCTTTCTAAGGCCCACTTGACTACACCTTCCAGGATATCTGGCTCTAGCTGAGTGTGAGTGATCACACCATTGTGATTACCTGAGTCATGCAGATCTTTTTTGTAAAGTTCTTCTGTGTATTCTTGTCACCTCTTCTTAATATCTTCTGCTTCTGTTAGGTCCATACCATTTCTGTCCTTTATCGAGCCCATCATGGCATGTAATGTTCCCTTGGTATCTCTAATTTTCTTGAAGAGATCTCTAGTCTTTCCCATTCTGTTGTTTTCTTCTATTTCTTTGCATTGATCACTAAGGAAAGCTTTCTTATCTCCCCTTGCTATTCTTTGGAATTCTGCATTCAGATGGGAATATCTTTCCTTTTCTCCTTTGCTTTTCACTTCTCTTTTTTTCACAGCTATTTGTAAGGCCTCCTCAGACAGCCATTTTGCTTTTTTGTTTTTGGGGATGGTGTTAATTCCTGTCTCCTGTACAATGTCACAAACCTCCTTCCATAGTTCTTCAGGCACTCTGTCTATCAGATCTAGTCCCTTAAATCTATTTCTCACTTCCATTGTATAACCACAAGTGATTTGATTTAGGTCATACCTGAATGGTCTAGTGTTTTTCTCTACTTTCTTCAATTTCAGTCTGAATTTGGCAATAAGGAGTTCATGATCTGAGCCACAGTCAGCTCCGGGTCTTGTTTTTGCTGACTGTATAGAGCTTCTCCATCTTTGGCTGCAAAGAGTATCAACAATCTGATTTTAGTGTTGACCATCTGGTGGTGTCCATGTGTAGAGTCTTCTCTTGTGTTGTTGGAAGATGGTGTTTGCTATGACCAGTGCATTCTCTTGGCAAAAGTCTATTTGTCTTTGCCCTGCTTCATTCTGTACTCCCAGGCCAAATTTGCTTGTTACTCCAGGTGTTACCTGACTTCCTACTTTTGCATTTCAGTCCCCTACAATGAAAAGGACATCTTTTTTCGGTGTTAGTTCTAAAAGATCTTGTAGATCTTCATAGAACCATTCAACTTCAGCTTCTTCAGCATTACTGGTTGGGGCATAGGCTTGGATTACAGTGATATTGAAAGGTTTGCCTTGGAAATGAACAGAGATCATTTCTGTCATTTTGGGGATTGCATCCAAGTACTGCATTTTGGACTTTTTTGTTGACCATGATGGCTACTCCATTTCTAAGGATTCCTCCCCACAGTAGTAGATATAATGGTCATCTGAGTTACATTCACCCATTCCAGTCCATCTTAGTTCACTGATTCTTAAAATATCGACGTTCACTCTTGCCATCTCCTGTTTGACCACTTCCAATTTGCTGGCATATTGAGTACAGCACTTTCACAGCAAAATCTTTCAGGATTTGAAATAGCTCAACTGGAATTCCATCATATCCACTTTGCACTTTGTAGTGACGCTTCCTAAGGCCCACTTGACTTCACATCCAGGATGTCTGGCTCTAGGTGAGTGATCAGACCATCTAGTCTATCTTAGTTCACTGATTCCTAGAATGTCAACATTCACTCTTGTCATCTCCTGTTTGATCACTTTCAATTTGCCTTGATTCATGGACCTAACTTTCCAGATTCCTCTTGCTTCTGTCACCAGTCACATCCACAACTGGGTGTTGTTTTTGCTTTGGTTCCATCTCTTCATTCTTTCTGGAATGATCTCCAGTGGCATACTGGGCACCTACCAACCTGAGGAGTTCATCTTTCAGGGTCCTATCGTTTTGTGTTTTTGTGCTGTGCATGGGGTTCTCAAGGCAAAAACACTGAAGTGGTTTGCCATTCCCTTCTCCAGTGGACCACATTTTGTCAGAACTCTCCACTATGACCCATCTGTCTCGGGTGGCCCTACACTCCATGGCTTAGTTTCATTGAATTAGACAGTGTGGTCTGTGTGATCACATTGGCTAATTTCTGTGATTGTGGTTTCAGTCTGTCTGCCCTCTGATGCCCTCTCTCAACACCTACCATCTTAGTGGGGTTTCTTTTACTTTGGACATTGGGTATCTCTTCATGGCTGCTCCAGCAAAGCACAGCCACAGCTCCTTACCTTGGACACGGTGTATCTCTTCACAGTCGCTGGTACTGACTTTGGATGTGGGGTATCTCCTCTTGGCCTCTCATTGCTCCAGTGGTGCACAGCCGCCACTTGCCACAATCATGTGACTGTACTTATCCCTGGCAAGTTGGATATGGATTTCTCCAGTTTAGTGGAGTTTTTTCATTCAGTTATTCATTTGTTATTTTCTTGGAATTTGTGCAGAGTTAAGGTAAAGAGTTGTTTTTTAGAAAGTTTTTGTTGTTGCTGTCTAGTCGCTAAGTCATGTCTGACTCTTCTGTGACCCCATGGTCTGTAATGTGTAAAGCCCCTCTGTCCATGGGGAAAATACTGAAGTACCATTTTAAAACAAACTGTTGCCATTTCCTTCTCCAGGGGAATCTTCCTGACCCAAGGATTGAATCCATGTCTCCTGCTTGGCAGGCAGATTTTTTATAACTGACCCACGTTGGAAGGCACATGCACGCATTTTAACAATCTTATATTTTAACCCAGGTAGAAAGGAACAGATTGAGATTGCCACTGCCTCAATCTAGACCATTTCAATACTGATGTTTCAATTACATAATTAAGGAAGTACTAGTTTCAGAGTACTTAATTTTCTTGTTTATTTTTTTAATGGAGGCTAATGGCAACTATTAGCCATAAATGGAGAATGAATGTCTCTTAGCTAAAATAAATGTTTGCTATTTGTCTCTCTAGAAGTCAATCCAGAGTGCTTACTGAAAGTTTACAAGCTATACATTTACTTTTTGTTGTTGTTGTTGTGGCTATCAACTCTCTTGCCACCACTAGATGAGGGACTTAAATACTTTGTTCACTTCTGTAATCCTGGATCTAGAATAACGCCTACTCCTACATAAACACTAACAATATATTGCTAAATGAATGACTGAGAGGAGAAATTGCATACTGCTCTAAATCTTTTATATATATATATATACATGTATATGTATATATATATATATATACATTCTTTTCAGCAGTAACAAATATTAAACATTTTACAACTCTCTTTTCTCCTGAATATGATATTACTAGAACTGGAAAGATTTAGAAAAGGTGCAGATTATCAAATGATAATATAGTAAATTTTAAATTATGCATGCTGGATTTGGAGAAATGATAGATTGTCAAAGCAGAAATAGTTATAAAACAGGGTTATAAATAATTATAAAACAAGCGTTAATAGAGTTGAGCACTAGAGAACATGTAGGGCTAATAAGTAATTGGAGTGTGTAAGTCCCTAAATTTTATTTCCTAATATAAATAGTTTAGTTTTTGAACCTTTCGTATGTAAGTTTAGAAGAACCTACTCTATTGAACTAAAAACTGTAAATATGGACCTGAGCATTTATGAAAGTAGGTTTATTTTTAAGCACATTGGATTCATCCCTGCCACCAAGGACCAAAACATAATACTTAAATTTCAGATGCAGATACAGACTTAGTGATGAAAATGAGTTGTCTAACTCTTGTGGAAATAAGAATATAGAAGGCAAGACAAAAGACAAATGCTCTATGAAGGAACTGAGACAAATACTGTATAAAGGAACTGAAGCATAATAGCTATGCTACTCAGAGGGCCTCTAACAATTAACTCAATCTTAATGGTTATCATTTTTTACCACTACATTATGTAAAATTTTCAGGAAGTCTGTTCACATCAGTATTTTTAAACGCCTTACTTCAAAACCTTAGTTTTAAAGGGTTTTGTTTAATTGCAGTGAAGTGAAAAGACTCCACAGACATCAGGGAGCATTCTGGACTCCTCTACTAGGTTGGAAGTTTCCAAACCAATATATCAGGAAGGAACTGGATAAGGAGCTGAACATGCAGTAATGGAGAACGAAATTTATACTATCCTGTAATTGTGAGGAATTCAAGATCAGATTTACAGAGAGGAAAACAGAATTGAAGTCCACTAATCTGATGTAGCACCCAGTGTTCATGGCTCAAGCAAACTGTCTAGTCTGCTTCCTGGAAATAAGTGAGGGTTCGTAGGAGCAAAGCTGAGCCCAGTCCTGGAAACACACGGAACATGCCTGCCAGCAATTATGAATAGAGGCTCAGTCAAAGAGCTCAAATAATGCTCTTTGGAAAATCTATTCTAGAAAGTGAAATCATCCTAAAGAGCTGAGTTTTCCACTAAAGGTCAATATTTTAGGAGAAAATGAAAGCTGAAACTTAAAATTTTTCGATGCATGATACAGGGTGCTCGGTGCTGGTGCACTGGGATGACCCAGAGGAATGGAATCGAGAGGGAGGTGGGAAGGGAGTTCTGTAAGGGGAACACATATACACCCATGGCAGATTCATGTCACTATATGACAAAATCAACATAATATTGTAAAGTAAAAAATATATATATAAATTAATTTATAAAAATTATTTATTAATTAAAAATAAATTTAGGCAGAATTTAAATTTAAGACTCACTTGAAATAAAACCATTGCTGATGATAATCACCTGGTGGGTAGCTTTAAAATGGAAAATTATGGTTTTTATGAAAAGTCAAGTATGGTTAGAAAGTAATAAATGATGTTCAAAACTATAGACAATATAGTAATTAGAAAAATGCAGTTTATAGTAATGTCAATAGCATTGGATTCTTTTTCTACAGCTAACTGAAAACTTCTAGAAAATTTTTATCAGAAAACTTACTTAAAATTTTATTTCTATTGATATGCCATAAGATAATGATGATTTCTCAAGTGATAGTTCCTGTTGGTGATATTCTTTAACTGCAATGAAATATATAATTCATTATTATGTTCAGTCTTCATTTTCACAAAAGGAAGAAATTTTTTTAAAGCAAAAACTTGTATGGCTACCTGTAGTTGGAGAATAGTCTTCTTTCTTCTGTTGTAACAAGCAAAACTATTTTTCTCCTTCTCTTTGTCTATAGATAATAGTGTTACTATAATACATTAAATTTCATGTAAAAAAATGCTAGGCTGTGATGCTGTCTTTTAATTATCAAGGATTTTAACTCATAGCAGCTTTTAGTTCAATAAAAGTTAACTGCCATGAGCAGTGAATCTGGAGACTGACACAAAATATAGGAAACATAATGAAAAGAAAAAAAAAGGTTAAAAAATTCATATTAACTATAAAACTTTTGGAGAGTTAAGCTCTCAATACAAATTAAATGCATCACAGTCAATTATTTTCTGCCTCATTTACAATAATAATTCACATTTCAGCTCTCAAGCAAGAACAAGTATCATATAATTGCAAAACACATTTTCTACATATTTTACAAGACACATGTAAAAATGGCTTACATGGCTTCTTACAGCTGTTGATATTCATTTATATATTATTTAAGATCACATGAAATGATACACATACACACACAGTTTTTGGTGTCTGAAATATGGTTTGAAACAGTGAGCCAGAAATGGTTCTTTTATTTTGGTCCTTGAAAGAGGTGATATATAGCTGTGCAGAAGACACACACATATTTCATATGATTAGTTTGGTTATTATTTTATGAGTCTACATTGTGTTTAAGTGGTCCATAAGGAGGATTGTTGATTTTTCAGTTTTTAATTCACTAAGTTCTATCCCCAATGGATACTTTATTGCACAATTCTCAAATCTGAAATTTATATGCTATTACATTCACTGGACAATCTGGTCAGAAAATAAAGAGAAAAGACAGAATTACCCAAGAGAGATGATATAAGAAATAACAGCATAGGAGAATTCAGCTTCCCCTGTGCCCCTACAAATATGGACAATTGGACAGTTATCCATGAACAAAATCAACTATGGGAAATATTTAAAGTCTGTTTAGGAAGACTGAGCAGCATAATGGAACAATAACAAAATAAAAGCCTGAGAGTAGTTACACAAGAGGAAGAGAAAGACAATTTTATCATGCCTGTATCATCCCATCACCCAAACTGGCATTGCTCAGCTCCAGTTTTAAAAGAGCTCTCAGCTCTTTCATCTTCCCAGATGAAAGAGTTTCTCTCATTAGGAAAGGAAGAGTAAATTGAGGACCAGATCTCCAGTCTCTCAAAGCACTGTGAAATGGTCCTGCTTCAGTTTCATCACAACCAGATCAGCAAAGCTAAGCTATTTTGAGCTAACTAAAGAATGAGGAAGAAAAGCAGTGGCTCTTATTTGCACACATAGCAGGAGAGAGTTTGGTTCACAGAAACCTGCTCTGCAGACACCTTCAGATTTTGTCACTAATAAGGATAAGATCCACATAGCCTCCAAAGACCCCTTATAGTTCTTGCTAGCTTTGTCCACACAGGTCTTTGGGTTTACTGATTATAGACACCTGCCAGCTATGTAGTCCATCGTTGACCCCTCCACCATCACTGCCATTGGACCCACTGGAGTACAGGACTGACAGCCTTCTAAGATCTCTCTGGTTGCAAGCTTAATATGCCAGCTATTTGTCTTTCCCTGGCCCTACTGGAGATCTGGGAGCCACACAGACAGCCAGATGTGAGTGCAAGAAGCCAGTTGAAGCATCCCTGGTAGACCTTCATCTCTATGCGTCCACTGGGAGTTAGTCCGTCCAGCTCTGCATCTACATATCACAGACCTCATGTCGCTCACCATCTCCACTGCAGCAAATATGCCCAGGGGGAATGTGTGCCGGGAACCGTCAGGATGCCCCCTTGCTCAGATGACAAGGTCACGAGACTAAGAAGGAAACTGCAAAGCGGACTTTCTTTACCGTGGCATCCCAGGCAAGGCCCCTCTTGGTATTTTTCTTGGGAGTTCTGTCCATGCTCAGAACATTAGCTCATCTTAGTAGGTCAGTCCCAGTTAGAAAGAATTCATCCTGAAATAATTCCCCCAGACCTTAT
Source organism: Antilocapra americana (assembly GCA_007570785.1). Taxonomy (NCBI): domain Eukaryota; kingdom Metazoa; phylum Chordata; class Mammalia; order Artiodactyla; family Antilocapridae; genus Antilocapra; species Antilocapra americana. The sequence continues at coordinate 21,665,852 of ML663006.1, forward strand.
CGACCAGAGGATCTGGGAAGGTGGATTCCCTTCCCTGGGGACTTAGGAGGAATGAAAGGGACATTTAAATAGATTACTACACCTCCTAGTCGTTACTGGAGAGTTTACCAAGAGTTCTCTTGGGGTCATGTCAAGGCCCCAGAAGGGCTCATACTTGGGTCACCTTTCCACCTCCCACTCCCCCGACCACTCCATAGTGGAGGCTGCCTTCCTTGAAGAGGCCAAGGGAATGGGACTTAGGAATGCTCATAACTGTGGCCAGCATAGTTGGAGACATTGATTGCTTTAGGATGATATAGGCATAGGAATTCATTATAGTAGTTATAATATTAATAGGGTTTTATTGCTAAAGCAGTGCTGCTAAACTGTCTCTTTGTCCTCTTTCCTCTTTCCTCATACGAACCGGAGTGTCAGAACAGAAGGAGACAGGTAGTGGTTGAGGGTAATAGAATAAAACAGTTTCAAGCTTAAGCCCTTCCCTCTCTCTAGCTTCTACATAGTTGCACCTGATAAGAGAAATGTAACCTTTCTACTTAGATTGAAATGTAACCTTTCTACTCATGATTGAATGAAGTATGCTGAAGACATTCAAATGGTAAACATACTATTGTTAAATCTAATTACGCAGAAATCTGACTTCTGCAAGGGGAATGTTTCAAGATAGACTGGGGAATGAGCTCAATAATAAGGTTGCTATGGAAGGTAGAAAACAAAAAAAATTGTATAGAATAATTGTAATGATGTAATAGGGATGATTTTTGGCTATAAAACTGTAAACCAACAACAATAAAGAAGAGAGACTGCTCCATCAACACATTGACTCAGCTCAGTTCTTTGCCGACGCCACTCATCCCTCAAGACCCCCCGGACCCACCAGGGCTGGACCCCAGCAAATGTGTACAGCTTAGTGTGAGCCATTGACAACCAAGACCCCACAGCTGCTTGTGGGCCTAGATCAAAGCTTGTCCCTTGTCACTGACCAACATCACATTGCCATTCAAAGCAGCCCCTCTAACTGCCCCTCTGCCCACCACATGGCAAACAGCCAGCACCAAACTCCACTTCAGTGGGCATGCCCGGGGGACTACGTGTAGCCATAGGAAAGTGAAAGTGAAATTCTCTCAGCAGTATCCAACTCTTTGCGACCCCATGGACTACATAGTCCATGAAATTCTCCAGGCCACAATACTGGAATGGGTAGCCTTTCCCTTCTCCAGGGGATCTTCCCAACCCAGGGATTGAACTGGGGTCCTCTGCATTGTGTGCGATTCTTTTACCAGTTGAGCCACAAGGGAAGTGCAAAAATACTAGAGTGGGTAGTCTATCCCATCTCCAGTGGATCTTCCCAACCCAGGAATCAAACCAGGGTCTCTGGCATTGTAGGCAGATTCTTTAGCAAGTGAGCTACTAATGAAGCCATAGAAGATCAAGCCAAAATCCAGAGTCCCAACAGTGGCGATGAGCCTATACTTAGCCCCAGCCCTTGCTAACATTTCAGGCCTCCATCAGTACATCAAAGATAAATCACATGGCCTTGGACCTGCTGCCAACACATATCCTTATACTCAGTGCCTTACACCACAAGACACACAGGGTCAGAGCATGCTCCAAGTGCTCCCACTGGCAAGTTAAAGGCTTCCCTTCCTGAAGTTAGTTCATAAACTCTCAAAAAGGTAACTCTTTCTTCAAATAAGTAGATACCTATGAAACTCCACAGAGATCACAAAGAGTCAGGGAAGCATGACTCAACCAATAATATAATAAATCTCCAGTAACTGGCCTCAAAAAAAAATGGAGATCCAAGAATTAATTGGGAAAAAAAAATGAAACAGTTGTTCTACAGTGGCTCAGAGAGCTACATGAGGATACAAATAAATAATTTAGGGATATCAGGAAAACAAGCATAAGATCACAATGGAAAGCTCAATAAAAAGATAGGAAACACAAAAAAGGAGCCAGCAGAAAATTTAGAGTTGAAGAATACAACAGCCGAGCTGAAAAATTCAGTAGAGAGATTCAATTGCAGACTTAAACAAGCAAAGAAAGAATCATAATTAACCACTCAAAGACAGACTGATTGAAATTATCTAGTCAGAGCAGCAAGAAGAAAACAGGTTGAAAGGAATGAAGAAGAACGATAGAAATTACTGGATTCCATAAAGAGGAATTATGTATGCATAACTGGAGTCCCAAAAAGAGATGGCAAGGAGAAAATCACATTGACAAATCTACTTTCTCATGTATAAAATATATGATGACCCAGAGGGGTGAAACGGGAGAGGTGAGGGAAGCTCAAGATGGAGGGGAGATATATATATTAATTTATGTTGAGATATATAAATTATACACATACATATATATTTGTGTTGTTCAGCAGAAACCAACAGAACAACATAAAGAAATTTTCCTTGAAGTTAAAAAAAATTAAAAAAGAAATAATAGCTGAGAACTTCCCAAACCTGGGGAGAAACTTGAACATTCAAAGTCATGAAGCAAATGAAATTTTGAACCAAAACAATCTTCTCTAAGGCACATTCTGATAAAACTGTCTAAAACCAGAGATGAAGAGATTATTTGAAAAACAGCTAGAGGAAAAGCAATTATCTTACACAAGGGAACTTGCAGAAGGTGATTAGTGGATTTCTCAGAAGGAAAATTACAAGCCAAGAGAGAGTGGAATGATTCATTCAACGTATAGTAAGAAACTGCTAATCAGGACAGCTTTACCTAACAAAGATGTTCTTCAGAATTAAAAGTAGGATAAAGACTTTCCCTAATAAACAAAACCTGAGGGAATTCCTCAGCAGTAAACCTGTTTTATAAGACAACAGAAACTCTTCTAAGTTTTTCAATCTAAAATCAAATGCCACAGCTAACTAACATGAATATATACGAAGACTGGTAAAGGAAGCATATGTTTGTTGTTCAGTTGCTGAGTCATGTGTGACTCTTTGCAAATCCATGAACTGCATCACATCAGGCATCCCTGTCTTTCACTATCTCCATGGAGTTAGCTCAAATTCATGTTCATTGAGCAGATGATGCTATCTAACCATCTCATCCTGTGCTGCCCCTTCTCTGATTGCCTTCCATCTTTCCCAACATCAGGGTCTTCCAATGAATCAGCTCTCTGCTCTGGTAGCCAAAGTATTGGAGCTTCAGTTTCAATATCAGTCCTTCCAATGAATATTCAGGGTTGATTTCCTTCAATATTGACTATTTGATCTCCTTGCAGTCCAAGGCACTCTCAAAAGTCTTTTACAGCATCACAATTAAAAAGCATTGGTTTTTCACTGCTTGGCCTTCTTTATAGTCCAACTCTCACATCCATACATGACTACTGGAAAAACCATAGCTTTGACTATATGGACTTCTGTTGGCAAAGTAATGTCTCTGCTTTTCAATATGATGTCTAGGTTTGTCATAGCTTTCCTTCCAAGTAGTAAACATCTTTTAATTTCATGTCTGCAGTCACCATCCACAGTGGGTTTGGAGCCCAGGAAAATAAAATCTACATTGCTTCCACTTGTTCCACTTCTATTTGACATGAATTAATGAGACCAAATACATGATCTTAGTTTTTTGAATGTTGAGTTCTAAGCCAGTTTTTCACTCTCCTTTTTCATCCTCATCAAGAGGCTCTTTAGTTCCTCTTCACTTTCTGCCATTAGAGCGGTATCATCTGCATATCTAAGTAGTCAGAGTCAAAATACCATAACATTACATTATGGTGATATGTTTATTTAATCCTAATATAAAAATTAGAGCCCTTGTAATCAAAACAAGAGTCCAACATGCAGTTCTTGGGTACAATCTCTAACATGACAGAATAGCCTCTGTTCATTTCCAAGGCAAATCATTCAGTATCCCAGTAATCCAGATCTGCGCCCCAACCATTAATGCTGAAGAAGCTGAAGTTGAATGGTTCTATGAAGACCTTCAAGATCTAGAACTAACACCCCCCAAAAAATGTCCTTTTCATTATAGGGGGCTGGAATGCAAAAGTAGAAAGTCAAGAGATAACAGTAGTAACAGGCAAACTTGGCCTTGGAGTAAAGAATGAAGCAGGGCAAAGGCTAACAGAATGTTGCCTAGAGAAAGAACTACTCATAGCAAGCACCCTATTCTTCCAACAACACAAGAGACGACTCTACATAGGGACATCACCTGATGGTCAATACTAAAATCAGATTGATTATATTCTTTGCAGCCAAAGATGGAGACCCTCTACACAGTAAGCAAAAACAAGACTGGGAGCTGACTGTGGCTCATATCATGAACTCCTTATTGCCAAATTCAGACTTAAATTGAAAAAAGTAGAGAAAACCACTAGACCATTCAGGTATGACCTAAATCAAATCTCTTACGATTATACAGTGGAAGTTAGAAAAAGGTTCAAAGGATCAGATCTGATACACTTTGTAGAGTGCCTGAAGAACTATGGATGGAGGTTCATGACATTGTACAGGAGGCAATGATCAAGATCATCCCCAAGAAAAAGAAACGCAAAAAGGAAAAATGGCTGTCTGAGGAGGTCTTAAAATAGCTGTGAAAAGAAGAGAAGCTAAAGGCAAGAAGGAAAAGAAAGATATACCCATTTGAATGCAGAATTCCAAAGACTACCAAGGAGAGATAAGAAAGACTTGTTCTGTGATCAGTGCAAAGAAATAGAGGAAAGCAATAGGATGGGAAACACTAGAGATCTATTCAAGAAAATTAGAGATACCAAGGTAATATTGCATGCAAATGTGGTCACAAAAAAGGACCTAACAGAGCAGAAGACATTAAGAAGAAGTAGCAAGAATACATGGGAAAACTATACAAAAAAGATCTTCATGACCTAGATAACCATGATGGTGTGATCACCCACCTAAAGCCAGACATCTCAGAATGTGAAGTCAAGTGGGCCTTAGGAAGCATCACTATAAACAAAGCTAGAGGAGGTGATGGAATTCCAGTTGAACTAGTTAAAATTGAAAATCCTAAAAGATTATGCTGTTAAAGTGCTGAACACAATATGCCAGCAAATTTGGAAAACTCAGCAGTGGCCACAGGACTGGAAATGGTGAGTTTTCATTCCAATCCCAAAGAAAGGCAGTGTCAAAGAATGTCCAAACTACTGCACAATTACACCTATCTCACATGCTAGCAAAGTAATGTTTAACATTCTCCAAGCCAGGCTTCAACAGCACATGAACCATAAATTCCATATCTTCAAGATGAATTTAGAAAAGGCAGAGGAACTAGAGATCAGATTGTCAACATCCATTGTTTCATTGAAAATGCAAGAGAGTTCCAAAAAAAAAAAAAAAATCTACTTCTGCTTTATTGAGTAGGTCAAAGCCTTTGACTGTGAATAACAACAAACTGTGGGAAATTCTTCGAGAGATGGGAATACCAGACCCCCTAATTTGCCTCCTGAGAAATCTGTATGTAGGTCTAGAAGCAAGAGTTAGAACTGTACATGGAACTACAGACTGATTCCAAATCGAGAAAAGAGTACATCAAGGCTGTATATTGTCACTCTGCTTATTTAACTTATATGCAGAATACATCATGCAAAATGCCAGCCTGGGTGAAAGCAAAAGCTGAAATCAAGATTACCAGGAGAGATATCAGTACCCTCAGATACACAGATGACACCACCCATGTGGCAGAAAGCGAAGAAGAACTAAAGAACCTCTTAAGGAAAGTGAAAGAGGAGAGTGAAAATGTTGACTTAGAACTCAATATTCAGAAAACTAAGATCTTGGTATCTGGTACCATCACTTCATGGCAAATAGATGGAGAAACAATGGAAATAGTGAAAGACTTTATTTTGGGGTGCTCCAAAATCACTGCAGATGGTGATTGCAGCCATGAAATTAAAGACACTTGTTCCTTGGAGGAAAAGCTATGATCAGCCTAGACAGAATGTTATGAAGCAGGGACATTATTTTGCCAACAAAGCTCCGTCTAGTCAAAGCTGTGGTTTTTCCAGTAGTCAAGTATGGATGTGAGAGTTGGATTATAAAGAAAGCTGAGCACCAAAGAGTTGATGCTTTTGAATGGTGATATTGGAAAAGATTCTTGAGAGTCCCTTGAACTGCAAAGAGATCCAACTAGTCAATCCTAAAGGAAATCAGTACTGAATATTCATTGGAAGGACTGATAAAGAAGCTGAAACTCCAATACTTTGGCTACCTGATGGGAAGAACTGACTCATTGGAAAAAAAACCCTGATGCTGGGAAAGATTAAAGGCAGGAGGAGAAGGGAACAACTGAAAATGAGATGGTTGGATGGCATCACCGACTCAACGGACATGAGTTTTGAGCAATCTCTGGGATTTGGTGATGTACAGGGAAGACTGTCGTGCTGCAGTTCATGGGGTTGCAATGAGCCAGACATGACTAAGCAACTGAATTGAACTGAATTTTAAAATTAAATGATAGAAATTTTTAAATAGCTATAGCTTTAACACTTTGTTAATGAATACACAAGATGAAAAAGATATGACTCATGATCTTATAAACATAAAAGTATGTGTGGGTGGAGTAAAAGAATAGAGTTTTTGAATGGAATCAAATTTAGTTTATCAACATAAGTAGCCTATATATAAACGTACACATATACACACATTATATACATATGTGTATGTATATGTATACATACAGTCATTCATGTGTCATTCTCAGTTTTCTCCAATTTCTGCACCCCATGGACTCTAGGCCACCATGCTCCTCTGAACATGGAATTTTCCAGGCAAGAATACTGGAGTGGGTTTCTGTTTCCTCCTTTGGGATTTCTTCTTGAGCCAGAGTTCAAATTCACATGTCTTGCATCTCCTGCATTGTTAGGCAGATTTTTTATGTACTCTGGCACCTGGGAAATTTCTCTCTATATACAAGTATACATACATGCATCATATGTGTGTGTGTGTGTGTGTGTATATATATATATATATATATATATATATATATATATATATATATACACATACATATGTGTATATATATATACACATACATATATATATATAATGTTTTATATAAGTATGGGAATTCAAACAAAGCAAATATCTATAGTAAATACACAAAAGATGAAGAAAAAATAAGGAAAGCACACCACTATGGAAAATTATCAATTTACAAAGAAAAGAGCAGAAAAAGAAAAGGAAAATAGGACTACAAGAGAGCCAGAAAACATTAAGCTGGCAGTAGAAAGTCCTTGGTCTTCCTCAGTGGCTCAATGGTAAAGAATCTGTCTGCAATGAAGGAGACACAGGAGACAAAAGTTCTAACCTTGGGTCAGGAAGATCCTCTGGAGGAGGGTATGGCAACCCACTCTAGTATTCTTTCCTGGATAATCCCATGGACAGAGGAACCTGGTGGGCTACAGTCCATGGGTAGCAGAGTCGGACATGAACTGAACTGAACTGATATATGGAACATTCCATCCAATAGCAGCCGAAGATGCATTCTTCTCAAGCACACACTGAACATTCTCCAGAATAGGTCATGTACGAGAGCAAAGAACAAGTACTGGCAAATTTAAGCTTGAAATCATGACAAGTATTTCTTTGAACAAAATGATATAAAAATAGAAATCAATAACAAGAAGAAAGGTGGAAAACTCACAGATAAACAACAACTAAACGACATGCTCCTTAGCAACATTAGCTTAAAGAAGAAATCAAGATAAACCAAAATAATATTTTAGAACAAATTAAAATGGAAACACAACTTGTTAAGACCCAATAGATGCTGCAAAAACAATTCTAAGAAGGAAGTTTATAGTGATAAATACTTAGATAAAGAAACAAGAAAAATCTCAAATAAACAGAAACAGCATCACTTTATACTTCTAGGATCTAAAGGATAACCCAGAGGAATTAGAAAAATTACTAAAATATATGATATACTAAGGCTGAGAAAGAAATACATTATGTGAATCCTTCAAGGACAAGTATGGCAATTGAATCAGTAATTGAAAATCTTCCAACATAGCAAAGCCCAGCACCAGAAATTTTTACTGGTGAATTCTATTAAATGTTTAAAGAAAAATCAATGCCAATTCTTCTAAAACACCTCCAAAAAAAATGAAGAGGAATGTCATTCCAAAGTTCATTTGCAAAAATTTTATGATTCGAAAGATAAAGACACAACATGAGAAGATAATTACAGACCATAAACGTCAAGGAACGTGTGTGCAACTAAATATTAGCATATTCATTAGCATATTAAAAGTATCATGGGATTCCTCCTTGGGATTCAAGGGTGATTAAACATGTTTAAATCAATGAATGTGATATATTAATAGAGAATGTAAGTTAGAAAACATAGGATCGTCTCAATAAATATAGAAAACAAAATATGACAAAATGCATCTTTCTATGATAAAAACCCTCAAAAATTTGATCATAGAAGGACACACCTCAACATAATAAATGTTATATATGACAAAGCCATAGCCAAATCATACTCAATGATGAAAGTTTAAAAGTCTTTCACATAAAATTAGGAAAAATGAGAAAGTCCTCACTGTAATTACTCCTATTCAACACAGTAATAGAACTTTTAGCCTGAGAAGTCTGGCAAGAAAAATAAATAACAGGGCTTAAAACAGGAAAATAAAAGGTAGAATTAACCTGGCTTGCATAGAACAGGTTATTATCTGCAGAAAATCCTAAATATTCCACCAAAAATGGCCAGGATTCATTAAAGAAATTCAATAAAGTTGTGGAATTAAAAACTCAACATCCAAAAAATAGATGCATTTCTGTATATTATTACTGAAGTATTTGGGAAAAAAAAAAAAAACAGTGGGATCAAAGTAATAAAATACTTTAAATTTAACCTAAGTGGTAAAAAATCTGTACACTGAAGACCAGAGCATTGATAAATAAAAATTAAGAAAACACAAATAAGTATAAATATATTCCATGTTCTGTATTGCAATAATTGATATTAATAAATGTCCATACTAGTCAAAAGTGAAAGTGAAGTCGCTCAGTCATGTCTGCCTCTTTGCAACCCCGTGGACTGTAGCCTAACAGGCTCCTCTGTCCATGGGATTCTCCAGGCAAGAATACTGCAGTGAATTGCCACTTCCTTCTCCAAGGGATCTTCCCAAACCAGGGATTGAACCTGGATCTCCCACATTGGAGGCAGGCGCTTTAACCTCTGAGCTACCAGGAGTCTAAACAATCTATAAATTCAGTACAATTGTATCAACATTTCAATGCAATCTTTATCAACATTTCAATGACATTTTTCCAGGAATAGAAAAAAATGCTCATAAATTGTATGTAAAGTAATCAAAGTCCCTGGACAGCCAAAGAAATCTTGAGAAAGAAGAAAGCTGAAGGCATCAAACTTTTTGATTTTAAACAATATTATAATGCTACTGGCACAAAAACAGACACACAGATTAATGGAACAATATTGAGAAAACAAAATAAACCTTTCCATCTATGTTCAACTAATGCTTGATAAGGTAGCTAAGAATACTCAATTGGAAAAGGGAAGTTTCTTCAATATATATAGTGTTGGAAAAGCTGAGTAACCACATGCATAAAAATGTAACTGGACTCCTATATTAATTCAAAATGGATAAAAGACTTAAAGATGTGAACCTATGAACCTCATAGAAAAAAACATAGGCAAACATAGGCACCTTGACAATGGTCTTGATTGTGACTTTTCTAGGTATGAGATCAAAAGCACAAGCAACAAAGAAAAAAAAAGAAAGAAAGAAAAGAAATCAACATTAAACTAAAAATCTTCTGCAGAGCACAAAAATAAATAAATAAGTAAAAAGATAACTTACAGAAGGGAAAAAATATTTTCAAATAAAATATCTAAGAATTTATTCTGATTCAATTTCTCTGATGTGATTTTCGTTCTAGCCAATGTGGGATTATGGCTCATCTTGCTTCTGTCTGTCCTCTGTTGATGAGGCTAAGTTTATGTAAGCTTCCTGATGGGAGGAAGTGGCGGTGGGAAAAAACATGTCTTAGGCTGGTGGGCATATCCTTGCTCAGTAAAACTAATATTATCTGCTAATCAGTGGTGGTGTGCTCCCTCCCTGTTAATTGTTTGGCCTGAGGCGACCCAGCTCTGAGATCTATAGGGCTCCATCGTAGGATTAATGGTGACCTTCAAGAGGGCTTATACCAAGTGGCATCTTCCAGGACTGCTGCTGCCAGTGCCCCATCCCTGCAGCAAGCCACTGCTGACACACGCCTTCAGAGGAGTAGCAGGTAGATTTGGTAGATTTGATTCAGTCTCCTGTAGTGTCACTAAGTCTTTCCCCTGGGTCTTGGTGTACACAAAATTTTGTTTGTGCCTTCTAAGAGTGGCGTCTCTATTTCCTCCAGTACTGTGGGAGTCCTGTAATCATATTCTGTTGGCTTCAGAGCCAGATTCCCTTGGTCTTCCCAGTCCCTTTCCCAGATCCCCAGACTGGGAAGCCCGACCTGGGGCTCAGAACCTTCACAACAGTGGGAGAACTTCTTTGGTATTATTGATCTCCAGTTTGTGAGTTGCCCACCCAGCAGATGCAGGGTTTGATTTTATCATGATTTCACCCCTCTTGCCATATTGCTGTGGCTTCTTCTTTGTCTTTGGATATGGGTTAACTTTTTCTTTTTTTTTTGGTGGATTCTAATATCGATGGTTGTTCAATAACTAGTTGATACTTTGATGCTCTCACAGGAGGAGATGCGTGCACATACTCCACTATCTTGAAACAATTCCCTCTATGAGTTTAATACCCAAAATATAGGAATAAATCATTTAATAAAAAGCAAAACAAAGTCTTATGAAAAGTTGAGCAATGGAACTAACCAGATATTTTTTTCTAAGTAAGACATACAAATCAGTAACAGGAAGCATAAAAAGGTGATGCTCAGCATTACTTATCATCAGGAAAATGAAAATCAAAATCACAATGAGATATCCACTCACACCTGTTACAATGGATATACCCAAATAGACAAGAGATAACAAGTGCTGGGGAGGGTATGGGGAAAAAGGAAATCCTTGTACATTCTTGATGGCAATCTAAACTGGTACATCCACTACAGAAACTATGGATTTTTTTTCAACACATTAAAAATACAACTACTATATGGTCCAGCAATCCTACTTCTGGATATATTGCAATTCTGAAGGAAATGAAATCAGGATTTTGAAGACATACCTACACTCTCCTGTTCATTGAAACATTGCTAATAATAGTCAAGATATGTGTGTGTGTGTGTGTGTGTGTGTGTGTGTGTATTAATCACTCAGTCATGTCCAATTCTTGTGACCCTATAGACTGTAGCTTTTAGGCTCCTCTGTCCATGGGATTCTCCAGGCAACAATACTGGAAGTTGATTGCCATTCCCTTCTCCAAGCCAAGATATGGATATAACCTAAATGTCCTAAAGATGATCCTGTATGGGTACACAATGAAACGTTTGTCAGTCATGAGAAAGAAGGAAATCATCCCATTTGTGACAACATAAATGAAACTTGAGCGCATTATGCTAGGTGAAACTTCAGCTAGAGAAAGGCAAATAAGTTATGATATCACTTATATGGAGAATCCAAAAAAAAAGCAGAAATCAGAGAGTAGAGTGTTGATTACCAAGGGCTATGGTGTGGGAAAAAGGGAGAGACATTTTCAAAGGGTACAGTTCAGTTCAGTTCAGTTGCTCAGTCGTGTCCTGCGACCCCAAGGATTGCAGCAGGCCAGGTTTCTCTGTCCGTCACCAACTCCTGAAGCTTGCTTAAACTCATGTCCATTGAGTCAGTGATGCCATCCAGCTGTATCTTCCTGTCGTCCCCTTCCCTACCTGCCTTCAATCTTTCCCAGCATCAGGGTCTTTTCCAAGGAGTCAGTTCTTCACATCAGGTAGCCAAAGTATTGGAGCTTCAGCTTCAGCTTCAATCCTTCCAATGAATATTTAGGACTGATTTCCTTTAAGATGGACTTATTAGATTTCCTTGCAGCCCAGGACTCTCAAACATCTTCTCCAATCCACAGTTCAACAGCATCAAATCTTCAGCCCTCAGCATTCTTTATAGTCCAACTCTCACATCCGTACACAACTACTGGAAAAAACTTAGCTTTGACTAGATGGACCTTTGTTGGCAAAGTAATGTCTCTGTTTTTTAATATGCTGTCCAGGTTGGTCATAGCTTCTCTTCCAAGGAGCAAGCATCTTTTAATTTCATGACTGCAGTCACCATCTGAAGTGATTTTGGAGCCCCAGAAAATGAAGTCCATCACTCTCTCCACTATTTCCCCATCTATTTGCCATGAATTGATGGGACCACATGCCATGATCTTCGTTGTTTGAATGTTGAGTTTTAAGCCAACTTTTCCACTCTCTTTTTTCACCTTCATCAAGAAGTTCTTTAGTTTTCTTCACTTTCTGCCATAAAATGTATCAGATGAATATCTGAAGTTATTGATATTTCTCCTGGAAATCTAGATCCCAGCTTGTGCTTCATCTAGCCTGGCATTTTACATGATGTACTCTGTGTACAAGTTAAATAATCAAGGTGACAATATACACCCTTGATGTACTCCTTTCCCAATTTGGAACCAGTCCATGCCTGATTCTAACTGTTGCTTCTTGATCTGAATATAGATTTCTCAGGAGGCAGGTAATTGTAAGGTAATTACAATTACAAATCTAATAACAAGATTAACAAGTTCTGTGCATCCAATATATAGCATGTTGACTGTAGACAATAAAACTGCATTATGTACTTGAAAGTTGCTGAGAGTAAATATTAAATGTTCCCACCATAAAAAAGAAATGATAATCATGTCATGAGATGAAGGTGTTAGTTAGTGCTATGATGATGATTGTGCATGCCCAGTTGGTCCCTTTGTTGTTGTTTAGTCACTCAGTCATATCCAACTTTTTGTGATCCTGTGACCCATAACCCACCAGGCTCTTCTGTCCATACAATTCTCCAAGAAATAATAGTAGAGTGGGTTGCCATACTCTGCTCCAGGGGATCTTCCCAACCCAGGGATCGATCCCACACCTCTTATTTCTCCTGCTTTGGCAGGTGGGTTCTTTCCCATTGGCACCCCTGGGAAGCCCATGGTGATGATCGTTTTACAATATATAAGTATATCAAGTTTTATACTTAACCTTACAGATATTGTATGTTATTGATATCCCAATGAAGCTAGAGAAAAAAAAACCAAAAAGTTGAAGAGAATAGGACCAACTACTAAGGATAAGTTTTCTATCATTTAACAGGGGATCTATTTTATTTTCTAAGTCTTATAAAATATTAGTTAAAAAACAATCAAAGCTTTAATAACCAACTATATTTCCTTCATGTCTATTAGATGAAAAGCACTATGTTTAACATGTTATCTTATATGAAACATGTTTTTCCCCCATATGTTTACATTCAGATTTACAAAATACAGAATGAAAAAATAAATTTAAAATGAAATAAAAATACACTGCATTTTAAAATATCATATTTAAAGTACTTTTAATAACATACAGCACTATAAAAATTCAGATATGGAAAAATTAAACAACAGCAAAAATGAAGTGTTAGGTATAGAGAATGCTTAATATTTGATAGTACCCTTTATGATTTATCAGATTTAACTACTGAAATGAAGACAAATGCTTGCTGTTCCTATTATATAGTTCATAAAACCAAAAATTAAGGTAATCTAAAAATCACACATTACTAATAAATAATAACATAAGAATAAAATATGTCTTTTCTGATTTAGATACACCATTTTCTTTTCAATACCAGTTAGACACATTTATACAGATTTTATAAAGGTGAATTATTGCAAAACATATAAAATATATTCTAAAATGCTCACTGACATCAGTTATTCATTCATTCATTTAACAAGCATTTTAAAAATATTTCCTAGGTTTCCTAGTTTTATGATAATTGAAAAAAAATAGCCTGCTGACTCATTAACATACTTAAATTAGTTGAAAGGTCTTATAAGACATAGGCCTTAACATGTGTCAGCAACTTGTGAGATAGAAGATGTGAAAGATCAATTTGGAGCAATATTAAACAGATAAATCTTCAAGGAAAATGGAGTTAGAAGCTGTGACTTAGAGGAACTTAGATTAAATTTGTAAAAAGAAAGTGGATTTTTAAAAAAGATGAATGAAGTGCAACATCTGTTATGTGTAGCCCTATGTAATTTGATTTGATTATTTCATTAGGCTGTTTACCAATACCAGAGAACATATTGATTGATTGACTGATTTTGTGTGTGTGTGTGTGTTAAAGCAAACACCTTGAATATTAAGAAGAGAACGTAAGCCAAGTAACTAAAGGGAAAAATTAGGTTATGAAAGCATGGATTGATCAAATAAAGGCGATATGCAAAAAGATTAATCAATCATTGACACAAACATGATTAACATTACTTGTTTTAAGGAAAAAGTAAGATGGGAAAGCGGAAATTTAAAAAGCAGCAAAATAGCACACAAGATCCTTCAGGTTCTCTTTGATTTACAGAAAGGTGTGTTGAAGCAGGTAGATATGGATATTCTTTCCAAAGAGTTTCCAAAGGAACTCTTTTCCCACTGAAGATTTCCATATTTATTGACTGCATTGAGAGGTGGGCAGGTGCCATCTAGTTGAATTTACAAAGTTAAGGGCCCCTTGGTCCGGGACGGTAGTTGACACACAGGGCATGAGGAGCCTGCAGTACCTGCTGAGGAGTTTGCATACAAATGTGCTGACATCAGTAGAGGGTTGGTTGCTCATCCCTGGGAAGAGATCTTTGCAGGTGAAGCCCTTGCTTCCAGACATAAGAAGAGGGCAGGAGTGAAATTCCTGAAGGTTCTACTAAACAAAACAGTTAATTTGTAACTGAGCATGACCTTATGGGGCCTCCTTGGGACAGACACCTCACCCATGTCCTCTGCCTGTTTTTGTTTCTAGAAAAGCTATAGTCACCCAGGACTCTCCTGAGTCACCAAAAACTTGATTCAGTAATTTATTTTAAGAGAATGTGACCACATACCGACAATAGTAGCAGTTCAACTAGAGAATTGGTAACAATTTAAACAGTAAATCAACCGCATAGCAGTCAGAGAATCTTCAGTCCCTCGTTGAAATACCTAGATAACAACGTCTGATGCACATTCCTGAGTTGTTTTCCAAATAATAAAACCTCTACCAAATGAAAGAACTTAATTACTTGATGGTCATGAATATGTATCCCCCAAATGTACTGGAGCCTGTTAATTGATAACAGTAACCCTTTTGACCCTACCCTGTTACCTCTACCCTGATGCCCCCTATAACACTGTGTTTTCCTTCACCACAGTCCTTTCAGAAGATTGCCCAACTGCTCATGAGTAGCAAATTCAAGTTTGGTTCACTAACAGATTCTTCCGTTCAGTTTTCAAAACTAGACCATCATTTCTAAAGGTCAACAGGTTTATCATTTTTTATTTTGTTTTTAATCTTTAAAATCCAGGAAAATGTTTAATATGTCTTTGTTGGTGAATAGAATAATAGAATAAAACTAAGTTGACACACATTTATTTTATTGGATTTCTATTTTTATGCTAAAATGAAAATCTTTAATTACTCTTATGTTAGAGTATTTCTAATGTGAGAATCCATCAGTTCAGTCCACTCACTCAGTCGTGTCTGACTCTTTGCGACCCCATGAATCACAGTACGCCAGGCCTCCCTGTCCATCACCAATTCCCAGAGATTGCCCAAACTCATGTCCCTCGAGTCGGTGATGCCATCCAGCCATCTCATCCGCCATTGTCCCCTTCTCCTCCTGACCCCAGTCCTTCCCAGTATTAGGGTCTTTTCAAATGAATCAGCTCTTTGCCTGAGGTGGCCAAAGTATTGGAGTTTCAGCTTCAACATCAGTCCTTCCAATGAACACCCAGGACTGATCTCCTTTAGAATGGACTGGTTGGATCT
Organism: Antilocapra americana; assembly: GCA_007570785.1. Lineage (NCBI taxonomy): Eukaryota > Metazoa > Chordata > Mammalia > Artiodactyla > Antilocapridae > Antilocapra > Antilocapra americana. The sequence continues at coordinate 21,681,791 of ML663006.1, forward strand.
CCTTGCAGTCCAAGGGATTCTCAAGAGCCTTCTCCAACACCATAGTTCGAAAGCATCAATTCTTCGGCACTCAGCTTTCTTTACCACCCAACTCTCACATCCATATATGACGACTGGAAGAACCATAGCCTTGACTAAATGGACCTTTGTTAGAAAAGTAATGTCTCTGCTTTTCATATGCTGTCTAGGTTGGTCACAACTTTCCTTCCAAGGAGTAAGTGTCTTTTAATTTCGTGGCTGCAGTAGCCATCTGTAGTGATTTTGGAGCCCAAGAAAATAGTCAGTCATTGTTTCCATTGTTTCTCCATATTTGCCATGGAATGATAGGACCGAATGCCATGATCTTAGTTTTCTGAATGTGGAGCTTTAAGCCAACATTTTCACTCTCCTCTTTCACTGTCATCAAGAGGCTCTTTAGTTCTTAACTTTCTGCCATAAGGATGGTGTCATCTGCATGTCAGAGGTTATTAATATTTCTCATGGCAATCTTGATTTCAGCTTGGACTTCATCCAGCCTAGCATTGCACAGGATGTACTCTGCATATAATTTAAATAAACAGGATGACAATAACATTTATTATATGTTTATTAACTATCTGTCAATGTGGATTTCAGTCTGTCTGCCCTCTGATGGAGAAGGGACTGAAAACCACAATCACAGAAAACTTACCAGTCTGATCACATGGACCACAGCATTGTCTAAATCAGTGAAACTATGAGCCATGTGATGTATGGCCACCCAACATGGACAGGTCATAGTGGAGAGTTCTGACAAAATGTGGTCCACTGGAGAAGGGAATGGCATGCCACTTCAGTATTCTTGCTTTGAGAACCCCATTAACAGTATGAAAAGGCAAAAAAATTGGACACTGAAAGATGAACTCCTCAGGTCAGTAGGTGTCCAATATGCTACAGAAGATCAGTGGAGAAATAACTCCTAAAAGACTGAAGAGATGGAGCCAAATCAAAAACAACACCCAGTTTTGGATGTGACTGGTGATGGAAGTAAAGTCTGATGTTATAAAGAGCAATATTGCATAAGAACCTGAAATGTTAGATCCATTAATCAAGGTAAATTGGAAGTGGTCAAACTGAAGATGGCAAGAGTGAACATTGACATTTTAGGAATCAGAGAACTAAAATGGGCTGGAATGGGTGAATTTAACTCAGATGACCATTGTATCTACTCCTGTGGGCAGGAGTCCCTGAGAAGAAATGGAGTAGACATCATAGCCAACGGAAGTCTGAAATGCAGTACTTGGATGCAATCTCAAAAATGACAGAATGATCTCTGTTCATTTCTGAGGCAAACCATTCAATATCACAACAATCCAAACATAGGCCCCGACCAGTAAGGCTGAAGAAGCTGAAGTTGAACTGTTCTATGAAGATCTTCTAGAGCTGAAACACCAAAAAGATGACCGTTTCATTACAGGGTACTGGAATGCAAAAGTAGGAAGTTAAGAAACACCTGGAGTAACAGGCAAATTTCTCCTTGAAGTACAGAATGAAGCAGTGCAAAAGCTAATAGAATTTTGTCAAGAGAATTCACTGGTCATAGCAAACACCCTCTTTCAACAACACAAAATAAAGAGTCTACACGTGGACATAACCATATGGTCAATTCTTAAATCAGATTGATTATATTCTTTTCAGCCAAAGTTGGAGAAGCTCTATACAGTCAGCAAAAACAAGACCAGGAGCTGACTGTGGCTCAGATCAGAACTCCTTATTTTCAAATTCAGGCTTAAATCGAAGAAAGTAGGGAAAACCACTAGACCATTCAGGTATGACCTAAACCAAATCCTTTGTAATTATACAGTGGAAGTGAGAAATAGGTTTAGGGGATTAGATCTGATAGACAGGATGCCTGAAGAACTATGGATAAAAGTTCATGACATTGTACAGGAGGCAATGATTAAGACCATCCCCGAGAAAAAGAAATGCAAAAAGACAAAATGGATGTCTGAGGAGGCCTTGAAAATAGCTATGAAAGTAAGAGAAGTAAAAGGCAAAGCAAAAAAAGGAAAGATAAACCCATTTGAATACAGAATTTCAAAGAATAGCAAAGAGAGATAAGAAAGCCTTCCTTAGTGATCAGTGCAAAGAAATAGAGGAAAACAATAGAATGGGAAAGACTAGAGATCTCTTCAAGAAAATTAGAGATACCAAGGGGATATTTCATGCAAAGATGGACTCAATAAAGGACAGAAATGGTATGGATCTAACAGAGGCAGAAGATATTAAGAAGAGATGGGACAAATACAAAAAAGATCAATACAAAAAAGATATGCTCGGACCAGGTAACCACGATGATGTGATCACTCACCTAGAGCCAGACATCCTGGAATACAAAGTGGGCCTTAGAAGGCATTACTACGAAAAAACCTAGTGGAGGTGATGGGACTCTAGGTGAACTATTTCACCTGGAATAAATAATGCTGTGAAAGTGCCACATTCAATATGCCAGTTTATTTGGAAAATGAAGCAGTGGCCACAGGACTGGAAAAGGTCAGTTTTCATTCCAATCCCAAAGAAAGTTAATGCCAAAGAATGCTCGAACTACCACACAGCTGTACTCATTTCATATGCTAACAGAGTAATGCTCAAAATTCTCCAAACCAGGCATTAATAGTACATGAGCCGTGAACTTCCAGATGTTTAAACTGGATTTAGAAAATCAAGGAATCAGGGATCAAATTACCAACATCCTCCGTATCATCGAAAAAGTAAGAGTTCTGGAAAATCATCTACTTCTGCTTTATTGATTATGCCAAAACCTTTGACTTGGTGGATTGCAAAAAACTGTGCAAAATTCTGAAGGAGACAGGGATACCAGACCATCTGACCTACCTCCTGATAAATCTGTATGCAGGTGAAGAAGCAACAGTTAGAACTGGACATAGCACAGAAAACTGGTTCCAAATAGGAGAAGGAGTACATCAAGGTTGTATATTGTCACTCTGCTTATTTTACTTGTATACAGATTACATCATGAGAAATGCTGGACTGGATGAAGCACAAGACAGGATTAAGATTGCCAGGAGAAATATCAAAAACCTCAGATATGCAGATAATACTACCCTTATGGCAGAAAGTGAAGAAGAACTAAAGAGCCTCTTGATGAAAGTAAAAGAGGAGAGTGAAAAAATTGGCTTAAAGCTCAACATTCAGAAAACTAAGATCATGGCACCTGGTCCCTTCATTTCATGGCAAACAGATGGGGAAACAGTGGAAACAGTGAAAGACTTCATTTTTGGGTGCTCCAAAATCACTGCAGATGGTGATTGCAGCTGTGAAATTAAAAGATGCTTGCTCCTTGGAAGAAAAGTTATGACCAACCTCGACAGCATATTCAAAAGCAGAGACATTACTTAGCCAACAAAGGTCTATCTAGTCAAGCTATGGTTTTTCCAGTGGTCATGTATGGATGTGAGAGTTGGACTACAAAGAAAGCTGAACGCTGAAGAATCAATGCTTTTGAGAGGTGGTGTTGGAGAAGACTCTTGAGAGTCCCTTGGACAGCCAGGATATCCAACCAGAGCATCCTAAAGGAAACCAGTCCTGAATATTCATTGGAAGGACTGATGTAGAAGCTGAAACTCCAATTCTTTGTCCACCTGTTGCAAAGAACTGATTCATTTAAAAAGACCCTGATGCTGGGGAAGATTGAAGAGGAGAGGAGAAGGAGACAACAGAGGATGAGATGGTTGGATGGCATCACTTACTCAATGGAAGTGAGTTTGCGCAAACTCTGGGAGTTGCTGATGGACAGGGAGGCCTGTCGTGCTGCAGTCCATGGGGTCACAAAGAGTCAAACACAAGTGAGTGACTGAACTGAACTATCTGCATTTTTCTTTTATAAATTACAGTTTAGAATATTTTGCCTATTTTCATTGTGACTTACTCCTGTTTTACTTCTATCTTTAAATAGTTGTTAGCATTATTAGGAATATAAAAATAATTGTCATAATTATGTATTTATTAGCTCAATTATTTGTCTGAAACTTTGGTAGAGAAAATATATGTATTTACTGTTGGGTGATTTAAAATTTTAACAAGTCAATGTGACAATTAGAATCTTTATAGACTAATTCATGTTATTCTACATATTTATGTTATTGAAGTCTATTTTGTATATAGACTCCCATTTTCAGTGAATTTTTCAAGACTCTTTAGAAAATTATGCACTGATATATTTGCTACCACAATCAAGATATAGGAATTTCCTCTATTCCAAATGTTTCCCTCATGCTTCTTAGCAACTAACAATCATTTCAATCCCAGGACTTAGACACCCATCGATCTAATTTTTCTTACTATAGATTGATTACCTTAGCTTTTTAAAGATTTTAATATAAGTGAATTTATACAGTATCTACTCTTCAGTGAGTGGGTTCTTTTACTTGTGTTTGACTCTTTGCAGCCCCATGGACTCTAGCCCACCAAAGCTCCTCTCTCCATGGAATTCTCCAGGCAAGAATACTGGAGTTGATTGTCATTTCTTTCTTCAGGGGATGTTCCCAACCCAGGGATCAAACCCAGTCTCCCACATTGCAGGCAGATTATTTACCATCTGAGCCACCAGGAGAGATTTATTTTACTCAGCTTTATGATTTTAAAACTGAGTCACGAGGTTGCATCTGTACATTCTTTTTCTTACAGTTGCTGACTACTATCCCATTATAGGGCTATAACAACTGTCTATCCATTAGCATGCTGATGGAAATTAGGTTGTTTCTCGTTTGTGCTCTTAGAACTTTATTATTTTTTATTAAAATAATAAGTTAATTTGTAAACATAGAGAAGGATGCCCCAAACGTAAAGGAATAGAGTGAATGCATGCAACTTAAAAAGGCATGTGTATCTATTCTTTGAGTTTACCAATAGTAAGTGTTATCAGTTTACTGAAATTCATTTCTATCATGTAAATGATGCTAAACTTGTGACCATGGAGGTATGGAAAAGAGATTAAATAGGTAGTTAAAAATCAAAGATCATTTTTTTAAAAATGGAGAAATTTCCCAAAGTTATATGTGAGTCATATTTACTTCTATGTTTTATTATGATTGGTTTCAATAACAATTTTCATTTAGAAACAAAATATTAAAAAAAAATTTTTTAGAACAAAAATCACTCTTTCGAATGTTGACTACTTTTATTTTAAATTTAGCATCCCTCAACACTGTCTATACATTTTTCTCCTTACTATGGAACCACATGATTGCTTTAGGGAGGATGAAAAACGTCTGTATAAGAAAGGAACTGTGGAATATCCATTTCTTATCGTATTTTCTCATTTAACATTTTATAATTTCTTTCTTGGCAACCTAATACACCAAATTGTGTCTGGACTGAGTCGATATAAAGTTAAAAATCACAGAAATAACATTGTAGGTTTTTTTTTTAAATAATACTATGCTTTCATTTTTATTAACCTTTCAATGCTTTCTGTAAAATCAAGAGGTATCTTTTCAATAAACCTTTGTATACAGATATTTGATTCTTCAATTGAGCTGCTCAGTCATGTCTGACTCTTTACAACCCTGTGGACTGCAGCATGCCAGGCTTCCCTGTCCATCACCAAGTCTCGGAGCTTGCTTGAACTCATGTCCATTGAGTTGGTGATGCCATCCAATCATCTCATCCTCTGTCGTCCCTTTCTCCTCCTGTCTTCAATCGTTCCCAGAATTAGGGTCTTTTCCAATGAGTCCTAGATAGAAACAATTAACTATAAAAATAATGAAATATTTGTTGATAAAAAAATTATCTATCTGTTTTAGAAAGATACTAGAGGGCTGTGTGTGAAATATATTATCTCTTTTAGAAAAAGTGTATAAAGCCGTTCTTGAAAAACATAAAATCAGGATGATGGCAATCTTATGAGTAATATAAATAACCACAAAATGTATTTATTCTGAAATAAAATATGATCATTTTTAGATATTGTAGAATTAAATAAAATAAAATTTGATTTTTTACAAGCTTAAGGGTACTTTATAATTATCTTAATTCAAAATATACATATCTCAGAAGAAAAATTTCTGTATGTCAAGTTATTTGACTAAAAAGACAAAATTTATGGTACAAAATAACTGGAAGGTGATTTAGAAGTTCAAAGTCTTCAAATATTTCCATATGTCTGCCTATCCATTGATATGCACTTATCAATTAATTTTTGTAAAATTATCCTTAAAGATGCATTTATAGTTTAGCGCAGAGGGTTTCAATTTCAGCTCTGATATGTAAAGATCTTGAAAGTGATCACTTTCATCATTACCAGAAAGTAGCTAAATAAAATGAACTGATTGTCTTTGATCCATCAAATATTTGATATCACAGAATAAATCACAACTTCAAAATATAGACAGAGGCAAAAGAGAGACTCATAATCGAGAACTGTTCAAATCAGAAATCCTCTGTGCCATAAACTGATAGAGACATTTAGATGATAATTATTACAAATTTTTGGAGTCTGAGTGTGGATTACTTTGAAAAACTTCTGGGCTCTCAATCTTCTATTTTACCTCCAGGAGCTCCCACTTTATCTAGGTTAAGAGGCCATAAATAAATTCTGTGTGTTTTAAGCAGGAGAATGGAAAAAGTAACCATTCTGAAACATGTCCAGTGTTCTTCAAAAGGAAAAACCTCACTCCAAGTGAAATTGCTCTACATCATTTTATCTGTCTGGCTGCTGAGCAATTAGTCAACTCTAGATCCCTTTAGTCTTCCCATATCACCTAAGAGGAAACAAATTTCTGTGTAAGACAAAGTGGAACTATTCTCAAATTAGAGAGTTTTTCATTTTATTGTGAAACATAGAGATTCTCTAGTATTTAATCTAGTATCTAATTTATCTCAAAGGGTGTAGCATATATTTAAAGAATTATCAATGCTTAATTCACTTATGTATGGAAATAGATGTTCAATCATAAATAAAAAAGACAGTCATTCAGGGTTTTAAAAATCATTGCATTTGACTTAACTTTTCTGATAACATAAAGCATAGAATGTCCATGTTGTCCTTTGCTTCATCTCCCTGCATGCAACTTCTTTTGAAAGTTAATTAGATTTATATAATGACTTCCAAACAAATATAAAATGTTTTTTTAAAATAATTTTCAACACAGATGAGACATGAAGAAGAGAGCTAATATTAACAATATTCGTGAATGGAAAAGACTGTTTTTAAAATACCATTAAATAGGAGATTTTACTTAAGCAAGCACCAACAAAAATAAACTTTGGCAGTATTAATTGAAAACATAAATGTACATATGAATTTAAATAGTTGCTTAGTTCAAAACGTGAGTCTGCCTACTCTCCACGTTTCTGATTTCCTGATTAAAGCAAACCTTCCTTTCTAACCAATACTTGTCTCTCAAATATTGTTTCTTTTGAGTGGTGATCAGGCTCACTCAAGTTCAGTAACAACATCTTAGGTAGGTGTACCTACATTGCAAATATTTGATCGTGATTGGTATCTCTTCTATTTGATAACTGAAGAGTCACTGATTTTTCCAATTCTGAATTAATCCATTCCTGACTGAGTTTTGCTTGCATTTTCAAATGCAACTCTCATAGTATTTAAATTTTCTGTTATGTGGAATAATCTCCATTGAAATCAGCAAAGCTTAGATAGAATGTTTTTATACCTTTTTATTATTATTGATTATTTTAGCTAATGAGTAAATACCCACTGATTTCATAAGTTTTGGACAGTTCCTAAAAGTTAATGTAATTAACTCAGTGACTTGAAAGGTGAATCATTGCCAAGGTCCAGCTTCTTCACATGTTATGCTTTATGAACCACCTATTAGTGCTTGTTTGAGCTCAAGTATTTTTTTTTTTATTTTTCTTCATTTTTTAATTTTTATGTAACCTAGAAAGACAGGGAATATCATCAATTTTAAAATTATTTATTTAATTTCTTACATCATAAAACATTCACATAGTAAATGCATCTAAAATAAAAAGTGAAAAATACCTCTCCCATCTGTCTACTAACCCTGCTATTCCTTTACAAAACCATATAGATATCAAAGCTAACCTAGAGTGAAAGCTCTCTGAGCATTTTAGAATCTATATATTTAAGGATTTTTTTTCACAAGATGGCTATTTTTCTCTTTGAGTAACCAAAATTTTACACTTAAATATATACAATATTATGACAGTTTACACAATCATATCACTCTCATAAAATAAATTATTTCTTTCAGCATTTATGTAATGATACTGAGATATTCTGGTTCTTAGGTCCCTGATCTTTGTTGCATTGCTTTGACATCTTAAAAGATTTTTAATATAATTTTTATTTTTTAATTTATTTTTGGCTACAATGGGTCTTTGTTGCAGCACATAGGCTTTCTCTGGCTACAGCACATGGGGGCTTCTCTCCATTTGCAGTTCATGGACTTCTCATTATTGAGGCTTCTTTTGTTGCTGTGCACAGGCTCTGGAGCATATGGGCTTCAGTGGTTGCAGCCCATGGGCTCAGCAGTTGTGGAGCACAGGGTTAGCTGCCCCACGAAATGTGGGATCTTCCCAGATCAGGGATAGAATCCATGTCTCCTGCATTAGCAGGTAGATTCTTAACCACTAGATCATCCGGGAAGTCCTGACTTCCTGACTTCTAAGTCCTTGCTTAGAACTTGAAGGTAATGATGTTTTGGGGGGGAAAAAAATGGTAAGCAATCTATAAAAATCTCTGCAAGCTTGTCACTCTTAGAAATAAGGGGATAATACTACAAGGATATTAACCTTGGAAAAGGAAACAAACTTTTGCCCATCAGATTACATGAAAGAAACTTAAGTGTCCATCAATAGATGAATGGATAAAGAAGATGTGGTACCTGTATAAATAGAATATTAATCAACTATGAAAAGAAATGAACTTAGGTCATTTGTAGAGAAGTGGATGAAACTAGTCTGTCATACAGAGTGAACTAAGTCAGAAAGAAAAAAATCAATATTGTATATTGATGTATGTATGTGGAATCTAGAAAAATGATACAGATAAATCTATATGCAGGGCAGGAAAAGAGACACAGATATAGGTAATTGACATATGGGCATGTCAAAGGACAGGGCGAGTCAAACAAATGGGAAGATTGAAAACAACATATACACACTACCATTTGTAAAAGAAATAGCTAGTGGCAACCTGTTGTATAGTGCAGGGAGCTCAGCTTTGGGGCTCAGTGATGGGACTGTGTGGTGAGGAGATGGGTGGCTAGGATTGGAGGGTCAGGTGATTCAAGAGGGAGGGGATATACAGATACATGATTAATGCTACTGGGCAGCAGAAACTAACACATTATTGCAAAGCAACTATACCACAATTAAAAAAGATTACACAGTGAAATACAGGTTATGAATTTTTATATTAAAGTGTTGAATATTTTTGTTCTAAAACATTATCTGTTTTGAAAGAAAGGCAGCTGGTCATGACTTAGAAAACAGTTCCAACGGCTCCTGATAATGTAAAGAGCATAAGTCAATAATTTTAGATCAATGACAATATGTAAACACTGATTTGTCTTTTGTGTCTATGGCACCATATGATGTAAGGCAGTGAATACGCTCCATGAATCTCACTGTATTTATAGTATTTATTATTGAAGATTTTGTCTTTTTTTTTTTACCTAAAACTCCCTGGTGAAAATTTTGGTTGGTATGTGTCATGGGAGACTGCAAAGACCAAAGTTTGAACCCTAAGAACTATATAACACTAGCAGGTAAGACTAATCAGAACTGTAAGAATAATTGCAACATACTTATGAGGATAAATGGCTTTCTCATTCTACTAGACTCCTCATTAACAGTTTGAATTGAACACAACAGCTTATTAAAGGTCTTCACTGTATTCTTAATAATTAATTATTTTATAAAATCCACCTGTAAGTCTCATTTCTAGTAAAAAGCCTACACTTAATAATTTATTATATTTCTCTCAGTTGGGGACCAAGTCTTTAATTCACATATTGAAAATATAAGGCATTCTCAGGAAAACAAGCCCCTGTGACAATCTCATAGTTTGGGGTAAAGCACAGTAAAATGTTTCTCCTGCTTTTCGTATCTTTTGTATACTATATAAAGTCTCTAAAATTTTTTCTACATATGATATAAAAATAAAGATTTTTCTCTGTACAAATAACAATTAACTATAGAACATCAGAATATCCAAGTTAAATTCCAGGGTTGAGAAGGTCCCCTGTAGAAGGAAATGGCAACCCACTCCAGTATTCTCTGGAGACCCTGGAGGGCTACAGTCCATGGGATCATACAATGTTGGACATGCCTGATCGACTAAATGGATACACATGCACACACACACTCACAGGTCTTCACACTTTTCTATGTGGTTTTCTTCTCCATTTTTAGTGTTCAAATGAAACTACTATGACCTCAAAACACCCACAAAATTGGCCTTTCTAATATCTGAATAATAGATTCACATTTTAAATAGGCACATCTCCCTTTTTAGTTTTGATGTTTTCTAGGTTGTTAACCCTACTATTCCCACCATTTGTATTTTATCCTTCACTAATAACTCCACATGCTGTGCAGTGAGCAAGTTAAATCACTATTACATCTTCTTTCTGTTGCTTATCTTTCTTTTTATGAAAAAGTTTTATCTCATAGTCTATTACAGTTATTTTCTCAAGTCTAATAACCATAAGCTTAAAAAAAAATCCTACATAATACTTTACAGCTTTCAAATCCCTTTATTTCCTCATGATAAAGTCATCATTTCTTTTCACATTTAAAAAGTTCTTGATTGCCATTTAATATAAATGCTTGAATTTTCACACTGATATTATCTTTAGTTTCTGAGTCTAATTAGTAGCATTAACATCAAAGACAATTGCATTTTTTGCATTTATACTAATCCTTGAAATGTGTTCTCACCCTTTCTTTATCCAATGCATTTTATGAGTTATAAATTAGCATTAGCAAAAGCAAAACTGTCAGGGAATAAAATTTCCAAAGGTCATAATGTCATTATTAAGAATAGAATTGCCTACTCATTATCAATATTTTATTTTTAACCATGAATTCATTTATGCAAAGGTTTTCTTTTTTTCTCTAATCTTTTAGAGTGAGATAAGTTTCCACTTCAGATTGTGTCATGTAAGAGAAACTCTAAGTTTAATATGGTGCTAAATGGCTTGCAGAGACACTATTTGTCACTAAATAGTATATGCTCTTCATTGTCAAGTAGCCAGAGTCGTGTCAAAGAGGAAAATTCTTGTGGGTATATATGTTGCTGTAACCACACTGAATTTTTAAAGAATTATTTTATGAAATATAAAGCTCTCAAATAATTTGTTACATCTCAAGGGTTATCTGCCAAGTTATATACATAGAAAAATTAATAGCATAGAAGAATAAGCATATTTAATTATTTCTTAAGTATTAACTATGAAGACTCAAGCAGTTTACATTTGGTAAAACATATCAGGAAAGACAGTTTACAAGGGAACTTATTTGAAGGATCAATAGCTTTTAAAAACACTGTTCTCTGATATAAATAATGTCCTTTAAATAACCTGTCATAGGTCAGAAAATACAAAGTAATTATTACCTAACAGAAGAATGGCCTTCCTTGGTGACTCAATGGTAAAGAATTCACCTGCCAATGCAGGAAATGCGGATTCTATTTCTGGGTCAGAAACACCCCTTGGAGAAGGAAATGGCAACCCACTCCAGTACTCTTGCCTGGGAAATACCATGAACTGAGGAGGCTGGAGGGCTGAAGTTCATAGGCTCACAAAGAGTCTGACGCCGCTGAGCAACTAAACAACAAATTCAAATCTGCTTCCTAAGGTTTTCATTTCTTTCCCCTTTCAAAACCAGGATACTCTTTATCATAGATTCTTAGAAACATGTGCAAATTTTTCAGGTTCGAAACTGCAATTGAAATACGATAATATTATTTGACCCCTCCTCTCTGTATAATAGTCCTCTAGGGTCTGTACTTCTTCATTCATGTTCTTAAAAGAGTAGATAACAATCTCTGTCTTAATTTTCTCTTTCATTTACTCTCCATTCCAATCCACTGAATTCTGATTTTGCCTTCTTCACTCTATGGAAATACTCTTAGCTGCTATCTGCTAAGATCCTGTTGCCAAAGCCGACTGATTTTCATCCTCACTCACTGAGACTTTCTGTTCCATTTGAGCTGCAGAGTAGGGTCCATTACTTTCCTCTTTAAATTCTCTCTTCCATTACCTTCCTTGATACCACTCTTTCCTAATTCTTTTCATTTCCTCATTCTTTCTTTCATAATCATTTTCATGTGTCTATCTTTCTCTCTATATCCTTTAAGTGTGTGCCTGTCTCAAGATTATATGCTCATCAATTTCTTTGTTCATTGATTTATCTTAAAATATTAAGCTTTTCAAAAATTCTAAAGCTATTCTAGGCACTGAAATTACAATGGTAAATATGATATTAATCCCCCGCCTGTCAGAATACCATCAGGAGTATATAAATCAGGCATCTAAATAACCTTCTAAAAATCCAGAGCTGTGGTAAGTGCTATTTTGGAGGCAGGAAATAATTTTATATAAACATGTACAGAAATGCCTACTGTCATGTCTACTTTACTTACTCTCACTAACTCCTTAATGTTGCCATTTTCCCCTGCACACTCACAGCATCTTCCTTTGAATCTTTTTTTAATTTGAGATTACATGAAAATATCTATTGGAACTATCTTCCTGGCTGTCTCATAAGAATGTCAAAATATTCAATGTTAAATGGCATTTTAATTTAATCCATTGCTCTGTACTGTACATCTGTGTCAGAGATTTGAACTTCTAGTCATGAAGTATAGCTTAACCCTGCCCTCTCCCTCGTCACTCTGAATCACAAAGTCTTTTTGCTTTTACTTTTAACTGATTTGTGATTTTGCTTCATACTTTCATCCATATTACCTTTCACTGACATATTTCAGGCACTTATCACCTAAGTATCCTTATGCTAATTTAAAAGCTGCTTTCTCTGATTGTAGACTGACCCAGTGAAATTCATCCTCCAAGATCTTCCAGGCAATTTATTTAAAAGAATTTCAGATTAAGTCACACTATTCCATTTAAAAGCTTCAATAGCATTCCATCACATTAGGATCAAAGCATAAGCTCCTTAACCAGATAATCCAGTGTAGCTGCTGCCCGCTTGTCCATCCATTCTCTTGCTTCTTTTTACATTTAAACACGTTTCTCTGATGTTATTTTCTACACTCAATTATATTTAACCATCTGGATGTCCTTGTTCATGTATCCTTACACGACTAGGAAATATCCTCTCCTTCCTCATTTTAACTAAAGACTGTTCTCTTTTAGTTCAATAGTTCAACAAAGTCTTACCTGACTTTTTTTTCAGTCCACACACACAAACATATCTCAAAATATATCCTCACTAATGCTTCTATAGTTTTCCTCAAATATCCCGTATAATTTAGAATTGTACTTTCTGTTGCCTGTTATATTAATACTAATCTCCCCAGTCGAGCTGGATATAAGATTGTATGTGTATGTATAGGTAGATAGATAGATAGATGTATTTATATAATATGCATCCTTTATGATATGGAAGAAACTGAATATATAGACAGAAAGTAACCAAGAACATATGCCAGCAGAACTCTGACCCAGAGTGTCTTGAGGAACCAGCCTGAGACGTCAGCCATAAACTCTACAGCTTCACAGCAACCACTATCATTCCTTCAGGGATCCAGGAGGCAAACATAACCTCTGCAGTAGTTATCCCCAAATGGCTAGAACCTGGTTAATGACTGCATGCCTCCCTGTGTTCGCCCACATTTCCAGTTCAGGACCAACAAGAAAAACCAAATTCACCCTCAAGTCAATCACGCAGGTTGCAGAATGTCTACTTAGCCTGCCTCCATTTTCTCCATGCCAACAACCTCCATTCACGGCAGACCTAGTTTTCCTTTTTCTGCTAATGTAAGGTGTTTCTACACTCCTGCCTACTTTCAAGTGTTTCCAAAGTGCAAGAGAGAGTGGCCAACTCTCTAGCTATGGCAAGCTCTGAATAAAAAGATTGTGTTTGTTAAGGAGATCATCTTGTATTTCTACAAGTTTTCTTGGAAGGTAGACCAAGATACCAAGTTCACATGGATGTTGGTAATTTGATCTCTGGTTTTTCTGCCTTTTCTAAAACCAGCTTACACATCTGGAAGTTCATGGTTCATGTACTATTGAAGCCAGGATTGGAGAATTTTGAACATATTTTACTAGTATGTGAGATGAGTGCAATTGTGCAGTAGTTTGAGCATTCTTTGAAATTGGCTTTCTTTGGGATTGGAATGAAAACTGACCTTTTCCAGTCCTGTGGCCATTGCTGAGTTTTCCAAATTTGCTGGAATATTGAGTCCATCACGTTCACAACATCATCTTTTAGGATTTGAAATCGCGCACCTGAATTCCATCACTTCTACTTGCTTTGTTCGTAGTGATGCTTCTTAAGGCCCACTTGACTTTTCATTCCAGGATGCCTGGTTCTAGGTAAGTGATCATATGATCATGATTATCTGTGTTGTGAACATTTTTTTGGATAGTTCTTCTGTGTATTCTTGCCACCTCTTCTTAATATCTTCTGTTTCTGTTACATCCATACCATTTCTGTCCTGTATTGAGCCCATCTTTGCATGAAATGTTTCCTTGTTATCTCTGATTTTCTCAAAGAGACTGCTAGTCTTTCCCATTTTATTGTTTTCCTCTATTTCTTTGCACTGATCACTGAGGAAGGCTTTCTTATCTCTCTTTGCTGATTTTTGGAACTCTACATTCAAATGTGTGTATCTTTCCTTTTCTTCTTTGCTTTTCACTTCTCTTCTTTTCACAACTATTTGTAAGGCCTCCTCAGACAGCTATTTTGCTTTTTTGCATTTATTCTTGAGGATGGTCTTGATCACTGCCTCCTGTACAATTTCCTGAACCTCCATCCATAGTTCTTCAGGCACTCTATCAGAGCTAATCCCTTAAATCTCTTTGTCACTACTGCTGTGTAATCCTAAGGGGTTTTATTTATGTTATACCTGAATGGTCCTGTGATTTTCTCTACTTTCTTCAATTTAATTCTGAATTTGGCAATAAGGTGTTCATCATCTGAGCCACAGTCAGCTCCCAGTCTTGTTTTTGTTGACTCTATAGAGCTTCTCCATCTTTGACTGCAAAGAATATAATCAATCTGATTTTTGTCTTGACCATCTGGTGATGTCCATGTGTAGAGCCTTCTCTTAAGTTGTTGGAAAAGGGTGTTTGCTATGACTAGTGTGTTTTCTTGGCAAAACTCTGTTAGCCTTTGCCCTGCTTCATTCTGTACTCCAAGGCCAAATTTGCCTGTTATTCCAGATGTTTCCTGACTTCCTACTTTTGCATTTCTGTCCCTTATAATGAAAAGATGTTTTGGGGGGCTGTTAGTTCTAGAAGGTCTTGTAGGTCTTCATAGAACCATTCAACTTCAGCTTTTTCAGCATTACTGGTCAGGGCATAGACTCAGATTACCATGATATTGAATTGTTCGCCTTGGAAATGAACAGAGATCATTCTATCATTTTTGAGATTGCATCTAAGTATTGTATTTTGGACTCTTTTGTTGACTATGATGGCTACTCCATTTTTTCTAAGGGATTCTTGCCCACAATAGTAGATACAATGGTCATCTGAGTTAAATTCACCCATTCCAAGGGACTAAAATGAAATGGAGTGCTGCTTCACAATGCTGGAGTGGATGTGAGGAAGTACCCCATGCCTACCACAGTCAGGAGCGATGGCTGTGCTTTGATGGAGTGGCCATGAGGAGATACTCCACATCCAAGGTCAAGAGCAGCAGCTACACTTGTGAGGAAATACCCCACATCCAAAGTCAGAGAAACCCCAGCAAGATGGTAAGTGCTAGAGTGGTGGCTGTGAGGAGATACCCCATGCCCAAGTGCACAGGAGAAGCCCTATCAAGATGGTAGGAGGGGCAAATTCCTATTTAGAATCAAACCCCATTCCTGCCGGAAATACTCAGAGGGCTCAAATAAACCTTGTCCATTCCAGGACCCAGGGACCCCAGAGAGACTGAGAAAGAGTTGCGTTTGAGCTTCTCCTGTGGAGGTACGGGTCAGCAGTGGACTGCCACAGGGACAGGGGCTCTGAGTGCAGCAGATGTGGTTATTGCATGAGCCCTATTAGAGAAGATTGCCATTAGCCCCACCATAGAGCTGCCAGAACTTACACAGGACTGGGAAATACACTCTTGGAAGGCACAGAAATTGTATGCCCCAGAACCCAGGAGAAAGAAGCAGTGACCCCACAATGGCTGGTCCAGACTTGCCCAATAGTATCCAGGAGTCTCCAGCAGAGGCGTGGTTCAGTGGGGGCCTGCTGCAGGGTTGGGTTAGTGAGTGTAGCAGTACACGCATGGGATCTTTTGAAGGTCGCCATTATCTTCATTACCTCCACCATAGTTTGGCCCCAGGTAAAAAGCAGGGAGGGAACACAGCTCCACCCATCAACAGAAAATTGGATTAAAGATTTACTGAGCATGGCCCCGCCCATCAGAACAAGACTCCATTTTCCTCTCAGTTAGTCTCTCCCATCAGGAAGCCTCCTTAACCCTCTTATCCTTCTCCATCAGAGAACAGGCAGACTGAAAATCACAATCACAGAAAAATAACCAATCTGATCACATGGATCACTGCCTTGTCTGACTCAACGAAACTATGAACCATGCTGTGTAGGGCCACCCAAAATGGATGGATCATGGTGGAGAGGTCTGATAAAACGTGGTCCACTAGAGAAGGAAATGGCAAACCACTTCAGTCTTCTTGCCTTGAGAACCCCATGAACAGTATGAAAAGGCAAAAATTAGGACACTGAAAGATGAACTCCTCAGGTTGGTAGGTGCCCAATA
This sequence comes from Antilocapra americana, assembly GCA_007570785.1. Taxonomy (NCBI): domain Eukaryota; kingdom Metazoa; phylum Chordata; class Mammalia; order Artiodactyla; family Antilocapridae; genus Antilocapra; species Antilocapra americana. The sequence continues at coordinate 21,698,723 of ML663006.1, forward strand.
TGTTACTGGAGATCAGTAGAGAAATAACTCCAGGAAGAATAAAGAAACAGAGCCAAAGCAAAAACAACACCCAGTTGTGAATGCAACTGGTGATAGAAGCAAAGTCCAATACTGTAAGGAACTGTGTTGCATAGGAATCTGGAATCACTGTTAAATATGATGCTGCTTTTTTAGTAAATGTCTTTGTCAATTTGATATCTCTGAGAACAGAAGTTAAGCAAGATTAGATGGACAAACATTTGTGACTGACCTATCCTTGAATCTTTTTCTTTTTTAAATATATTTATTTATTTATTTATTTTCTTTACTTGACTCTTCATACGTGCATGCTAAGTCACTTCAGTCGTGTCCAACTCTTTGCGACATCATGGATTGTAGCCCATCAGGCTCCTCTGTATGGGATTTTCCAGGCAAGAATACTGGAATGAGTTGCTATTTCCTTCTCCAGAATCTTCACAGATAGGATTTAACTTTTAATTTTGTAAAGTTGTTGTATTGTACTAGAATTATTAATGCTAGCCATCATTTGTCTTTCCTGCTTGATCAGCATTATAATATCATTACAATTAATTAAGCTAATGTTTTGTGAAATATGCAGACAAGGTTTCCATTAGACTATCTTATGAAAAACGGCTGGAAAATAAACATAGCCCTAGGACAAGACTGTAAATGAATATCATTGTAGGTTTTTTTCAAATGAGGGGTCGTTGATATGGAATATTATGTAAGTTACAGGTGTACAACATAATGATTCACAATTTTTAAAAATCATACTTTATTTAGAGTTACTATAAAATGTTGGCTATATTCCCTGTACTGTACAATATGTTCTACTAGCTTATTTTATATATAATAGTTTGTACCTCTTAATACTCTACCACTACCTTGCCCCTCCCACATCCTTCCCCCTGCAGGTAACCACTAGTTTGTCCTCTGTATCTGAAAGAAATTAAGGGAACAATCCCATTTAATATCATTGAAAAGATGATAAAATATCTAAGAATAAGCTTACCAAAGATGGTAAAAGATCTGTGCTTGGAAAACTCTAAGATACTGATTAAAGAAACTGAAGATAATGAAAACAGATGATAAGATACACTGTGTTCTTTGATTGGAAAAAATAGCATTGCTGAAATGACCATACTACCCAAGGCATTCTACAGATTCAAGGAAGTTCTTATCAATATGCCGGAGAGTATTTTTCACAGAACTAGAACAAATCATTTTAAAATAGTAATGCTATACCAAAGACCCAGAATAACCAAAATAATCTTGAGAAATATGAGCAAAGCTGGAGAAATCATGCTCCCTGTCTTCAGACTATAGTATGAACTGCTTTTTACACTCTTTTCTAATCATTATATAAAATAATGCTTTTGGAAACCAGTGCCTGTGTGTCATGCATGTAGTCTTTTTAATCAACTCTAGCAGTGATATCATATTCAGTACAGCAGCTCTAATTGCAGCCACTACTGCATGAGCTGACAGTAGCCTACAGAAATTCCATAAGTTCATCCTCTACTGAAAGGACCAAATTGCAGAATTAAACAAAATGATAGGAGCCACCATGCATGTATCATTTAGCCTTAATCACATTCCTGTCCCAGAAGGCAATATAACTTTTTATTTACTACCTTGACCAAAGTAGAAGGCAGTTTCAGAGATTTCCCCTTGTCCTTTTGTACTATGTACTTTATACTTTTGCATCAAGGACCCAACTTAGAGGTTACTCCAACCAGGGCATGTGCCTTGGCTGGGTATTTACATGTCTTTGGAATTCCAAGATCCTATCAAATCCTGAATTTGCTCTTTAGCTGTGACCTCTTTCTCAATAAAGGAGTTAAAGGGAAGGGCTTTTTTTTTTTTTTAAAGTTACAAGATAATCGCTTTAACTTCTGAACTTAGGTTTTAAATTTTTTGCCCAATTTCACTCTATTCCCTGTAAGACATTGATGCAAATTAGTAACAATCCATCCATTCCACTGCCATTATAGGCACTAGTCTTCCCATATGACTGAAATATTTAAACTTTCATATTAGTAAAGTTATTTTTCCAGAACACTTTCCCAGGTTGTTGCAGGTAACCTTTTTAAAAAGCACCTTGTCATTTTGTTCCAACATCTATGCTCCACTAACCCCTAAGATATTAGCCAGTCCCTAAACCTAACAACTGCTTTCTAGGGCTCTCCTGGTACCATCTGTGTATGTTTTGGTTCTCATAGTAGATGGTAAATGGGATTAGACGCAAGGGATTAATAGGGGAAGCGCTTGTGACTGAAAAAGAAAGAAAGCATTTGAATAGGCCAGGATAAACTCCAGACTATGATGTAGATCTGATACCTATACAAGGAGAGAGAAAACAAAAAAACGAAAAGGAAAAAATTCATACTGAGAGCAGTTCTGAGAAAGCTTGGACCACTTCAGTAGAGTCCATTAGTGGAAATTAGCTTTACTCAGGAGTGAGCAACTTTTAATTCCCTTTTCATTACCTGGACAATCCATCATAAATGAAGCAGAATTTTACTCATAACAAACGTTGCACCATTTAATAGGTGCTTCAACATATGGAGCAACAAACACATCTAATTATAAGGAAAGACAATTAATAAACACACACATAAAACCTAAATGAATGACTCAAAAGAGCAAAAGAGGTTATGGATTGAATTTGCGTATGTCCTCCCCAAACGCTTACGTTAAAGCCTCACCCAATGTGACGATATTTGGAAGTGGAGCCCTTGGCTTTTGAGGATGGAGCCCTCATGAACTAGTTTAGTGGCCCTTGTAAAAAAGAACCCCAGAGGGCTCCCTTGCCTCTTCTGTCACACAAGACAGAGTGAGATGATGACTGTCTATGAATCAGGAAGAGGGCCTTTATCAGATCCGCCAGATTCTTGATCTTGGACTTCCCACCCTCCAGAACTGTGAGAAATAAAAGTTTGCTGTTGAAGCCACGCAGTCTGGTATTTCTGTTACAGCAACCCTAATGGGCTGACAGGGAATGTTCACATATGACTTATGGAATCATTCAACTGGAAATGCTAGAAGGAGAAATCCTCTCTCATTTACTGTTAGTTTACTTATCTCAATGCACTGGCTTCGTTGCTGCTTGGGCTTGCCCTGGTTGTGGCAAGCGGAGGCCGTTCTTTGTTGCTTCATTGTGGTGTTCCGAGCGTCTCGTCGTGGTGCCTTCTCTTGTCGTAGAGCACAGGCTGTAGGCATGGGGGGGTCAGTAGCTGCAGCAGGTGAACTCAGTACCTGCGGACCACAGGCTCTAGGGTGAAGGCTCTGTGGTTGTAGCGCTGGGGCTTAGTTGCTTCACAGATATGAGACCTTCCCAGACCAGAGACCAAGCCTGTGTCCCCTGCGTTGGTAGGCAGACTCTTCTCCACTATAATACCAGAGAGTCCCAGTTATGCTTCTGAGTATTTTTTTACATCTTTATCTGCTTGTCTGTTTTATATAACTCAGGTGGTCATGACCTCTTTTCAGTACCAGTGCAATGAATAATGGTGTGTTCTGATTCTTCCTACGTTTTAATCTGTCTCCAAAATGCAAGCAATAATTTAGTTAAAAACTTAGGATGCTGATCCCTTTCCAACTATCCACAGTTCCTTATGTCTTCCAGAATTCCAAGCAATTACATTCAAGTTGGTTTATGACCTAGCTCCTGTCCAATTAGATCTCAATAAGAAACTTACTAAACTACTTGCAAATGCTCATATATTCCAGGACATGGCTTGCTTTCATGCCTCTCTACGAACTTCGTATTCTGCCAGGAGTGTTCATCCTCCACTCCTCCACCTCCAACCCCAATTCATCACCTGACTGACTCCTACTGACTCTTAACTATATGAGGCTCAGGCACCTCTGAACTTCCTTCAAAGATGAACTGTTCCCACACATTTCTGCTTTTCTTACTATATTAAATGCTATTGCACTCAGTGAACTGCAAGCAATTGTTAACTAGTCTTTTTCTTCCTTTAGCTGTGGAAGTTCAGAAAAGATTAATCATCTTGTTTATCTCTATATTTCAGAAGTAATTAGTATCTTTAATGTATTTACTTGTTATTAATGATGAAATAAGTGAATGCAAATTGTTAAAATAAACAAATATTCAAAGGAGTCAAGCTGGTGAGACTGTCGTATCTCTTGAAATCCAGTAACCCCGAATTTTAAAAATAAAGTTCACATTTTATGCATGTGAAATCACAAGGCCTTAAGCAAGCTGTGATGATTTATAATTATACAATATCATAAGTACAGAGGTAGTGAGTTTACCTCAATCTTACTCCTCCAGATTTGATTTTTATAAAAAATTAGATAATATTGAAATACCAAGCAAAATTTTTGGCATGTCATTTCAGTAAATAAAATAGGAATATATATTTTAATTTTATACACTAGCATGTCTCATGTTTGTCTATAATCAATTTCCTTACTCTTTCATGTAGAAAAATATATTTTTGAAGATTTTCACTATATGTAAGTCTTTTTGGCATTTTAATTTACTTGAAAAATCAAGAAAATGGAAAGGAGTTTATAGCTTATAATGAAACTTTAAGATTGGCTGCCTGTGCCCCTTGGTTGTATTCACTCTTTAAATAATAAATGCAGTCTTATGTAGAATGGCAGTGTCTTCATAATTTGGAAAATGTTTTGCTTTATTTTAACCTTATTATCATCTTGTGCCCCTTATCATGGATGAACTTGAATTCCCATACAAACTTAAATGCAAATGCAGTTACTAACTAAGATAATCTGATCATCAGAAGTTTAATCAAACAATTCCCTTCAAAAAAAAATTTAGAGTTGATTTAGTTATTTCCTTGGTGATCCAATGGTTAAGACTCCATTCTCTTAATGGAGATGGTCCAGGTTCAATCTTTGGTCAAGAGAAATGAATCCCACATGCAGCAACTAAGACTGGGCACAGTCAAATAAATAACTTTAAACATATAAAACTAAATTTGATCTCAAATGACTAAACTCCTGTCCTCTTTGCCGCATACTCACTTTCTCATTAATCAGAGCACAGCACACGTCAGTGGCTATCAGTCCAGAGAGCCCCCTGCTTTTAGTTTATCTATTTCTAATGAGGGAATGACTGAAGTTTAAAAACAAGTTTTTATGGTAAAGATAAATACATATGACACAATATTAAGAGAAAATCATCACTCAAGACATCAACTTTAAACTGCATAGAGAGACAGAAACAGGTAAGTAAAATAGAGATGCTAAGTACATAAAAGTGTTATTACTTAAATAGTTATTAGGTCTGGGTGGTGGGATTATAGCTCTTACAGCTTTCAAGATGTAAATGTTCTCTAATAACAATGCATTATTTTTAAAATCATAAAAATTACACTGAAAAAATAAAATCTCTTGGCACTCCATATACAATCCTAACAAACAGCAATTCAGGTAAATATTTCTAGATCTGAAAATTCCAGAAACGTTAATGATATTATTGAAAATTACATTGATATATATTCGTGGGTTATCTGTTAGAAAGGGTTTCTTAAAATGAGAACCACAGAACTCTCATGTTTTCATTAGTGAGCTATGAGAGTAACTGATAAACTTTCTGAAATCATTTTCCATTCCTATAACTCTATGCCTATGCAGTATGTTGTCTGGCTTTGGGTATTCATAAGTGTAATCTTGTTCACAAAGTGACAATAAAAATGATGGTTAAAAATAATTACATTTATGTGTGTGCGTGTGTGTGTGTATATATATATACACACACACATAAATAAATTGTATTTGAAAAGAATACTGGTGAAAAATCAACTTTTGACTTCTGATTACCTAAATTTATCATAGATTAAACCAAACCTTGGGGTCACTCTCAGGGGTCTGATGCCTGATGAGCTGAGGTGGAATTGATGTAATATTAATAAATAAAGGGCACAATGAATATATATGATCTTATAGCATCCCCAAATCACCTCCTATCTCCTGTTTCAAGAAAAAATTGTCTTCCACAAAACTGGTCCCTGGCACCAAATTTAAAGGTAATCACATCATCCTGACTACATCTTTTTTGTTATGGACTACTTATTATATTTTTGGCCATGCAGCATATGTGATCTTAGTTTCCTGACCAGGACCCAAACCCACACCCCCTGCAGTGAAAGCTTGGAGTCTTAACCACTGCACCACTGGGGAAGTCCCATGAATTACCTTAGTGTTTCAGCTTTCCCTCCATCTTCAACATTCATCTGTCCTTCTTACAAGCACTCTGATTTCTTTTGTAAAAGAACAAAAGCAACAATAAAAGCAAACAAGCAAAACCTGCCCCATTGTGTATATTTTTGTGAGATATTAAAACCCAATGCTCACCATTTCTCTGAAAAGCTTAAGGATTTCCTGGAAGCTGTTTGGTACTAGCCATCACTTTCCAAAATGCCAGGGCATAGGAACACATTCTAATCTCTCCCAGTCAGATGAACTCTCTCCAGACATAGAATCTTAAAGAGATGGCTCAAGACTAGACTTATTCTGGTCTTGGAAGAGTCACTCATCCATGAATTCAGTCATTCATCCAGAAAATTAATTCATCCCAGCAGAAGTGTTTCTCTGAAGACTGTTGTTGATCAGCACCCCAGAATGCCCTCTATTTGCCTCTATTTCATATAAGTTCTTAATATTCATAATAAATTTCTTATCTCCCAAGCAATATTTAGGTTTGTTTTAGAAGTTTTTAACCCAAAATATTAACTGATAAAAAATGTTACTTAGAATAACTTGGAGGTTATGAATGCTTAGGGGAAAGCAGAATTTGGAATTAGTTACTTAGTTAAGAAGGGAAGGGAAGCATTTCTTTTTCAGGAGGCATTGTACAAAAACCTGTGGGAAAATATTATCATTCAAAGACACATGGAAACAGGACAAACCTTTTAGCAAACAGGTGAAAACTAGAATCTTTTTTTTTTTTCTTTTTTATGATATCTTTGATTTGGTATCACAGCGATGGTGGCCTGATAGAATGAGCCTGAAAGTGTTCCTCTCTGCAATTTTTGGAAGAATTTGAGGACAGGTATTAGCTCTTCTCTAAATATTTGATAGAGTTTACCTGTTAAATCATCTGGTCTTGGAGTTTTCTTTGTTGGAAGATTTTTTAATCACAGTTTTCAGTTTCATTACTTGTGATTGGTCTTTTCATATTTTCTATATCTTCCTGGTTCAGTCTTGGAAGTTTGTAGCTTTCTAAGAACTTGTTCATTTCTTCCACATTGATCATTTTATTGGCATATAGTAGTTTGTAGTAATTTCTTATGATCCTTTGTATTTTTGCACTGTCAGTATTCACTGTTCCTTTTTCATTTCTAATTTTATTGATTTGAGTCCTCTCCCTTCTTCCTTAATGAGTCTGGCTATAGGTTTTTCAACTTTGTTTATCCTCTCAAAGAACCAGCTTTTAGCTTCATTGATTTTTGCTACTATTTTATTTGTTTCTATTTCATATATTTCTGTTCTGATCTTTATGATTTGTTTCCTTCTACTAATTTGGGATTTTGTTTGTTCATCTTTCCCTAGTTACTTTAGGAGTAAGGTTATATTGTTTATTTTTTTAAAAAAACTAGAATAAAATTATCTAAGACAGACATGTAAGTGGCTCCATCTGATAACTCTAAATTTAACACAAGAGAGGGACAAGTTAAAATATTTAATTTCTCATCTCAAACACTTTTGATCTATATCAAGCATGGATTATATATAACTGGACCAAATTAGTTGGTCTACTTGGCCAACAATTGGAAAATTGGTAGTAAGTCAGATTCCTTTGAGATTTGCAATAAATGACAAAGGATACAGTGAGATCTTACAGCTGCTAGAGATATTTCATGTAGACTGTGCCCTGTTAACTGTGTGTCAGCTGTGATGGAGCTGAGGAGGCAGTTACAGAGAGAAGATGAGAAAAGAAGAGCTAAAAGATATGTAAGTCCTGGGACAATAAAGTTTCCATACGGGACCAGCACCCCTGAAATCTAACTTTGTATAGTCTTTATCTATTTTAGACCAATAGCATCTTCATAAAAAAAGTTTTTTTTACTGAGTATAACATCTTCATGATGCTTCTGAGTGCACAAATTGAAACTAAAATAGTATGATGATGTTGATTACAGCTTATTCATGTAGATACTTGTTTGAGAACTGAAAGTACACTTACAAATTTGATTCTCTAGAATTTGAATATCTGTTGAATTCATAATTTATCTGCTAACATGTGTGAACATTAAGGGATTGTTTGGGGAACACTAAGTCCTTGATCTTTGGGATAGTTTTATTCTTAGGAATTTGAATATTTCTCAAACCTGAATGCCCAAAGAATGGTTTTCAATGACTTTCTGTCTTTAGAAGCTGTTTTTCCACAGATTGAAAACATTTGACTCTCCTTCCTACAGAAACACTTAATAATTAACTTCCTTCATCTTTACAAGGTAGATAACTAAAATCAGACCCTAGCACACCCAAAGAAGCAATCTGAAATAAAATCCTTGAGTTTCTACTAGGATGTTTCTTGGGAATAATCCTGGTAATGAAGTTTCAGGGTACTTGAGTGAGAAAGCATGATTTTAGTTTTGCATGGTGTCTCAAGTGGATGTACTTCATGAAACTCTACATTTAATATAATAGGTCCTGCAGATGAGTATTGTTTACATTGTGTATTGATAACACAACCCAGAACACAGCACTTGATCCTACCAATGGCTGCTCTTTCATCCTTCCATAGATCTGCAGATCTCAAAGTTGGCTGTGGGCTAACATCAACTAGTAAAAGTGAAAGTCGCTCAGTTGTGTCCAACTCTTTGTGAGCATACTGGAGTGGGTAGCCTTTCTCTTGTCCAGGGGATAGTCCCAACCCAGGGATCAAACCCAGGTCTCCCGCAGGCAGAATTGCAGGTGGATTCTTTACCAGCTGAGCCATGAGACTTTAAAAATGCAATTTTCTGGGTATCATTTCAAGAGATTCTGATTTATTTGTTCTGACATGGATTTATCAGGGGAGTACATAATTTCCTCAGTTCTGTCTAGCTGCAGCAAAAATTTGAAGTGACGAATAGACCAGTATTACAGCCCCTTGTAATTTTCTCAGACAGACCAGTGTTACAGCTCAATTTTATTTAGAAAGCAAAGGAAAATACATCCTCGAGGTGTGAGGGTGGGCCAACTCAAAAGACACGAAGAGAAGCCCCTGGCTCAGTTTGGGTTCTTCTTTTTATATGTCCTGAGACCTTCATTTGTTCTATTTTTGTGGGCTTTGCCCTTTTTTGACTTTTAGCCACTGCCATTCTGGACTCCTTTTTCCTATTCTAACTACCTAACAGGTTCATGGACTGTGTTTTATTTTTACTTATTTATTCCAATATGATTCTGACCTTACACAAAATTTTCAAGAACACTTGTAGAATGTTTATCAGTTTGGAGTTGTCTGATGCTTCTTTATGAATAAAATTAAATTATCCATTTTGGGGGCAGAAGTAACTTTAGCTTATTTATTCTTTTCAAATTGAATTTTATCAGATGACATAGAAGTTTTATGTGTCCAATTTCTGATATGTAAATTTTTCAGGTGGGCTTCCCAGGTTGCTCAGTGGTAAAGAATTTGCCTGCCAATCAGGAGACTCAAGTTTGATCCCTGGATCGGGAAGATCCCATGGAGAAAGTAATGGCAATTCACTCCAATATTATTGCCTGGGAAATTCCATGGACAGAGGAGCCTGGCAGGCCACAGTCCATGGATTTTCAAAGATTTAGGTATGGTATATTCACTAAACAACAACAAACTTTACTAGCTCGACAAAAGTTTGTGGCTGTCAATTTTCTGTGTTGTAAAATTACCCTTTTCCCTTTGTAATTAACAACTATTTTATAGGAGATTCATTGAGATTACATGAATACCCACTTTTTTAAAGCTGTGATTCACCAGTTTAAACATTGATTATTTATTCTTTTCACTTATTATTTATTCTTGCTTGAATTAATTGCATTTAAGGAGGTATAATCTATTATGCTACAATGTTCCATATTTGGCCAGTGTGAGGCTATTTTACCTGACTTCTAAATATGTTACAAAACTGTTCATTCCTGCAAAGCCAAAATTAGTTTTTCTCTGGCCCTGTACAGAAAAGCCTTGGCTAACTCTACTATTAATCAAAATACAGTTCCCCAGGTACGTGAAATGCTACAATGGAAAACATGTTAAGTCCAATAACACTCCAAATCCTTTCACAAAGAGCCTCTGACTTACAATGGCTTGACTTTACAATGGTGCAAAAGCCACATGCGTTCAGTAGAAACTATCCTCTGAATTTTGAATTTCGATAGTTTGTTAGACGAGGGATATGCAGTAAAGTCATGACTTGTAACACTGGGCAGTGGCAGCTGCCAGCCAGCCAAGCCATCATGAGGGTAAACAATAAATATACTTAGAACCATTCTAAAGTCAAACAACCACTCGTTTTTCACTTTCATTATAGTATTCATTAATTACATGAGCTATTCTGCATTTTTATCATAGCTTTGTCATAGATGACTTCTCCAATTGAAAGTTAAAGTAAGTGTTCTAAGCATGTTTAAAGTAGGTTATGCTATGCTATGATGCTCAGAAGGTTAGGTATATTAACTGCATTTTCCATTTATAGTATATTCAATGTATGCTTCGTTTATAGGGACATAGCCTCATTGTGGAGAAGGAAATGACAACCCACTCCAGAGTTCTTGCCTAGGAAATCCCATGAGCAGAGAAGCCTGGGGGCTACAGTCCATGGGGTCACAAACGGTCAGATAAGACTTAGTGAAGTGAAAGTTGCTCAGTCATGTTCGACTCTTATGACCTCATGAACTATACAGTCGACTTAACAAAAACAATAATCCGTTGTAAATTGAGGAAGATCAGCAGTGTTAATTCCCACTTCCTCTTTGTATATAGTTTGAGTCAGTAGCTTAGCAACTTAGTAGATTGCCAATATTTGCATATCTCACCCATAAATAAAAGGCATAAGTGTAAAAGAAATAGTTAAAAATGTTATACAGGGCTTAATCGAATAATAAATAGCTATTCATGTAAGAACATGTTAACTTAAATAAGTAGATAACATAGGCATATAATAAATGTTAGTCATTATTTTTAGCACTAGATTTTTAAAGCTTTCTTTGTTCCCAATTACTTACAAACTGTTTTCTCCTTGTTCCTTCTGATCTCTGAGATTGTAATGAATCAGTTAGTCTATTTTGCATTCAAACAGAGTTCTAATTAATAAAAAATAATTCCTTAGACATTTGTGCTTGATTTGGGACTTTAAAATTGCAACATTCTGAGGCCATAGTGCTCAGTGAGCTGACATTGCAGTGGTACAGCTTGCAGTTGAAAGTTTTGTGTTTATTCATCTTAGTGACCAGTGGAATGCAAGTAATAACTTGTGGACACTTCCTTCAATATAATTATCTGTCATGGATGTTTTTATGTATCTATAGAAATAGAATGAATAGCATGACATATAGTAGAGTTAAAAGCCTAAGGTACTAATATTTGTGGTGATCGTTAACAAACAAAAATAAAGGTGCTTGTGTGAAGGGAAAGGAAATCACTTTCTCACTTTTCTCTGTATATCATAGAGGACAGAAGTCCTAAAACTGAATGATCTGAGCTGGCACTATGCAGTGGTCTAAATTGAGAAGTTTCCATCTCACCGCTTGTAGTACACACCATAAATTCTCTATAAGGACATACTTTTCCCACATCACTGAGATCACACACTTTTATCTTTGGACTGTCATTTTTAAAACCTGACGTGAAAGACCATTTCTTACATTTTAGTCTTCATAAACTCAGAACTTAGGCGTAAGACATTTCAGGCTTGAAGTTCCAAGTGAACTTAGAGTCAACACATAGTAAACTGTATAACTAAAAGTGCTGTTTTATGAGTTTAAAGGCCTTTACTTGCTTTTGATATTATGAAATCTTACCTCCTTGGCACATACACTGGTAAGTAAAACATATAGATGTTTTTTGAGCAGATACATAAGTCAAATTATAAAAGCTTGGATTTTCAGTCCAAGAAATTCTGGAACTGTTTAATCTACACCACTAATTTGACTCTATATATTGAAGAATTGCATTATCTGGATTAAAATTTTAGTGCTGGACTATTGTCCAAAAAGTCATAATATAATTGCTCTTTGAAAAATTTTAATAGCTGTAACTTGAAATATGAAATTTTCAAGAAAATAGAGAATTTTAAGACTTGATACTTTACAATGCCGCTGCATCTTTTAAAATTTTACCATTATTTTCAATTAAAAGTAGCTATTATAAAAATAATTTTATTAATGTAGTTGTATTATACAAAGTAGGGCTTCCCAGGTGGTGCAGTGGTTAAGAATCCACCTGTCAAAGGATGAGATGCAGGAAATGTGTGTTCTATGTCTGGGTGAGGAAGAGCCTCTGGAGTAGGAAATGGCAACACACTCTGTTATTCTTGCCTGGAAAATTCCATGGACAGAGGAGCCTGGTGGGCTATAGTCCATGAGGCTGCAAACAATCAGACACAATGAAGTAAATCATAATTAATCAAAGTATAAGGAACATTTTTGTAATTTACTACATCACAATGAAAGAAAAGAATAATTGGAAACACAGAAAATCAGATACTCTGTATTTTAGACTTAAAAATATAATTAAACTGTTCAAAAACATAATTTGAAACCATGTTCATTGTTACAAGAGACTTTCACAGATCTTTTGTTACTTGGATTCATAAAAGTAAGACCCTGATTTTCCAGTCTTCACTTGGCCATGTCCTAGTTAAGATACTGTGCTTAACTTAAATGATCTCACCGAATTTTAGTCTTCCTATTAGTAAAATTGTCCTATGTCTGGGGCTTAACTTTGGGTCATTTTGATAGGCATTAGAAATGTTCTGGATATATGGGACCATCTGATACATGTTGAGAAGGGTAGAGAAATCTATAAAGTACTGTTGAGAGGAGAACCTTGGACTTGATATTGTTATGTGAGCCATACTTCCTCCTTATCATTTAAGCTATTGAAGCAGAGAAATATAAAATCTCTAGTAATAGTTGTAATGACATATCATGGAACTTCATAGATTGTATAAGTCATTTCTTCTTAAGTCATAAAAGCATCTCAAAGCCTTTATATTATTTAATACAAAGTGAAATTCAGAGAGAGAGAGAGAGAGTATAAAGAGTGTGAAATGTTTAAAAATCCATCATTAATGAATTAGCAGCAAAAAGCTCCTAGAACATCACACTCATCCTGAATTTCTGCTAAGTGTGCATTTTAATAAAATATCCTGATTCCTGGCATTATAAACATTTTGAAAAAAACTTCTTTTAAGAGAACTGCACATATCTCTTTCATTATTTTAAGAGATATCATTACCACTTCAACTAGAGGAAGAAATATCACTCTGGTTGTTTAAAACTTATGTATAAGTTAAATAACTAAAAGCATGTAGTACAGTTTAATTAGTTAGTGTATAATTTATTTATTTTTATTTTCATTTGAAAACCAGGAATGCAAAAGTATGACTGAATTTATACTGGTATGAAACACCAATAAAATCTAAGTTATTTTTTCTTACTAGATATCTTTTTGTTTTGGTAAAAAAATCATGCAGGAAACATGGGTTCAATCCCTGGATTGAGAAGATCCCCTAGAGGAGAGAATGGAAACCCACTCCAGAATTCTTACCTGGAGAATCCCATGGACAGAGGAGCCTGACTGGCTTTAGTCTAAAGAGTCACAAAGAATCTGATATGACTTAACACAGACACAACTCATGTAGTACTTATTTTATACTTCAGTTTCATCTTATATATTATACATTGAAAGAATATTTTCATGAGCCTCTCCTGGCAGTTCCATGGTTAAGAGTTTACGATTCCAATGCAAGGGAAGTGATAAGATTTCCTGTCCATCTCAGTAAATAGCTACCCAATCACTGTATAAGTGTCAATAGCCTGATGCATTTACTTAGTTCAGACACTGTGCTGTTTAATTTTTCTTAATCTCTTCCACTAGGAAGACCCATGAGAATAAAGGCATCATTTGACAGGTTGAGCGGTATTCTCCAGTATGTACAAAACCAACTGGCACTTGAGAGGGTGTTCATTCAAAGTTGAAAGAATGTTGAAAGAATGAAAGTTGCGGGGAGCGGGGGATGAATGAATGGAACTGGTTTGCCTGTTACAATATTGAAGATATAAAAATATAATCATAACTGTTATTAAGAATATTGAGAAAACACGTCTTTTAGGTAAAATATAAACTGAAAGAAGCTGCTTGAAAGGCATTCTTTAACACCTACCAAAACAAAGTATGTCTCTTTCCTGATGGCTCAGCAGGTAAAGAATCCACTTACAATGCAGGAGACTCAAGAGATGCAGGTTTGCTCCTTGGGTCAAGAAGTTCCTCTAAAGGAGGAAAATGACTTACTCTTGCCTTAAAAACCCCATGAATAGAGGAGCCTGGCAGGCTAGTCTCTGGGGTCACAAAGATTCAGACATGACTGAACAAATCATGCATACACAAAACAAAATATGCAATTATATTTGTGCCTTGTAGTGCATCTATGGAAAACACTTTAAAGAAGACATTCATTTTTACTAATTTTTATATTACTAACCAAAATGTATAGAAAATAATATAGCCATTAATGAGAAGCCATGATTCAACATAGTTTAGCACTTCTTTGGTTAAGACACAGTTTTGGCTTGTGAGCTATATACATCAGGGAATAAAAGTTCCTCCCTTTAGGATGTGAAATGAAACTATCTCCTGCCATATTAATGAAGAAAAAATATTACAACCATCAGCGATTTCTGGCCTCCAAATGTAAATGAGGGTTCCCAAATCTGTGATCCAGCAGACGCTGCCACCCTCCATGGTGATTGCTGAGGAGTTGGAGGAATGGGAAAAGCAAAGGGAACAAAGAAATATGTTTGGCCCCTGAGAGCTGACATGTATATGAGAGGAATGAATTTAGTGAGCCCAGAGGCTTGCATCTTCCCAACATATAGTATTAACTTCCTTAACTTGATACATGATTTTTGATGTTCAGACTGCCTGCTCCCTTTGTTGCAAACTTGTATGCAGTCTGACTTCCCCTCCTGACTCCTTTGAGCAGTTTTCTCAAAGCTACTGAGATGCTGTCTTCTGGGCTCAGAGTCTTAAACGTTCCCATCAAATAAAGTAATTCTCTGTTTTCTGGCCGTGACTATGTTTTAGTCGAAAGTTTGACAATCACAAAAAGACCCAGAGCAGATTTTTCTCCTCTGCCTAAACTCTACCAAAAACCATAGCCATGGTACCAGCAGAGGCCCCCTTGTGCCCACCTACTTCCTTGGGAGTTCAGGATGGATTTGAGTAAAGCTCTCCTGGTCTGTAGATCTCCCGTACTGGTTGCTGCTGCTGCTGCTAAGTTGCTTCAGTCGTGTCTGACTCTGTGCGAACCCATGGACAGCGGAATTTTCTAGGCAAGAATACTGGAGTAGGTTGCCATTTCCTTCTCCATACTGGTTGAGATCCTGAATTTTTATTTGGTGGGATATAGCAGGTACCTAACCCCTCAGTAAGCTACTGGGGGGCAGGAGGGAGTGGGAAGACACCAGGAAATACCCACCAGTGTGGGACTCAGTCGGAAGATACCAAGGGAATTCCCACCTGGTTGAAAGACTTTGGGAGAAGGAGGGAGTCCATTAAAGACATCCAGGAATCAGTTGAAACATATCAAGAAAATACGTAAACATGGAAAGGCATTGGTAGGGGCAGGCTCGATTTTAGTAAGAAATATCTGGGGCTCAGCCGAAAGACATCCAGGTGGCTCTGGTGTAGAAAGACACGAAGAACAGAGCTCATATTTTCAATTATCTAGTTAACTGGAGAAATTGAATCTTGCCCTAATTATTGAGGGGACTCTTCAAAACACACACAGTTAAAAATTAAAAGCTGGCTTAATAAAGCCTTAAGCAAGGCCTTCTGTGGGGAAACTCAGGTTTCTCTGAGTCTTTGAGATGGAAACATCCTATCTGATATTCTTAGGTTGTTCTATTGTATGTTTGTATTGGGCCTGTAAGAGGTCCTTTTGTGTTCTTAATCACTTGCATCTCTGTGGAGATATTATCTATTGGTGGGCAAATAATGGATCCTTTGAAAATTAGAGAAACTAACAAATTATTAACTCTAGAGCGCTCTCATTGTAAACAACTGTTTTGTTGCTACCTATAAAACAAAAGTCAAATTAACCTAAGAATTTATTCATTTTTGAATGAGGAAAACTGGTTTACGAAGCTACATTGAGACCTTCTCTTCAATGGGCCTTGTTGTTCAGTCACTAAGTCCTGTCCCACTCTTGGTGACCCTATCTATGGACTGCAGCATGCCAGGCTTCCTTGTCCCTCACCATCTCCTGGAGTTTGCCCAAGTTTATGTCCATTGAATTGGTGATGTCATCCAGCCATCTCTTCTTTGTTGTCCTCTTCTTCTTCTGCCTTCAATCTTTCCCAGCAGGAAACCTAACCCCCTACAGTGCCCCAATATTAAAAGCTAAACAAGTCTGTTCTATTTACCCCAGTTTTAAGTTATATATTTAAGGAGCTAGAAAACTTTACACAGAGATATCTGACTATTTATTTTGGGACAGTTAGGCTAAAGGGCCTGACTTCCTCAGCTCTACCTGACTCTGGGGATCCCAGAGTCTTTTATATAAAAGTAAGTAAAACAGGCAACAGAAAGAAAAAAAAAAAAAAAAATTCTAAACTCTCCCCTAAGACCAAAGCTTGTTGACTGGATCCTTATTAGAGCTAAAGTTAAAGGTATTAAAGTTGGTGGAATCTAGATAAAGGTATACAAATTGTATATTTAAATAGGCTTTATATAAGGTGGTTACAGCTTATTTTAAACTATATTGTGGAATAAACAAGGCATTCAGACTGCCATAAAGGAAATATTAACATACTGAAGAAACCAATAGTTACCTGAGTCATACAAAATAAGTAAACTGGGAACTAATAATATGCAAGGGTTAATAAAATAGAAAGAGTGATTTTACTTTGGTTTAACTTATAAACTAAAAAATTTCTTTGCTAAATACCTTACACAAAGCTTTGAAGATGTTTTAAATTCAAACTCTTAAGTTATGAAATATAGAACTTTGTAAATCTCATTTCAGTCTGATAAAAATCTTGCCACTGCTTTTAGTAACTTTAGGCAAAAAAAAAAAAAAAATTAAAAAACTAAGCAACTGCAAATGTCTGAACCAGGATATGAATACAGGCTGCAAGGACCTAGACTAAACCCAATAAAGCAGGCAAGACCAAGGGGAAAAAAAAGTGGCAGTTTTAAATCTAAACTGCTGAGAATGTTCCTACAGCCAAACCTTATAGACAATAAGCCTTAATCATCTGAGCAAGCAACATTAAGGTATTCTAACTGCTAATTTTGTTTATGTCTGTGTACACATTATACATATGAGAACTCTACTTCTAAAGGTATTACTAGAATTGGATTTATAAAGAGCTCTATTTAATTCTGTTACTGATTCCAAGTTTGCTCTGCTCACTGCACAATAGGTCAGTGAATCTGAGGGATGAGGTGTTGAGGAAAGGAAAAGACTTTGATCAGGGCGCTGGCAGACCAGGAAGATAGCAGGGTAGCACCTCAAAATAACCATCTTGTCGGGGGTCTGGAGGCCAGATTCTTTTATATATTAGAGATGAGGGGAGTTGAGGAAGCAAACGAAAAAGACCATTCATCTTGCAAAGATCTCCTACAAGGGCAAGCCTCAGGCAGGGGATATGTTAATTTCTTCCTTCCTGCCATTCCCAGGTGGACAGGATCCTGAACAAAGACACTTTAGTTTAACAGTCAGGCAAAGGGGCAGGGTTCTCTGAGGCAAACCATTCTGTATGATTATAATAACAAAACAACAAAAAGCAAATAAAAGAAACAGTTCCAACATGGGTTAGTGGAAAGGACAAATGAACAGTTAAAATTCAGTTGGCTAAAATTATGCCTGCTTATTCCTTCTCTTGGCCTAAGGCCCTTCCATTGGTTTTCCTCATCCTCATATCCACTCCTTTGGTAAACGTCATTTGTCTCCCTTTGGAATTATTACAGGGGGACCAATGAGATTGAATGAAAGACTGTATGATACTCTATAACTTAAGGGAGATATACCGTATTATTGCAAGGGTTTAATCAAATTATCGATAAGTCATTTTAAACTTTTTTCTGAAGCTTATTACATAAATGCATCATCAAATTAAGATCAGATGTCCCATGATTTACAACCACAACATTATGTATACTGAAAAAGACATCATTTAAAGGACTTCCTCCAAGCTAAATGGAAGAGCTCTTATCAGGTTCTTTAAACTAGTTCATGTGCAGCAAAACTGAAGGAAATTGACTCACGGATTCATATTTCCCACCTAAAAAGGGCTTCTGCATCAGACTGGTCTGTAGAGAGTACTGCTGACATCAAACTCACCTTAAAGCAACTCTCAGATAGTAAGGAAACACCAATGTAGGGATGAGAAAAAGATGACATCAGGAGTAGATAATTGCCCCAAGATGTTGGGCCAGACCTCTTTGATTGGTCATAAGTCTTCTTCTTAGTTTCTTGGACACATGAATCAATGTTTTTCTACCACCGGCACTATCTCATGCAAATTTTAGAAATCCATCAGGTTATTGGGGCTTGTGGCTAGTTACCTCCACCCAGTACTTCTGGTTTACCTTGATGGGTTTCTTCCCTCCAAGGCTCTGACGGAATGGCTCTTAGAACATGTATTTTGGAAAAAAGGAATTATAACTCTGGGCTACTACTGACATCACCAGATGGGAACCCTCTTACTTGGTCAATCAAACATACGTATTCTGACTCTGGCCATAAATATGAAGTGCCCCTTAAGATTACTCAAGCTCGATAAGAGCAACAGGCTAAATTCCAGTCCGAAAAAAAAAAAAAAAAAAACCAACCTAAATTCTAGAATATTAAGAGGGATGCTTCCTCAGTTATGGGATGATTTATCTGACTAATACCGGGCTATGGTCATCTAAGCCTAAAGACCCGCCCCCCAGCCCCTCAGAAAAATTAAACCATACCAAAGAAAATCAACCTAATAGCATTAAAAAATTAATCTGGGCACCTTATGAAAACTGCCAAAGTATGATTTCTCTTTTTTTTTTTTTTACCTTCAAACCTAGCACTTTATTTGTTAGACTAAAAATATTCATTGACATTTTTTTGTTTTCTTTACACTGTTTTCAAATAGAAAGATACAATCTTTCTTAAAGGACCAATGATATTCTCATTTCCAGAGAGCTAGAAACATGTTAATTGGAAAGTGTATATGTGCATAGTTTCTATCACTGAGGCTTCACAAGTCCAAAGATGAGCTGTTCCGCTTAGGCATCTAAACAGAATACATCCACAGGGGCCTATTTGCAGTTGTTGGATTTGGTGTGATGCCCAATTCACCTTTCCTTTAGTTCACTACTGGATAAAGGAGGGAATTATTGATCCTCTGCCTCACTGGATGATATAGATATTCATTCTGGGGGTTGTTTTGTTACTGCTTTTCAACTTGTAAAACAGTATGCATCAATAGTAAACTTAAGGGGGATGAATGTCACTAAGTGTTAAAGAAATTTAAGGTGAAGAATGGGAATACAATAGTCTGAGGATTCAAGGATGATTCTATGGAGAAAGGGAGCTTAAACTGGACCTTGCTAGGTGGAGATCCTTTGGAATTGCAAGGATTTTCATTCAGGAAGATTTCTCTTAAAGATAGTGATTAATATGGAACAGATTGGGCCAGAAGACCAAAAATAAGCTGACTGGCACCTAACAGGACTCAATGGCTTTATGGGTCCGATCTCTGAGCCTGACTTCCACCAGGCCGGCTAGAAGGTATACTTTAGTATTCCCTTGGGTTCAAGACCAATGACATAAACTTAGATGTGACTCCAGCAAATTTACCATCAATACAAGTCCAATGAGCCAAGAGCTCTGTATTTCACTGGTATGGTCATTTAGCAACTATTTTTATGCCTTCAATAGGATTGGAAAATGTTATTTCTCACATTGAAGCCTTAGCAAAATTCACTCAAAGGACATTAAATGATAGCAACCAGGCTTTTTGCCTACTAAATTCTGAGGTCTCTATGATGACAAAAGGTGTCTTACAAAATCATATGGTCCTTGATATTCTTATAGCATCTCAAGGGGGCAACTGTGCTAGCATCCAAACTAAACATTGTGTTTACACATCAGATGAATCATCTAATAGCTGATGTTTCATAGCAATGGTTGGTTTCTAAAAGCTCATGGCTTAAATCCCTGTTTATACTTAAGTCATATTATTAGCTATATGACTTGTAATCTGTTCATTTTATAAGATTGTTGTTTTTTGTATTATACAATGTATAACCAAAAATAGATCATATTAATAACATAGAATAATTATAATAGTGATTCTAGGTATGAGAAGAGGCAACAAGAGAAATATCTCCTGGATCCTTTTAGGTTAGAAGATAGAGGATCCAGAGAATCTTTTATTATTTATCAATGGGTCTAATCTGGAAATTAACACACGGAGTGAAATATCAGTGAGGACCTTCACCTGATCTGGGATAAGCCTCTCAGTTCCATGGGACCAGTAATAATAATAATAATAACAATCATGTTAGGTAGTTAGAATAGGAAAAACGAGTCCAGAATGGTCGTGGCAAAAAGACAAGGAAGGGAAAAAAACCACAAAAATAGAACATAGGAAGGTTTGAGGACCAGAGTGAGGACCTCAGGTAAAACAAACAGCACTCCTGGCTCATCCAATTTACAAAGGGCAGGTCCAAGAGGAGGATAAAAACATAAAAAGAAGAGCCAAAATTGGGCTGGGGTCCTCTCTTCTCTTCACATCTTTTGAGTCAACATGCCCTCACACCTCAAGGATGTATTTTCATGGCAAATAGATTGGGAAACAATGGATGCAGTGACAGACTTTATTTTCTTGCCCTCCAAAATTGCTGCAGATGATGACTGCAGCCATGAAATCAAAAGATGCCTGCTCCTTGGAAGAAAAGCTATGACCAACCTAGACAGCATATTAAAAAGCAGAGATATCATTTTACCAACAAAGGTACATATAGTCAAAGTTATGGTTTTTCCAGTAGTCATGTATGGATGTGATTATTGGACCATAAAGAAGGCTGAGCACCAAAGAATTGATGCTTTTGAACTGTGGTGTTGGAGAAGACTCTTGAGAGTCCTTGAACCACAAGGAGATCCAACCAGTCAATCCTAAAAGAGATCAGTCTTGAATGTTCATTGGAAAGACTGATGTTGAAGCTGAAACTCCAATACTTTGGTCACCTGATACAAAGAGCTGACTCATTAGAAAAGACCCTGATGCAGGGAAAGATTGAAGGTAGGAGGAGAAGGGGATGACAGAGGGTGATATGGTTGGATAGCATCACTGACTTGATGGATGTGAGTTTGAAGCAAGCTCCGAGAGTTGTTGATGGACAGGGACACCTGCAGTCCATGGGTTGCAAAGTGTCAGACACAAGTGAATGACTGAACTGAACTGAACTGATTAGGTAGTTCTTGGTAAAAATATTCAAACTGAAATGGTAAAGGAAGTGAAGTGATATCACTCAGTCATGTCTGACTCTTTGTGACCCCATGGACTGTAGCCTACCAGGCTCCACTGACCATGGGAATTGTACAGGCAAGAGTACTGGAGTGGGTTGCCAGTTCCCTCTCCAGTGGATCTTCCCAACCAAGGGATCCAACTCAGGGATCAAACCCAGGTCTCCCACATTGCAGGCAGATGCTTTTTCCGTCCCAACCACCAGGGAAGTATCTGATATTATTGCATAGTCAGGACACTGGAAAAAGATTGTTACAAATTTAAGTGCTTCAGGCACCTTCAACCCTCTAACCAGCCTTTCAACATCCTCCCAGTTCTCACTGAGGGGGCTCTGAGGAACTAAAGGGACTCTTCCTAATCTTCTCTATTAACTTGTGTAGAGAACATTTCTCTGGATTAGGGATGGATTTCTTCCAGTCCTAACTAACCCCAGAGCCACACTCTCAGTGCTTAAGGATAAAAAAAAAAAAAAAAAAATGACTGCTCACAGAAGTGTGAAGACTTAGATGTTAGTCTGAGACCACTTTCAATTCAGTACAGAGTAGCAAGAGACAGGGGACTCTGAATAAACAGAAATTAAAGAATTCTGAACACACTGGATAGAAAATAAAGTCACCTTGAATTATTTCTGCTAACTGGGCTTTGCCAACATGACACATTTCTAAACTTTGTAAAAGATGGCAGCTATGATTCATCCACATAAGTCGAATCACCCCACAGATATTGCACGTGCTTAGTACAAAATTAGCATGTTGCTGAGACATTTATCAAAATAAGTTTAAACTCTGAAGTTTTGTATTCCTGACAACTTCTAGCCAATGACTGTCCTACTGATGAGCCTGAAAAGTTTCTCTTTCTCTGATAATTCTGCTCTGATCTTCTGTAACATTTATAGATAATTTAGTAACATTATTTCACTTGGGATGGCTGTTTAGGGAGCAGATGATTGAGTGGTAGGGCACTTTCTTAAAACATAAACATATTAGAAAGACATAATATTGATCTTTCCTTTCCTTATTTCTGATCTCTATAAATTGAGATATATCAGAGCTGCAACATTTGACCACTTCAATTGTTCTAAGATCAAATAGTTACAGTGCCTTTGTCAGTCACCTATGCCTTGGCCAGAAGGTGATACTTTAGATGTTGTTATAACTCAAGAACTCTAGAATTTGAACTTTATCTCAAAACAGCAAGATGAGTTGATTTTGGATTTTAATTTCTCTCAAGACAGCAGAATAGCATAATTCATTTTGGTGAGGCAATGTAGCTTATTATGAAAAAACCAAATTCTTGATCTATGGCCTGGATTCAAACTTAAGACGCATTATTTGCTAGTTGTGTAAACTTTGGATAAGGCACTGAAGTGTTAGTTGCTCAGTTGTGTCTGACTCTTTGCAACCCCATGAACTATAGCCCACCAGGCTTCTTTATCCATGGAATTATCTAGGAAAAAATACTGCAGTGAGTAGCCATTCCCCTCTCCAGGGGACCTTCCTGACCCAAGGATTTAACTCAGGTTAAATTGCAGGCAGATTCTTTCCTATCTGAGCCACCAGGATACATAACCACTAGGCAAAACTGAGATATGGGGCCAAACTCAAGGCATTTTGGTAAGAATTAAATGAGATAATGTTTATAAAATAGCTGTGAAAAGAAGAAACACAAAAAGCAAAGGAGAAAAGGAAAGATACACCCACTTGAATGCAGAGTTCCAAAGAATAGCAAGGAGAGATAAGAAAGCCTTCCTCAGTGATCAATGCAAAGAAATAGAGGAAAACAATAGAATGGTAAAGACTAGAGATCTCTTCAAGAAAATTAGAGATAGCAAGGGAACATTTCATACAAAGATGGGCTCAATAAAGGACTGAAATGGTGTGGACCTAACAGAAGCAGAAGATATTAAGAAGAGGTGGCAAAAATATACAGAAGAACTGTACAAATGAGATCTTCATGAAACCCAGATAATTTCAATGGTGTAATCCCTAACCTAGAGCCAGACATCCTGGAATCTTAAGTCAAGAGGGCCTTAGGAAGCATCACTATGAACAAAGCAAGTGGAGGCGATGGGATTCCAGGTGAGTGATTTCAAATCCTAAAAGATGTTGCTGTGAAAGTGCTCGACTCAATATGCCAGCAAATTTGGAAAACTTGACAGTGGCCACAGGACTGGAAAAGGTCTGTTTTCATTCCAATTCCAAAGAAAGGCAATGCCAAAGAATGCTCAAACTACTGCACAATTGCACTCATCTCGCATGCTAGTAAAGTAATGCTCAAAATTTTTCAAGCCAGGCTTTAACAGTATGTGAACCATGAACTTCCAAGTGTTCAAGCTGGATTTAGAAAAGGCCGAGGAACCAGAGATAAAATTGCCAACATCCGACGGATCATTCAAAAAGCAAGAGAGTTTCAGAAAAAACATCTATTTCTGCTTTATCAACTATGCCAAAACCTTTGACTGTGTGGATCACAACAAACTGTGGAAAATTCTGAAAGAGATGAAAATAACAGACCACCTGACCTGTCTCTTGAGAAATCTGTATGCAGGTCAGGAAGCAACAGTTAGAACTGAACATGGAACAACAGACTGGTTCCATTAGGAAAAGGAGAAAGTCAAGGCTGTATATTGTGACCCTACTTCTTTAACTTCCATGCAGAGTACATCATGAGAAATGCTGGGCTGGAAGAAGCACAAGCTGAAATCAAGATTGCCAGGAGAAATATCAATGACCTCAGATATGCAGATGACACCACCCTTATGGCAGAAATCAAAGAGGAACTAAAGAGCCTCTTGATGAAAGTGAAAGAGGAGAGTGAAAAATTTGGCTTAAAGCTCAACATTCAGAAAACTAAGATCATGGCATCTGGTTCCATCACCTCATGGCAAATAAATGGTTAAACAGCAGATACAGTGGCAGACTTTATTTTGGAGGCTCCAAAATCACTGCAGATGATGAATGCAGCCATGAAATTGAAAGACGCTTACTCCTTGGAAGAAAAGTTATGACCAATCTAGACAGCATATTAAAAAAGCAGAGACATTAGTTTTCCAATAAAGATCTGTCTAGTCAAAGCTATGGTTTTTCCAGTAGTCATGTATGGATGTGAGAGTTGAACTATGAAAAAGCTGAGTACCAAATAATTGATGCTTTTGAACTGTGGTGTTGGAGAAGACTCTTGAGAGTCCCTTGTGCTGCAAGGAGATGAAACCAGTCAATCCTAAAGAAAATCAATCCTGAATATTCATTGGAAGGGCTGATGATGAGGCTAAAACTCCAATACTTTGGCTACCATATGTGAAGAACTGACTCATTGGAAAAGACCCTGATGCTAGAAAATATTGAAGGCAGGAGGTGAAGGTGAGGACAGAGGATGAGATGGTTGGATGGCATCACCAACTCAATGGACATGAGCTTGAGTAAACCCTAGGAATTGGTGATGGCCAGGGGAGCCTGGCATGCTGCAGTACATGGGGTCAAAAGAGTCAGACATGACTGAATGAGTAACTGAATAGACCTGACCTTGAAGAGTGTCTTCACATTTTAAAATTTTTAAATTTGTCATGTGCTTATTTTTAGAACTTTGGGGTATTAAATTTTTAGTTGATTTAACATTTAATTTTTCTCTGGAATTAACAAAAAAGGATTTATTAATTCATCCAGGATCACTTTAAATTCTCCATTCATTATATATTTGAATATATTTAGGTATGAGTTTGAAAGTATGCAAGATGCATTAACAATATAGATTAACAGCAACCTAATGAACTTCCCACTCTCCTGTTATAAAGAATAACACAAGTCTATATAATTAAAGGGCTTACCTGGTGATTCAGAAGGTAAAGAATCTGCCTACAATGAGGGAGACCTGGGTTTGATCCCTGGTTTTGGAAGATGCCCTGGAGGAGGCTATGGCATTCCACTCCAGTATTCTTGCCTGGAGAATCCCATGGATAGAGTAGCCTGGCAAGCTATAGTCCATGGGGTCGCAAAGAGCTGGACATGTATAAGTGACTAAGCACTTACAATTAAAACATATTTAGTTGTTGAAGTTGCTCACATATCTAAAGTTTCAATATCTATTTCTCTGAAATTTTTAAAAAAAAATCTATACTTTGAATTTTTTGATTGCTCAGCATTTATCTCTAACAGCAATTTGCCCTCTAACCTCTCTAATCTCTAATTCCTGTATTTTTCTTCAAACGGTCCACACTTTTTTGAAACAGGCCACACTCTGTTCCTAAAGAGTGTTTTCATTTCTCACACAGAACAGAGAAACTAATTTTGTAAACTTCTTTAATCTCTTTACGATCTTGATAATCTACTATGGTATTTTCTCTTTATTGTATCCTTAAAAATCCCTTTGCCAGAATTTTAAGTGGCGGATACTTTATAATTAAAGGACTATAATATTTAAACCATGGAGTACTAAAAGCAAATCTCTGTGCACAGAATGAGTTTTTGTGATTTATAATAAACTGAATCTGAACAATTAATACTTTCAAGTACAAATCTTAAATTATGTGTTTTCCATATCAAGTGTCTTTTAGGATAATTCTTACCAATAAAAGCTAATTGCTAATTCTGTTTGGAATGTTTCTTGAATAAGGACTTAAGAAAACATAATA
Organism: Antilocapra americana; assembly: GCA_007570785.1. Classification (NCBI taxonomy): domain Eukaryota; kingdom Metazoa; phylum Chordata; class Mammalia; order Artiodactyla; family Antilocapridae; genus Antilocapra; species Antilocapra americana. Next base: position 21,725,043 of record ML663006.1, read on the forward strand.
TTTATAGCTTGTTTTCAATTTTTGAAAGTATTTAGTTTTTATTTACTTATTTATCATGAACTGGTAGGCACAAATATTTGAGTTTCAATGCCTAGAAAAATGGACAACAAACAGAATTATGTGAGAGTCATCTAAAGAAAAATTTAAATGATTTATATCATCATTTTTGGTTAAAATTTATAATCTAGTCTCTGTATTGATTATCTGAAACATTTTTTCAGTAATATAATAAAAGTAGAGAAGGCTATGCAAAACCTTACTTAACCTATAACAAAGTTCACCTTTAGAGAGTTTCAACCAATTGTCATGTTATCTCTGAATTTCTTCTAATCTTTTCATAGATTCATATGGTAATACTCTTAAGAGTATTTTATATATTTGAGCTTAGCAAATTAAGATTATCTATAAGATGAAGAATTAACAAAATGTTGAAATTGAGCAGAGAATAGCAGTCTTGTTTTATTAAGACAGTTTTACACTATTGGAAAAATTATAAGTATGATTAAAGTTTTGGTTCTTTGATGAAACTAGAAAGAACCAGGACATAAAAGAGAAGATTTATTTTAGTGGTCCCCAAACTTTTTGGCTCCAGGGACTGATTTTGTGGAAGACAATTTTTCCATGAACCAGGTGTGGGGTAGATGATTTTCACACAATTCAAGCACATTACATTTATTATACATTTTCCTAATCTAATGCCACCACTGATCTGACAGGAATTGTCAATCCGCAGGCTGGGGACTCCTGATCTATAGGAATAACAACAACAGTGACAAAAGAGTGGGAAAAAGGAGGGACACTCTGATGAACTTGACATCTAGCTCTAGAATCACAGGGATGTCTGCAGGCATGGGTCCAAAAGCTGCTAGCTGGTGGTTGCTGAAGTGCAGTTAAGTGTGCCTTGTAACCCAGAACAGGTCTAATGGACACGAAGTGAGTGTATGCAATAGTAGCTTTCTCTCAGTGCATCAGATGTGCTGTCGGTTGACTATCTGAGTTGGTTAAGAATGAGGAACATTAGATTCTTGTCTTGACATCTCTCTCAAGATTACTCTGGTGTGTTCATAACTATTATACTGGAAGACTCCACAACCTCCTCACATTTGCTTATATGTTAAATATGCAATCTAAATAAAAGAGTGTGAAATCCTTATTTCTATGATTTATCTTGCAAGTATATATATACAAGGTTGCCCCGGTGGTTCAATGGTGAAGAATTCACCTGCCAATGCAGGGGACACGAGTACAATCTCTGGTTCAGGAAGATACCCTGGAGAATGAAGTGGCAACCTACTTCAGTATTCTTACCTGAGAAACCCCATGGACAGAGGAGCCTGGCAGGCTACAGTCCATAGGGTCACAAAAGAGCTGGACACGATTTAGTAACTGAAAGACAATGCATATACAAACATTTTACGAACTTTAAGATATCTCATCTTTCTCTATCCTTGGTTTAGAGAAAGACTCACACTTTGTGGAACATCCAAATGCAGACATACTAGATTTGTGCTTTCCTTAAGTATATATTTATGCACAAGTATCTATATTTCACATGAAATTTCCCTTCATGAGGTAAATTGTAAATAAGAAGGCCTCGTAATTATTTTCAAAATAGATTATTTTGAATTATTTTTTTGATTATTAAAAGAAAGTTTAAGTGAATTTTTTTTGTTAAGTATCATGAATTGGTGGTTTTTTTTTTTCAATTCTCCAGATGGTTTCCTTGATACTGTGATTTTCAAGTTTTGTTTGCTAATTTACTCTTTGCTTTTTAAAATCGTGATATTTATCAAAATAATACCTTCCAATATTAAAAGTGATTCCCCTGAAACTTGCTGATATTTGACACAATAAGTCCAAAACCCTAAATTAAGCAAAACCAAAAGAAATGGAATTGTTGAATAAGAAAAAAAAATCTTATAGTAATATTAGATTTCTATTTTCTCATATTATGTATTTCTCATGTATTGTAAAATTTCAGATTGAGAAAAATGTAACATTTATACAAAATTAGCAATATGCTTGTCATCAGAATGAAAAAAAAGAAAACAATGATTCTGTTAGTATAACCTCTATGCCTAAATGGATACATTAAATATTTACATAGTCTAACACATTTAGTGCATTGATGTGCTAAATGATATGAACTTGTAAACTATTTTTAAATAAATATTGTGTGAGGATGTAAAATTGAATGTCAAAGTCACTTATTTTTTTTCTATTTTACTGATATTTTCAAAGAATTTGCTTTATGTTACATTGCTTTTCTCTACTGCTACCTTTTTGCAATTTAATTGAATTTTGCTAGAATTTTTTTTTAATCTCCTTTCTTCTGCTTGCCTTGGGTTTGCATTTCTCTTTTTTCTTTAGTCTCCTGAAGTAGGAGGTTAAATTATTTATTTTAAATATTTTCTATCATACTCATTTAATACCATAAATTTCCTTTTAAGCAATGTTTCCTTCCCTATATCCCTAGATTTTTGTTTTTTATATTTAGTTAGTTCAAACTATTTTTTAAATTTCTCTTAAGACTCCTCCTTTGACCTGTATGTTATTTACAAGTATGTTTCTTATTCTCCAAATATTTTGGAATTTGGGAGGAATCTTTTAGTTGTTGACTTCTAATCTATTTTTGTTCTTCACTCAGAATATACTTTATATGATTTACACATATATTTTTATTTGTTCAGTTTTTTATGACTAAGAATTTGGACTACCTTGCTGAATGTTTCATTGGTTAAACTGCAAGCATTGATGAATTTGAGAAGAATTTGCATTTTCTGTTGCATGGAAAGTTCTATAAATATCAATGAGACTAAGTTGATTGATATTTTTGTTTAGGTCTTCTATAATCTTGTGTATTTTATGCCTGTTTAGTCTACTAATTATTGACAAGGGGATGTTGAATTCTATAATTATAAGAGTGGATTTGTCTGTTCTCCTTTGACCACTAAAATTCTTGTTTCACATGTTTCGGTTTGCTGTTATTAGGTGGATAGATGTTTAGGATTGTTGTGTTTTCTTGGAAAATAGACTTTTTATCATCATGAATGCCCTGTTTATCCCTAATAACATTTGTTGGTTTAAAATCTAATTTATCTCAGAATAATAATATAGCTTTGCCAACATTAATTTTACTATTATTAACATAATGTAACTTATGCCATTAATTTGCTTTTAACGTGTGTGAATCTTTCTATTTGAAATGGATTTTTGTAAAACACATATATTTTGGTTTTGTCTTTTTTATACACTCTAACAATTGCTACCTTTTAATACGTGCACTTAATGTTATTGTTGATAGACTGACATCTGTCATTTAGATAACTGTTTTATATTGATGGCATTTGTTATTTTTCCCTTTTATAATCCTATATTCTCTGGTTATATGCTTTAGTATTTATTTATTTAATGTGTGTATTGGCTATAGCAGGTTCACCTTCTAAAACTTTGTCACTACTGTTAAAGATGAAGTTTTATACAATCACATATAATAAAATAGAAGATTTTATTTCATCTTCATTTTTTTCTTCTATACTGCTATTTCCTTCTTTATGTGCAACTAAGTTTTGGCCTATAATATATTCCTTCTGACTGAACAATTTTTGACACTTCTTGCAGGGCAGGAATGCTGGCAATGGATTCTGTTATTTTTTGCTATAGTTCGAGAAATTCTCTATTTCTACTTTACTTTTGATGGATAATCTAGATGAATAAAAAATTAAAGTTTGATGATTTTGTTCTTTCAGTGTTCTCCTTACTCACAATGTTTCTGATGAAAAGTCAGTTGTGATTTCTGATTATCTAAGGTGTACAACTTCTCTCTGTATTCATTCAAAACATCCTCTCTGTCTTTGGTTTTTTGGCAACTTAAATACAATCTATTAATAGGTGTTTCTTTCTCTGTTATGTTTTGTTTTGGTCTTTATCTTGTTTAGTGTTCTCTGTGTTTTATGAATTTGTGGCTTGGTGATTTGATGTCTGTCATTATTTTGGAAAGTTTTAAGTCATCAAATTTTTTTTTTAATAATAATGATCAATATTTGAGCCATTAGTTTTTTTTTTAACTTTTATTTTAACAATTTTATTGAGATACAGTTGGTATCATATGAATTATACCATTAAAGTGTATAATGATTCAACATTTGTTAGTATAGTCAGTGTGTGTGTGTGTGCATACTGAGTCATGTACAACTCTTTGTGATCCCATGGACTGCAGATCACCAGGCTCCTCTGTCCATGGAATTTTCCAAGCAAGAATACTAGAGTGGACCGCCATTTCCTACTCGAGGGGGTCTTCCTGATCCAGGGATTGAACCCATGTTTCCTGCATAGGCAGGGAGATTCTTTACCACTGTGTTACCTGTGAAGCCCCATGATCTGTATAATAATTAGTATACGTTCTATCATCAAAAATTCATTTTTAGAACATTTTTATCACTTCAAAAAGAAACCCTGTGCTCTTTAACTATCATGTGTCATCCCTCATGATCCTCCGATTCCCTCAGTTCAGTTCAGTTCAGTCACTCAATAGTGTCCAACTCTTTGGGACCCCATGAACTGCAGTATGGCCAGGCCCCCCTGTCCATCACCAACTCCCAGAGTCCACCCAAACCTATGTCCATTGAGTCGGTGATGCCATCCAACGATCTCATCCTCTGTTGTCCCCTTCTCCTCCTGCCTTCAATCTTTCCCAGCTTCAGGAGATTTTCAAATGTGTCAGCTCATCAAATCAGGTGGCCAAAGTATTGGAGTTTCAGTTTCAACATCAGTCCTTCCAATGAACACTCACAAGTGATCTCCTTTAGGATGGACTGGTTGGACGTCCTTTTCAAGCCAAGGGAATCATCAGTTCTTTTGTGCTCATCTTTCTTTATAGTCTACCTCTCACATTCATACATGACTACTGGAAAAACTATAGCCTTGACTAGATGGACCTTTGTTGGCAAAGTAATGTCTCTGCTTTTTAAAATGCTGTCTAGGTTGGTCATAACTTTCCTTCCAAGGAAGAAGCGTCTTCCTTGGCTGCAGTCACAATCTCCAGAAATTTTGGAGCCCAAAAATAAAGTCAGCCAGTTTCCACTGTTTCTCTATCTATTTGGAGATGAAGTGATGGGAACAGATACCATAGTATTAGTTTTCTGAATGTTGAGCTTTAAGCCAATTTTTTCACTCTCCTCTTTCACTTTCATCAAAAGCCTCTTTAGTGCTTCTTCACTTCCTGCCATAAGAGTGGTGCCATCTGCATATCTGAGGTTATTGATATTTCTCCAGGCAATCTTGATTCCAGCTTATGCTTCTTCCAGCCCAGCATTTCTCATGATGTACTCTGCATAGAAGTTAAATAGGCAGGGTCACAACATACAGTCTTGATGTACTCCTTTCCCTATTTGGAACCAGTCTGTTATTCCATGTCCAATTTTAACTGTTACTTCCTGACCTGCATACAGATTTCTCAAGAGGCAGATCAGGTGGTCTGGTAGTTCCACTTCTTTCAGAATTCTCCACAGTTTGTTGTCATCCGCATAGTCAATAAAGCAGAAATAGATGTTTTTCTGGAACTCTCTTGTTTTTTTTTGATGATCCAGCAGATGTTGGTAATTTGATCTCTGGTTTCCCTGCCTTTTCTAAAACCAGATTTAACATCTGGAAGTTCGGGTTCACGTATTGTTGAAGCCTAGCTTGGAGAATTTTGAGCATTACTTTACTAGCATGTGAGATGAATGCAATTGTGTAATAGTTTGAACAGTCTTTGGCATTGCCTTTCTTTGAGATTGTAATGAAAACTGACATTTTCCAGTCCTGTGGCCATTGCTGAGTTTTCCAAATTTGCTGGCGTATTGAGTGCAGCACTTTCACAGAATCATTTTTAAGGGATTTGAAATCACTCAACTTGAATTCCATCACCTCCTCCAGCTTTCTTCGTAATGATGCTTCCACTTGACTTCACATTCCGGGATGTCTGGGTCTAGGTGAGTGATCACACCATTATACTTCCCTGGGTCATGAAGATCTTTTTTGTACAGTTCTTCTGTGTATTCTTGACACTTCTTCTTAATATCTTCCACTTTTGTTAGGTCCACACCATTTCTATTCTTTATTTAGTCCATCTGTGTATGAAACAGTCTCTTTGTATCTCTAATTTTCTTGAAAAGATCTCTGGTCTTCCCCATTCTATTGTTTTCCTCTATTTCTTTGCACTGATCACTGAGGAAGGCTTTCTTATCTCCTCTTGTTATTCTTTGGAACTCTGCATTGAAATGGGTGTATCTTTCCTTTTCTCCTTTGCTTTTCACTTCTCTTCTTTTCACAGCTGTTTGTAAGTCCTCCTCAGTCAGCCTTTTTGTATTTCTTTTTCTCAAGGATACTCTTGATTCCTGTTTCCTGTACAATGTTACAAATCTCTGTCCCTAGTTCATCAGGCACTCTGTCTATCAGATCTAGGCCCTTAAATCTATTTCTCACTACACTGTATAATTGTAAGGGATTTGGTTTAGGTCATACTTGATTGGCCTAGTGATTTTCTCTACTTTCTTCAATTTAAGTCTGGAATTGGCAATAAGCAATTCATGATCTGAGCCATAGTCAGCTCCCAGTCTTGTTTTTGCTGACTGTATTGAGCTTCTCCATCTTTGGCTGCAAAGAATATAATCAATCTGATTTTGGTGTTGACCATCTGGTGAAATCCATGTGTGAAGTTTTCTCTTGTGTTGTTGGAAGTGGTTGTTTGCTATGACCAATGTGTTCTCTTGGCAAAACTCTATTAGCCTCTGCCCTGCCTCATTCTGTACCTCAAGGCCAAATTTGCCTGTTACTCTGGTTCTTTCTTGACTTCCTCCTTTTGCATTCTAGTCCCCTATAATGAAAATGACATCTTTTTTGGTTATTAGTTCTAAATGGTCTTGTAGGTCTTCATAGAACCTTTCATCTTCAGCTTCTTCAGCATTACTGGTAGGGCATAGACTTGGATTATCATGATATTGAATGGCTTGCCTTGGAAATGAACAGAGATCATTCTGTTGTTTTTGAGATTGCATCCAAGTACTGCATTTTGGACTCTTTTGTTAACTATGATGACTATTCCATTTTTACTAAGGGATTCTTGCCCACAGTAGTAGATACAATGGTCATCTGAATTAAATTCACCCATTCCAGTCCATTTTAGTTTGCTGATTCCTAAAATGTTGACTTATTATTAGGAATCAAATGGACAGTCACATGTTTCTTTTCTTTTAAAATTTTGATCTATATGTAAAGGGTTCAGATGAGTATGATCCACTTCTTTATATTAATTTAAAGAGCCTGACTGTCTACACCAAAATAAGTTTATACTCAAAATCCTTCTGTTTGGCATATTAGGTTTCAGCTTTCATCTCTTCAGTTTTCTATGAGTTTGTTTTTCTCTTATTTTTCTAGTTTCTTGGTGTAGGAACAAATGTTCTTGTTTTGAAACTTCTTTTCTCTTTTTTAGTTGTAAAATAATTGCAATATCATAACATTGTATTAATTTCAGGTGTGGAACATAGTGTTTTGATATATGTATGAACTACAAAATGATCACCACAGTGACTAATTGACATCCATTACCATAAATAATAGCACCTTTTTCTTTTTGTGATGATTTATTTTATTTAAAAGCTTTATTAAGAACAAAAATCACATACCAAAGAATCCTGCTGTTAGAGTGTATAGTTCAGTGTTTTTAGTGTATTCACCATGGTGTGCAGTCATCTTTATTATTTACGTTTATATTATTTTCGTCCCCCTCAAAAGAAATCCTGCACTCACTGGTATAGTTTTCCATTTCCACATTCCCTCAACTCCTGACAACCACTAATCTACTTTCTCTCTTCGTGGACTTACCTTTTCTGAATGTTTCAAATGAACAAAATAGTATAATATGTGTCCTTTTGTGTCTGGCTTCTCACTTATTATTTTTTCAAGTTCCATACAGTATATAGCAGTAGCTCACTTCTGGTCAACCCTTTTGCCACTTAAAAATATATAATGTAATATAATTAACTATAATCACCATGCTATATATGGCATAAAGGTATGCTTGACATATTTTTACTCCTAAAATTTCTGTCCACTTTAGTTTTATCAATCCCACAGAATATCCTACATCAAACCCTTTCTAAATTTGCTTCATTGAGCTGCAATGATTAGCAAACTAATATATTTACTTTGTTATGAAAAAATGCTGTTATTTCTACCCCAGTCCTTCCTGTCTTATCCAGGCAGCAACTGTGCCTTTCCATTTGTAATGCCTGTGTAATAGAACTAACACCTTTAAGTCTGTTTGCTTAAGTATATTTTTATATAATGACATCATAGGCAATGATCTTCAAAGTTACACCTTTCTAATGACTTTCAGATGCTTTAGACAGGAAAAAACACAATATCTGCATTGCTTTAGATATAGAAGTTATAGCATATAGCTGTAATACTGGTCTAGACTTCTAGAAAAGTCTGGAATACTGACTTGTGTTCCAGTTCCACAGTTTTAAGTCCAGAAATGTGTTAACCTGAGTAAAATGCATAGGTCTAGTGAAGCCAAAAGTTCTGAAAGAAGCCTGAGCTCCAGCCTGCATGTTTTATTCTACACTATATTATAAACATATGGTATACTGTAAAATGTGGAGATCAATGATGTGAATATTGCCCAGATAAAATAATGAAATAGTTCCTGACCCTTTTTTCCTTCTTCCCGTCTTTCCCATCCATCACTTATTAATAATCACATAATCTTGAAGACTGTGGACAACTGCCCAGTTTTCTGTCCAAAACAGAAGATTCATGTCCTAAAGAGTCATAGCAGCTAGCAATTCAGTCAACATCACCTCCAAGAATTGCCTTTGGCCCAAGAAGTCTGTCTCAGATAAGTTTTCTCTCTTTTTATAGGGCAGCTTGCATCTAAACACTTTTCAAGATGGGGAGAAAACAGGCCAGAGCTATTGTCTCAATTCATGACAGCCATGAAGATAGTATCATCAAAAAAAAAAAGCAAGATACCCAGTTAAATTTGAGTTACAGGTAAACAGTTAATACTTTATTGGAATAAGTGTGTTCCCTATAACACTGTGGCATACTTATACTGAAGTATACCAAAATATAGACATACAACAAAAATGTATGTATTATCTAACAGAAATTCAAATTTAACTGAACACTCTCTATTTTTATTTGTTAAGTCTGGCAACCCTGTCAGAAGGGTCCTGCCAGAGAGCTCTGCCCAGTCTTAACTTCTCTCACTCATGGACAGGTGTTCTTCAGTGAATTCATCTCAGTAAACTGCTTTCATTTGAATAACTGTATCAGGGACTGTTTCCCAGGGAACCTTATCTACGTCAGTTGGTGCAAATCATGGTCCAAAAAAGCAGATGCTGAAATGAAATTTTTGGAATCAAAGCATTTGCTAGCCAGTTGGCAAAGACAACCCCATCACTGGTGGTACATGGGGTACTGAAAGTCCCTGATATGTAGTAATGATGCCATCATTAAAATTTCCATGATAATAAACTGAGGAGAGATTCAGTTCAGGGTGCAGAGCAGTGGTTGGTGAAATGTGTCAGACCTCAGTCTTTTGAGAAATTAAGGAGAACTAGTAATTATAAAGACTGTGAAATGGGATAGCTGCTATTGAGGTCATTAATACATTGGGGGAAAAGAGGACAACAAAATGTTTAAATTGATTACTAACTTACAGCAATATAGCACATAAACATACAGATGTAATCATTTCCTACATCCAGAAGACATAAAAGCTAAAAATTCAAGCCTGATGATTAATTAGAGGGATAACTGAAATACAGAAAATGTAAATTCTCAATCTAGCATGCTATGCTAAGGGCAAGACCATGATTGGAAAAAAAAAAAAAAAAAAGGACGATAAAGCATAGGTGGGGATAACTGGGTCAGAAATCCAGAACCTCTTGTTTGTTTGTTTCTTAATGCTCTGAGTCAACAAATATGGCCCATAGTATTAAAGGGTAATGCTTGTCCTTTACTTGAAGCTGATAACAAATTCCTATCTTATAAAACAACTTGTTCCTCCTTGTCATATATCTCGATCTTTCTCAAGACCATTAGATCTTTAAATAAAGTTAATCCTCAATATATACAATCTAAGAGGATGCTACTAATAAGTGCTTCTACTGAGAGATTAAAAGGATTATATCTCAGTGAAAATGTATGATCTAAGATATATGCAGTGTCAGGAACTAGGAGCATGTTCATGGGATGGTGTCCTAAGGACACTAGATCAAGAGCAGCAGGATATGAAGCTGAACAATAACATTTACAATAGCCATGACATGGAAGCAACCTTAGTGTTGCTTATCATTTATCAATGATGGATAAATGGATTAAGAAATGTGGTACATAAACACAATGGAATATTACTCAGCCATGAAAAGAAACAAAACTGTGCCATTTTTAGAAACATAGACAGACCTACAGATTGTCATCCAAAATGAAGTAAGATAAGATGAAGTAGGATAAGAACAAATATTGTATATTAAAGCATATATGTGAAATCTAGAAAAATGGTACAGATGATTTTATTTCTAAAACAGAAATAGAGACACAGATGTTAGAAAATAAATGCATGAACACCAAGGAGGAAGGGGGGAGGTGGGATGAATTGGAAGATTGAGACTGATGTGTATACATTATTGATTCTGTGTAGAAAAATGATAACTAATGAGAATCTACTGAATAACTCATGGAACTTAGTGCTCTAAGCTAACCTAAATTGGAAGGAAATCCTAAAAAGACGTTTATGTGTATACATATAGCTGACTCACTACTCCATAGTAGAAACTAACACAACACTGTAAAGCAATATATTCCAATTAAAATTCATTTTAAAATAATCTATTAGAATAAAAGTACTCTTCTTAATGACAGATTTCATACCCGACAAAGATCTTAGAGTACAGCACAAATTCCTTGATGGCTTTGAAAGTTTGGGGAAAGCAACGGCCCAGGCAACGTGACGTAGAAATGCCAGAACTTCCATGTTGAAAAGTGGGAGACAAAAATAAAAAATCCCAGTGAACTTGACAGACTATTGTGGATATACTATGTAAGACTGGACAATCTACCAGTTGACTATTTTCCGCTAAAAGGCCACATTTACTATCATGATAGGAAAAGCATTGTGAAACGTTCACCAGCTTTATTGGGTCAATGACAGCTTCCTATATAGATTACAGCTGATGGTAGTTGCTTGAGAGCAATGAAGATAATAAGATCTCAGAAGCACTCATCTATTAAAAGAAAAATGATGGGCATAATTATTGTAATGAGCAGAAAAATTAGAGAGGAAACAGAAGCCAGATATAACTATGAAAATTGTTTTACTATAGAACATTGCCTGTAAATCTTGCCCTTAAGGATGCTGTGTGCTCTATCTATAATATTTGAATATTTCAAAGAAGATGGATAATAAAACAGTAGTGTTCTAGTTCACTCTTTATAATAGTGCACACAGCATCTATAAGGGCAAGATATACAGACAATGTTTAAGAATATTTCTCCATTTATGCAATCAAAAGAAATGAAGCATGGATGATTAGAATGTGAAGGGCAGCCAAGCTATTAAAACATTATAATTTCCAGCACAGTTTCCAAACATGTGTCACTTTTAAAATCCAGAACCTATTTACTGAAGGACAGGGAAGTTTCCCATGAGAAAGTACCTTCAACCCCACAGCAAGTTTATATGTTAATGATTATCAGTGCCTTTTCCCAATGAGGCATATAGTCATTTATTCTGATAACTGTGTACTGAGGAACGGGAGATACTAGACATTTCAGTAACTCCAGACCAGAGATCCAATCCAACATTTATACTTGGAAATGCAAGGAACTTTTATAGTCATCTTATTTGTGAGGGTCTTGTAAAAATAGTATCCTGGCAAAGAGTGTGGCACACCAAGAATATGCAATTTAAGTCAAAAGCCTCAGAATTTTGAAACTCAGTTTTACTGTTACCAGCTGAGACAATCTGTTCAAAACAAATTCTTTTTAGTCTCTACTTCCATATATGAAAATGAGGTTTGTTCATACTATAATACGTTATAGAGTAAAAATCAGATACTTTCTGCTTAAGAAATGTTTCTCTAAGCATAGAGGAAAAGGATACACACCAATCAAAACCATCTTCAGTTGTAAACTTTACTTTCTGGACTTTTCAAAGATTGGTGTTGGCACTTCTTAGATGAATGAAATGTTTATATCTCTATGAATCCTGCATTTGAAGCTGAGTCTTAATTAAGGACTCATGTGAGTCTAAAACTCAATGTAGAGAGAGTGCAATTGAGTTTTATATGCTGAGAAGGTTGTTTGAATATTAGTTAAGTTTTGAATATCACAAGAGATAGGGGTGCCAACCCTCTGTACAGAACTCCAATATAATTTTTATTTAACCCTCTGTATGCTCTGTTCCCTAGTTTCCTCTGTATCCTAGTTTCCTCCTGTACCTGCAATTCTGCAACTGCAGATTCAACCGCTTGCACACGGTGTAGTACTATAGTATGTATTTACTGGAAAGAGGTTGTATATAAGTGGACCTAGCAGTTCAATCTTCTGTTGTTCAAGGGTCAATGGTATTTCCTTGCATTCAGGAATTCAAACAAAATTTGTTAGGTTTTTTTTTTTTTTTTTTTTTAGATAATTGTAGGTCTGAATAGTTCAAAGAAAATGGATAATGAAAAAAATATAGTGTTCTGGCCCAGATATACCTCATAGCAGATCCATTCTCCATGGACCACACAGTAGTGATTTCCCTGATCTCACAATTTACAATTTCATAAAGGTATTTAGTGGCTTTAAGAATACCAACAGTCACTTATGAAGTAAGAACTATCATATTTGGGAAACTCAAATATAAGCTGTTGAATCTGGCCCCTTGTTCCATGAATATAATAAAGGAAAAGCAATGCTGTCTCTTCAGGGAAATGTCAGACATCAAAGCCGTTCTTGAAGATCTAAAGTGTTTAATAATATTGATCCTCATTATATCCCTCTTTGATTCGCAAATACGGTTACTGGAGTAGTTCTATGAACCCTGGAAAATGAAGTTGGCTACTGAAAACTCAATCAAGTAGTAGTCAAATATATCTTTGCTACCGCATATTAACATGATCCCAGGCATGTGTCATCTGACTTTCGATTTTGATTTTTCTATTGCTATAAAGAAACAGATGAGAAGTAGTTGTTGCTGATGAAGTATAAACAACAGGATATATTTCACTTTGTCCCAGAGTTATATTAAACGTATTAAATATTAACTTTCTTGCTGATTGTCGTAATATAGGTCAAAAGTACCTATAGAATCTGTACACTTTGCTTAATATTATATTATTTCTTTTTATTGATGGAATTACATTAACTAAATCACATGACTGTACAAAAATATCGAAGGTCTTGGTAAGACACAGCACTCCTAAGGACAGGTGATAACGCCTACAAAAATTCAAGACCCACTGAAACAATGAAATTTTGTAATTGTTCTAGTTGTCTGGAACATGTTGGGACTGAAGTAAGGAATACATTATCAAGTTAATACATCTTATGTGCCTCATCATTAAAAAGAAAGTTTAATAAAATGTTTAAAAAAGTGTAACACTTATTCAGCTCACACCTATAGTTACATGATGGGTGGGAGAGGCAGAGTTAATACCAGGCAGTAGAGACCAATAACACCAGGCCTGGATTTGAGATAAGTTGGTTGGGCATCTGGGTGTAGGTTGAATATAGACAATACTGTATTACTGTCCCACTCAGAGCTGACCCTGAAAAACACTGATGAGAGGAAATTGTCCCAGTGATTAGAACTGAAGATTATGTAACTGATCCTTTACTTTGTGTGGAAAGAAGAGTGGTTACATGGTTAGAATTTACATAGAACCATGGGGGCATCTATCAAGGAGTGGAAGATAAAAGACAAGGAGTTCCATAGAAAAAGTGTGTGCAGAGACTTTTAGGAGTGCACATAAATTGTGAAGATCTTTGGTCTGATATTGCATACTAAAGCCTACCAGAGGTCATAGATTAAAAACAAAACACAAGTGAATTGAATGACTTAGAAATTGACATCAGCCAGTCTGTTTCATGCACCATGCCCGGTGTAGACACCTTGGGTTAATAATGAAGCAACCATGGTGACAAGTTATTGTACTTGTCCCATTCACTTCAAATAGGGGCAGGGATTTTCTCAGTTCAGTTCTGTTCAGTTGCTCAGTCATGTCTGATTCTTTGCAACCCCATGGACTGCCGCATATCAGGCTTCCCTGTCCATTACCAACTCCTGGAGCTTGCTCAAACTCATGTCAGTTGAGTAAGTGATGCCATCCAACCATCTCATCCTCTGTTGTCCCCTTATTCTCCTGCCTTCAATCTTTCATAGCATCAGGGTCTTTTCCAGTGAGTCAGTTGTTTGCATCAGGTGGCCAAAGTATTGGAGTTTCACCTTCAGCATCAGTCCTTCCAAGGACTATCAGGACTGATTTCCTTTAGGATGGACTGGTTGGATCTCTTTGCTGTCTAAGGGCCTCTCAAGAGTCTTCTCCAACACCACACTTCAAAAGCATCAATTGTTTGGTGCTCAGCTTTCTTTATAGTCCAATTCTCACATCCATACATGACTACTGGAAAAAAAAAAACATGGCTTTGACTAGACAGACCTTTATTGGTAGAGTAATGTCTCTGCTTTTTAATATACTGTCTAGGTTGGTCATACCTTTTCTTCCAAGGAGCAAGTGTCTTTTAATTTCATGGCTGCAGTCACCATCTGCAGTGACTTTGGAGCCCAAGAAAATAAAGTCTCTCACTGTTTCCTTTGTTTCCCCATCTATTTGCCTTAAAATTATGGGACCAGATGCCATAATCTTAGTTTTCCAAATGTCGAGTTTTAAACCAACTTTTTCACTCTCCTCTTTCACTTTCATCAAGAGGCTCTTTATTTCCTTTTCTCTTTCTGGCATAAAGGTGGTGTCCTCTGCGTATCTGAGGTTATTGATATTTCTCCTGGTAGTCTTGATTTCAGTTTGTGCTTTATCCAGCCTGCCATTTTGCATGATATAGTTTGCATATAAGTTAAATAAGCAGTGTGACAATATACAGCCTTGATATACTCTTTTCCCAATTTGGAACCAGTCTGTGTTCCATGTCCAGTTCTAACTGTTGCTTCTTGACCTGTGTACAGATTTCTCAGGGGGATTTCTCAGGCATTTTCTGGACAATGTCTATTATGTATATGGGTATGCCTTTTTTGATAAAGGACCCTCAGAGACCACCTACAGTTTAAGAGTCTATGGAACATAGGATCCTGATTTGTAATCCTGAAAAGCATCACAACACCAAAGGGTTCACACTTCTAAAACTGAATTGTGATATTGTCCACAAGATCATAGAACTGACTTGACCTGTTATTTCCCACACCACCCAGAAATTCCCAATAAATAGAATGATGCAAAAGCTTTGAAGAGTCAACTGCAGCTTCAGCTTGGAAAGTATATCCTCTGTAGATAGGATGCCATTGTCAGTGATGGAACTGGCAACCTGATGAATGAATATTATATGATGTTGTGTCTCTAACTGGTAAAAACACATGATTCAAGGACTCAGAACATATAAATAAGACTAAACTTCACTTACCTTTATTGTCAGTGATCCACTTGGGTAGTTTGTATCTTGATTTCTATAGTTAAAGTTATGGTTTTTCCAATAGTCATGCACTATTAGGATGTGAGAGTTGGACTATAAGAAGGCTGAGTGACAAAGAGTTGATGCTTTCCAATTGTGTTGCTGGAGAAGACTCTTCAGAGTCCCTTGAACTTCAAGGAAATAAAATCAGCCAATCCTAAACGAAATCAATCCTGAATATTCATTGGACCAATTGATGTTGAAATTCTGATATTTTGGCCCCCTGATAGGAAGAGCTGACTCATTGGAAAAGACCCTGATGCTGGGAAAGATTGAAGGGAAAAGGAGGGGGAGGAGGGAGAGGATGAGGCAGTTAGATAGCATCACTGACTCAATGGACATGAATTTGACCAAACTCTGGGAGATAGTGAAGGATGGGCATGTTGCACTCCAAGGAGACACAAAGAGTTGGACACAACTTAGTGACTGAACAGCAACAGATTTCTGCAACTCTGGAATTTGCATATCTATGGGTCTTGTTTCCAGAGAGACAATATTCCTATCAACAGACACAACAAGGATCCCATTATGTTTTAGGTTTGATCTGTTGTCTAGTCACTTTGGGATCCTCAATGATGCCAGAAGATGAGAATGAAATGGAAAAATCCAGGCAGGAATGAATTTCTCTGATCATCTATAAGAGATAGGGCATCTATTAGATAATACGAGCAAGGAAGAATACATTAGGAATCTAGGTGATTAACTGGGAGATTATTGTTATTCCCTGGTGCCAACTCAACAATCAATAGACACATGTGGCAACTTTAGGAAGGAAATGACAGCTACAGGCTCAGAGTCCTCGGGTTTAAGTATCTTGAGTCACCACAAGACCAGCTAACCTATGTGATCATTTGAATTTTTGAAGAGGTAAACAATGATAATGAATTCAATAGCCAGAGACTTTGGGCAGAAGGTTGGGGATATTCCTATAGTATAAAAGGCAAGCAGAGGAAGAATCAGGGAAAATATTAATACTATGATGCAGGTCTGACAGATGTGAAAGAAGAGGAGAAAGAGAGGAAGATTGTTTGGGAAGGGCTTCAAATAGCAGTAGAGCTCCAAAAAGACACAGGTAGATTGATGGGGAGCTCCAGCATATGAGAACCTTTGTGTGAAGTCTCCACTTAGATCTAATGCTCGAATTGTATTAAATTATGTGAGGAGGAAGTACAGAGAGAGTGGCCTCAGCAAGGCTGCTGGAATGGAACTAAACGTGTAGCAACTGCCAGCTGTCAGGCAACTACCTGACTTTAATTGGTGCTCTTAAAAAGAGGCCTGAATAGTTGCATAATTCATGTCTGCCACAGCCACCTGTACAAGTAGACAAGAGTATTAAAAGGGGAAGAGAGCGAATGTCAATTTCTTATTGAGGTTAGATACAATGGCAGACTCTGCAGCTCATTCCACCAAAAGTTTCATCAGCTTCCTCAGGAAAACAGACCATCCAGAATGTCTGAACTGTGCACAGATGGGTGAATTTGTTCTATGAGTCAGTGCATCCACATAAGGTGTGGACTAAGTGGTTGCCTCAGACTCCAAGCGTCTCATTCCAGGACTAACATACTCACTCCCCAGATTCAGACAGTGACTCCTTCTTCAGGAATAGTCTTTGCCTGAAGAGACATACATATCTACATTTCACAGTCTGTTTCCTGTGATTCTAACCTTTAAACATAAAGATAGCTAGAAAGATGATATATCTATATTTGGATAAACACACTACTACCCCCCGCTACACACACACACATATATACAAAATGTATGATGTGAAGATAATCATGAACAGGTGAACATAAGCTTCTGGAAGTTCTGATATAATCCTAACATATACTCGCATTTTTAAAAACATTTTAATCTCTATTGAGTAAAGACCTGTGTCTTTGACTACTCACTATAAGCTTTATTGATTTTTAAAATTCCTTGGATTGATACTATATTTCTCAAGGTCTCTGACTAAATCTACCATGGCACAAAGCTAGTTTTTAAAACTGAATTTGTCAGAGCAGTAGTTAGAATTGTATGTGTGAATGTGTCTTTTTTTCCCCCACTTATCTATTTATGGAGCTCTTTCTAAATTCTCTTCACCATATTGTTTTCTTTATTGCCCTCTCAGTAGCTTTGTGGAAAAAAAAAACAGCTTTATTACAGTATATTTGACACATAATACACTGCATATATTTTAAATTAATTTTTTTGGAGTATACTTGCTTTATAGTGTTGTGTTAGTTCCTACTGTACAGCAAAGTGAATAAGCTATATGTATACCTATATCTTGGAGAAGGCAATGGCACCCCACTCCAGTTCTCTTGCCTGGAAAACCCCTTGGACAGAGGAGCTGGTGGGCTGCAGTCCATGGGGTCGCTAACAGTCTGACATGACTGAGTGACTTCACTTTCACTTTTCACTTTCACTTTTCACTTTCATGCATTGAGGAAGGAAATGGCAACCCACTCCAGTGTTCTTGCCTGGAGAATCCCAGGGACAGGGGAGCCTGGTGGGCTGCCGTCTATGGGGTCGCTCAGAGTTGGACACGACTGAAGCGACTTAGCAGCAGCAGCAGCATACCTGTTTCTCCTTTCCTTTGGATTTCCTTCCGATTTAGGTCACTACAGAGAATTGAATAGAGTTCCCTGAGCTATACAGTAGTTTTGCATTAGTTATATATTTTATACATAATATCAATAGTGTATATATGTCAATCCAAATCTTCCAGTTCATCCCATATTCCTTTCCCCCTACTCCATGCTGCTCATGTTTGTTCTTTACATCTATGTCTCTATTTCTATTTTGCAAAATAAGATCAAGTATACCATTTTCCTAGATATCCATATATGTACATTAATATACAGTATTTGTTCATTGCACATATTTGAAGTGTATAAGTGGTAAGTCGTGACATATGAATACATATGAAATAATCACCACAGTCAGTATAATGAAAACATCATTGAGAGGGTAACAGGCAGGAAGGCCAGGGGTCTCCAAATGGAGGAAATAGGCTGAAAGTGTCAGACACTTTTATCTCTCTCTCAAGAGGCAGGAGGAAACAAACAAGCGATATTTTTTCCCTTCTCAATACAAGTTTAAAAGAGGTTCTCTTAAAATACTGGTTTCACCTGAAATTAACTATTCTCAAACCTTGAGTTAACCAATGCATTCTTCTTATGGGAATGCTTGTCTTAAGCTATGTTAATGTACTATACATTTACTCTAAACTGTCTTCGAGTCGGTTCCACCAAATGGCTCAGAATCTACTTGACAAACCAGTATGTTATGCTCAGACATCATTGCCCTAATCTATGTAAATGAAACTACCTGTATGGTGAACTGCCCTTCTACAAGATCCAACCCAATTGTTTTATGGCCTGGGATGACTCTTCTGGTTCCAAGATTACCCCCAAATACATCTTATGTATGAGGGGCCTGGTGCCATTCTGAGTTTTGAGACATTCCTTTCTTTCATTAGCAAACTGCTAGTGACTATAAAACATCCAGCTGAAGACTAGCAGGGGGGTACTCTTTCTACCCTCTTCTGATGCCTATGTCAGAAGCTTTCTCTATCTTCTTTAAACTTTAATAAAACTTTATTACACAAAAGCTCTGAGTGATCAAGCCTCCTTTCTGGCCCCGGATTGAATTCTTCTCTTCCAGAGGCCAAGATTCCTGGCGTCTTTTTTGTGATTTCGCAACAACCTTTCATCATCAACACTAAAAGTTTCCTCAAGCCTCTTTGTCAACACTCCCATCTCTTTACTCCCTGTTGCCAGGAACCCCAAAGGATCTTTCTGTCACTATAGGCCAGTTAACATTTTATTTTATTTATATATACTAAGTAATTAATTACTTTTATTTAAGTGCAATCATATAGTGCACAGCCTTTTAGGTCTGCCATCTTTCACTCAGCATAAATATTTTGATGTGTATTCAACTTGTTCAGTTCAGTTCAGTCACTCGGTTGTGTCCGACTCTTTGCGACCTCATGAACTGCAGCATGCCAGGCCTCCCTGTCCACCACCAACTCGTGGAGTCCAAACCCATGTCCATTGTGTCGGTGATGCCATCCAGCCATCTCATCCTCTGTCGTCCCTTTCTCCTCCTGTCCCCAATCCTTCCCAGCATCAGGGTCTTTTCCAATGAGTCAACTCTTTGCATGAGGTGGCCGAAGTATTGGAGTTTCAGCTTCAACATCAATCCTTCTAATGAACACCCAGGACTGATCTCCTTTAGGATGGACTGGTAGGATCTTCTTGCAGTCCAAGGGACTCTCAAGAGCCTTCTTCAACATCACAGTTCAAAAGCATCAATTCTTCGGCACTCAGCTTTCTTCACCGTCTAACTCTCACATCCATACAAGACTACTGGAAAAAATCATAGCCTTGACTAGATGGACTTTTGTTGGCAAAGTAATGTCTCTGTTCTTTAACATGCTATCTAGGTTGGTCATAACTTTCCTCCCAAGGAGTAAGCATCTTTTAATTTCATGGCTGCAATCACCATCTGCAGTGATTTTGGAGTCCCAAAAAATAAAGTCTGACACTGTTTCCACTGTTTCCCCATCTATTTCCCATGAAGTGATGGGATCAGATGCCATAATATTAGTTTTCTGAATGTTGAGCTTTAAGTCAATTTTTTCACTCTCCTCTTTCATATTCAAGATTTCTAATTGTGAAATAGCATTTCACTGTTAGGGACACATTACTTTGTTTATCCATTCATCTGTTTGTTGGCATCACACAGGTACTAGACAACTGAGATAACATCACAAAGTAATCCAGAAACGTTCTTTCTTACACTAGTGACTCTTGGAAAATTCCACTACCCTTTATTTTAAGTCAGGGAGAATATTAAGAGTTGTTACCATAACAATCATGCAACAAATTCCCTAGATTAAATTGACCTTAAAAAAATTCCTGTCACTCTATCAGTCAAGACTAAGGAAATCAAAATAGCACAAGCTTTGGGGGTCTGATTGGAGAACAATAGGGCTTTGAGTGCAAGCTCAGGAGAGGTGAAGACTGAAACAGATGCTGTCAGTAAAGATTACCTTGCTGTGTAGTATAGGATGGTGGATACCATCTGTACCAAAACCATCAGCAGGTCATTGGGTGAGACTTGAACAGCTTCCATAATTTATGCCACCTGATGAACCTGCTCTCTCCTTCCATGCTTGCTAACCCTTAATTTCCTTTCTAGCCCTAACTGCTAATTTATGGAGCAAAATGCTTGGGCAGGTCCCCAAAAGTCCATATGCACTAAGTGAAGAAATTCAAAAGAGGAGGGACTCAAACATTTATGGCTCTTTTGGATACAGACATTCAAGTCACCATCCTACCCTGTCCCTTGTGGGGAAATACCAGCTGAATTTAGCTAACTGAGTAAGAGTAAGGTTTACAATAGTTCAGAGAAGCCAGTTCAACTATGTGGGTAAGGCTATTTGAGCAATTCATTATTCTACTCTCATAGGTCATACTCTGAATATATAATCAATATTGATTTTTTATAGGGTTGTACTGTCAGTGAAGGCATTCTCCCTCTTGAGAAGAACTGCATATAGAGAAATGATATACCTTTGAGATTTCACAAATCGAATTATGCCTTCAAGCTAAAAACATCCATGGTGGTGATTGGATAACAGCCAGCAGCCTCTGGTAACAGCAGGCAGCCTCCATCCAGAGGTGCCAGTTGAGGTGGATCCATTGCCTCCCTATGCAGCTATATCTGAACAAAAGGTAAATATTTGAAGCTCCAGTTGCCTGCTGAGATTTTCCAAGACTGAACTCCTTATCTCTAGAGTGTTTGTGACTCTGACAGGTATTTATTTGTGGGTAGGGAGCTGGCATAGTCTGTTCAAACTCACGAGCCTTATTTGTCAAATGGAAGCTGGGTATAAAGAATGCAGCAGTTTGTTTGCAGGGACATCTCAGTTTTACATTAAAAAGTGTCAACTTTCCCTTTACTTTCCCTCTTATTATGTAATTGAGGTAAAACCCCTGCTTCAGTGGTGCTTCCCAGGTGGCTCAGTGATAAAGAATCCACCTGCCGAACAGGAGATGTGGGTTCAGTCCCTGGGTTGGGAAGATCCCCTGGAGAAGAAAATGTCAATGCATTCTAGTAGTCTTGCCTGGGAAATCCCATGGACAGAGGAGTCTGGCTGGCTACAGTTCATGGGGACACAGAGTCAGACATGACCTAGTGACTATATAGCAACAACAGCATCAATGGCTCAGTGGGACCCCAAATTCATGGAAGTTCCCTTAGACATCTTGGCATGATTGATGGCTCAACTAAATAAATCATCTCTGGTGCCCAGAGAGCTGCTATAGCTTTTCCACTTCAGTAACAGTTATGCAGCAACGGAAATGGATGTGATCATTCTGTTGAGTGGGCAACATTCTGGCATTCTCAAAGTATTTGCCAATGCCCTTTTTAATGAAACAATATATTTTTTAGTATCTCTTGGGCTTTTGTCAATGATCTAGGTGTTTGTTCTGCCCCTCAGAAAGCTACCAACTCAAAGTTAAAAGATAGTCTTCATGTGTATATCCATATAAAGACCATTCTCTGATGCAAAGGATTAAAATTTTACTATTAATTGAGCCACCTCTTCCTAGAATGTCACTGATTCATTATCCAGTCATTAATGCAAACTGTATCCATCATTATAAATACCATGACAAGAACTCTGCTATAATGTACTGGAAGCAAAGTGAATCCCTCTGTATTTATGATGTGGAAGGGCTTCCTTGGTGGCTCAGACAGTAAAGAATCTGCCTGCAAAGTGGCATACCTGGGTTTGATCACTGGGTCAGGAAGATCCTCTGGAGAAAAGCATGGCAACCCACTCCAGTTTCCTTGTCTGGAGAATTCTGTGGACAGAGGAGCCTGGCATGCTACAGTCCAAGGGGTCTCATGCAACTGAGTGACTAACACTTTCATTTCACTTTATGATGCAGAGCTTGCCTTTCATGCTAAACTGTGATTCTTGCCAAAAGTTGACACATTTTTCTCATGATATAGATGCCCACTTTGCAAGAGGCATGGCCTTTGGCTATTTCTTGCAATTACCTATATCTAGCTTTTCTTCTTTCCTTGGGGCTAATTATGGGGCTTCAATGTTGTCAACATTATTTCAGGTTAAACACCAATGCTCTAGTCCAGTCAGTTGATTCTAGAATTGTAACTATGTGTAGCAAACTAATATGCATCATGTTTTCAGACTCCTATACTATTTACAGTCTGGCAGTGGTGTGTCTTTCATCACAAAAGCCACTGAATAATCAGCTGATAGACAAGGTGAATCATCCATAACATCCATAGAATTTAGTAAACATAAGGCATCTTCCCCAGAAATTGATCCTAAAATATTTCTGTCTTCCTCTTTCATATGCAATTAGTACACATCCCTTTTTAATGCATTTTAGCCAATGAGGGTGCTGTCTCCAGAAAGCAATTGCCTCTGTTTAGTTAATTCATGGATTATTACCAGAATGAAAGAGTTGTGGGGTTATAAAGAGTTATTTTGAAATTTGGGGATCCCATCATGGCAAAATGCTTTCTTCTTTTCTTAACAGTAACTCTAAGTGATAACTTGTCCAAAGGAAGGTCTAGGGGATTCAAATTTTATTCTGATAATCATAATGGCAATAATCATTTAATTTAGTGCCCTGATCACCAAAAGCAACTCAATTGCCAGTGTTGGTCAAACTGAGACATGATCAGTCTCTGTTAGTATTATCCTTTTTGCCTCTGACTCTTTCAAACCGAAGAGCTGGGTGTAAGTAAGAAAGGTCAAGCTATCAGAAAGTGACACACTGACTTCTGGTAATGTAAGAAGAGCAACAGCCCTCTCATGTGGGGAAGGAACACCTTGAGTATGGACAATATACAGAAAAGAGGGTCATTATTTTTCAGTGTCATTCCTGAATCCTTCTTAATGAAGGATACCTCCTGATATGGTCCTCCCAAACAGTTCCAATCAGCTTGAAGTCAACTGACTGCATGATTTTCCATCACTCACCAAGGAATACTGATCACAAGTTGATCTCTGTTCTCTATAATCTTACTGAGAATGCTGTGAGAAACAGCGAACAATGACCAATATTCTAGCACAAACTACCTAAAAAACCTGTTAAAACCTTAAATGTTCTTTCTGTGCTCATTCCCACAGCTGCCACTCAATAATTTCACAGGGTGGATGGCCACCACTCCGTTGGTATCATGGACAAACAGGATAGATTGTGCTATCTGTCCTCAGATTGTCTCTCCAAAATCAAGGACTAGATTTCATTTCTTTGTCTTTATTTACTTGTTTATTTATTGGTTGTGCCTTGTGGCATGTAGGATCTTAGCCCTCTGACCAGGGATTGAGCTCATGCTCCCTGCATTGGGAGCATGGAATCTCAACAATGGACTGCCTGGGAAGTCCTAGACTTCATTTTTTAAAGAGAATTGGGAAATGCAAGCTTATCAGCTAAGAGGCCAGATGGAATCACAGACAACCTAGGCCCCCTTCACTGATACAGGTTCCACTTGAAAGAAGGTGATGGTTTTAAACAAATCTTTCTTTCTGGGGCAACATGTGTGTGATCAGGGTTGTACTATTTTGTGTCAAAGTCAAACATTAACTCACTTCCTTGAAAATAGAGAAATGTGCACCCTAGTGGTGGTTATGAGACACCATGAAGGGTTTAAGAAAGCTATCAGTAAATCACATCACACTGGAAAGCTATGTGGATAAACCTCCAAAATGAGGTTTGGTTAACTGGAGAAGCTTCTTGGAGATATAACTGACTCATTATTTAAGCAGATGCTATCTCTACAATGGTAAGAAGCCAGTTAGAAAAGGTGCTGTGAAATATGTCCTTGATTTTAGCTAAGGTGAGTTGCAACACCACCTTGGTCTGAGAAGGAGTTATATCAGCCTCAAATTATTAGTCAGTGTTCTTGTAAGGATTTGGATCTCACTAGATGTTGTCCTTGAGGAACCAAGAATGGGTGCAATCACTACTACATATTATTGTACCTGGACTAATGCTTTTGGTCTAGGAGAAAGGTCAGCACAGAGACTTAAGGAAAAAGCTACCTGGTTTTGCCAGAGAGTCCCTGAGAGTTTATGAGATTTGTTCAGCTGATTGGTTTTATAGCCCTGGGAAACATGATTGAGGTCACTACAGCAGGATAGCTACATCCTTCTATTTAAAGTCCTTTTCTTAGTAACTTTAACTAAATGCTGAAGGAGAGAGATTAAATGGATTTAGTTCCAGGCTGTTTGTCAGATTAATCAGAATGTTTCATGGCGTACACACACACAGGGAAATCTGCCAGAAGCTAAGACAGTGCAGAAATGTGTGGTGGCATTTTTGGCAGGAGAGTCTCCATAGTAGTCTCCCATGTATGCATGTCTTCTGAGAAAAAGCACTACTTTTGTTCTGGATTATTTTTTCAGGATGTTTGTGGTGTTCAGAGCCTTGGAAGATAAAGTTGGATATTGATCTATAGCTAATGACATGCAAGCTGGCATCCTTGGAAGATAAAAGCAGTGCCTTCTTCTAGAAGAAAAAAACAAGTGTGTTCAACATAATAAGATAGTATCTTCCAGTACAGATGAGTAGAATTTTTTGTCTGTTATAAAATACTTGTATTTCGAAGCTCAGGTTTCCTTTCCTGAAACACTTTTCCACTGCATGACCGGATGCCACCTGATTTCTCCATGTTGCCTTTTGGGTTTTAGAACTTGAAGAAGCAGTGTAAGCTAATGGTGATATTTTGGTGGCTGCTATTGCTGTGAGCAATAACCTTTCCTTTATCCTTGACCTAGAATGGTTCTGCTGCTGCCTGAATACATGACACTCTGCTATGGTAAAGTGCTATTTCAGTTTCCAAAATGGATAAAATTTAGACCCTTCACTGTTTATTAACATCATCCTTTAATTAAATCATGCTACTATTGACAAATATCAATAAATTGGAGAAAATATACCTACATCTGGAAGTCTTAATGGATAGGTTATAAATCCTAAAAAGAGAGATTAATGGCAAAGGAGCTTTTTGCCTACTCAAAAGAAAACAAAAAAAGTACACAAAACAGGAGCAGGGATAATGGTAGGGTTATGACTAAATAATGCTCAGGTCATTAAACTAGAACCCAATAGCTTGCCAGGCAAAGTCCTAGTATGAGAGACAGAATATATAAACCCTAATAATTATAGTAGGAATCCTGTAAAAGAAGATTCTCTATGACATAATTCATACAGTTAAGCTTTGCATGCAATATGGTATCAGAATAGTATAGCAAAAATGACTAATTAAGGTGTCTAGGTCTCTGAATATAACCTTGAACAATGCACATCTAATTGTGTAGCCAGAGAGCATCATTGAAATTTTAATACCCCTATTTCTCATATCTTTAAAGACCTAGTGTGTTTAACCATAGGGTAGTGAAACTAGGAGGATGCAGAGAGTGTTTACTTGGAAACCAAAGACCCTAATGACATTAGCAACAGATGCATGCCTGACAAGATAAATTGAAGCACAGCATGGACAGGGCAGGATCATAATCCAAGGAGTGTGATATTCCCCTTAAGAAGGGATGCCTTCAGTTGTAGGCATTTGAGCATAAATCTTATGTGAAGATGCAGTGGTTGCTTCTTTCCTTTTGTTATTTACTAGGGCTATGTGATTTAGATGTATAAACTTTAGGATATCTCCTCTCTTCTCTGACTTGCATAAAGTCCATTCAAACAATATATTCTGGTTCCATCAGATGTAATCATATATTTGTTGATTCCCTCTTGAAAATTTATGAATCCATGTCAACATATCCCCAAATTTTTTACGCTTAACATAAAGATCCAGCATAAAGAATTATCCAGCTATTCCATGTATAAATATTTAGTGTAGAGATGTCTTAAATTTAGGAATGCACTGTAATTTCCATTTCATCAAGGCAGGCTTAGAAATCTATTTGTTCCAAATAAATGTTTGCCCCAGCTAGGTATCTGAAAGCTGGAAAACTTAGCAATTAAATTCACATTTTGAAATATAGATGACATTTTTGAGATGTTCCAAAAGGTTGTATTAATGAGTTTGATTTTATAAGCACACATTGAGAAGAAGGATCAGCTTTCAATCACACTTTATCAGTAAAGGTTCTTGTTTTTAAAAAGCAATAGTGGCAAAAATATTCTGTATAACTTTATCACATGGAGGAAATTATAAATTAGTATCAGCAAATCTCCCATGGAGGCTGGAAGGCCATAATGAGAAAATGGGCAGGAACATGTTGCTTAAGAGTCACTTTGCAAGATCCACAGCATTTTCAACTAAAGGGACAGGACAGTCTCATTTAACCTCATGAATAAAATGGGCACAAGTGTGAAAGTTGCTCAGTCGTGTTCAACTCTTTGTGACCCCATGGATTATACAGTCCAAAGAATTCTCCAGGACAGGATACTGGACTCAGTAGCCTTTCCTTTCTCCAGAGTATCTTTCCAATCCAGGGATCAAACACAGGTCTCCCACATTGCAGGCAGATTCTTTACCAGTTGAGCCACAAGGGTAGCCCAAAATAGGCATAATGCTCTAATATACTTAGTTTACAATACTTTTGAAATTTCCTAGCACTGTGTCTGACACATAATGATCATTTTATACATCTTAACTGTTTTTACTGCTAATGTTAGTGGAAATTATTATAATCAATAGAAGTCTTATTTGCTTAGTCATGTCTGACTCTTTGGAACTCCATGGACTGTAGCTTGCCATGTTTCTCTGTCCATGGAAATCTCCAGGCATGAATAATGGAATGGGTTGCCATTTCCTGCTCCAGAGGATCTTCCCAACCAGTGAATTGCATTGCAGGCAGATTCTTTACTGTCTGAGCCATCAGGGAAGCCCCGATGCCTCTGTGGAAATTGTTTTGCTTTAATTAAGTTCCGGAACCCAGGTAGTAGTAAAGAACCTGTCTGCCAATGCAGGAGACAGAAGAGACACAGGTTCGATCCCTGAGTCAGGAAGATCCTCTGGAGAAAGACATAAAAATCCATTCCAGAATTATTGCCTGGAGCATTCCATGGACTGAGCACCTGGTGGGCTATAGTCCCTAGTGTTGCAAAGAGTCAGACGCAGTGGGAATGACTTAGATGCACATGGCACACATGCAGGCTTGCCAGGTAGTTCAGCTTGTCAAGAATCTGCAATGCAGGAGCTCCCTGTTCGATTTCTGGATAGGGAAGTTCCCTTGGAGCAAGGATAGGCTACACTCTCCAGTATTCTTGCCTGGAGAATCTCCATGGACAGAGGAGCCTGGAAGGCTACAGTCCACGAGGTCACAAAGAGTTGGACATAACTGGGAAGCTGAGCACAGCACAGCCCACATGCACTGGAAAGGAAAAATGAAATAAATTACAATAAAATAAAGTATTTAATTGCCAAACATATATTTGCAACACTTTGTAGATATAATATCAATAATAATTAAATAAAGATAGTATCACTCTGTCTAGGGCTATGTTTAGTTAAGATGGGCCACTTGGAGACCTTGTTCAGGAGTAGAGGGATCTGACATCTGTCTCTGCTGACCTGAGTTTTAGGCAATGCAGCCCTTAACTCCCTGGGTGCTCCCAAGTCTATTGCCATAAGTTGGGATTCCCAAAAGCAGAGACTGAGACAAGGATTTAACTGCAAATTATTTATTCAAACTTGTAAGAGAGTGAAGAAAAAGAGTAGGAAGGATTTAATTAGCTAAAGTGTATTCCCCAGAAAAAGATTAATTGGTAAATTATTAGAAATTAAAGAAAAGCATAAGGGAAGAAACTTTCAAATTTCTGTACGATAAAGTTCAGTATAATCAATGTTAAAATTTAACTGGCAATTAGGGGAGCTTGTGATATTGATAAGAAGAATCAAAATGTATTGCATGTGAGCTTATACAAATAAATAAATAAAAATAGCATGTGTGTGTGAGTTAGTCACAAAGTCATGTCCAACACATTGTGACCTCATGGACTGTAGCCCACCACACTCTGCTGTCCATGAAATTCTCCAGGCAAGATTACTGGAGTGGGTTCCATTCCCTTCACCAGGGGATCTTCCTGACTACAGGATCGAGCCTAGGTCTCCTGCATTGCAGGTGAATGCTTTACTGTGTGGGCTTGTAGGGAAAAATAGCAGAAAAACACCTAATGAAATTGGCTTAAAGACATAAAGAAGAAATTAAGAGTTAATAAATTTTATAATCAAGCATTGGTCTATTTCTATAGAATATATATATGACCAAATTTAAGTACTGCATTATTAATTAAGAAGTATTATTTCCTATTTAATTAAAACATTTAAAATACATTTTGTAGGCTCCACATTAAGATTTGGATCTTTGTTATTCTCTTACTTTGCTTTAAATATACAAACATATAATGGAGCAGGGATTTTTAAGTTCTTAAGATTTTTGGAAAGTGTCTTATATTTAAACCCAAAACATTGTGGGACAGAGACCACCCTTCAGTTTCAACCCACACCTGCCTCTTACCACATCCTAGTAATAATACCTAAAAATAACGTAGTAGATATTCAAACAGAACCAAAACAAACAAAAGCAAAAAAACAAAGCCAGTGTTCTATGTTAAGATGGAACATACATGTGATCACATATTATAAATGTGGTTATTTTTTGGTTAAAATGGAGTGGCAAAATAATTATAAAATTATGACTGTGTATATACATTCATACATACACAGGTACCTGTGTGTAATGCCTTTATCTCCATGTTACTTGCTAAGATGACATTAAAATGTTTCTGAAATAACACTTAGTAAATTATGTTTTACTTATGAATACAAAAAAAGCTTCATTATAGATAAGCATGAAGCTATTTGTAAAAATCTTGGTTTAAACCAGAAAATTTCCCAAAGTAATCATTCACTTCATGCCTTGGAATATTAAAAAGAAGATTAAAGTTGAATTATTTTATACTATAATAAAACTGCTACTGTGTTTTTAATGACATGACTTCATCAGAAACATTAGCCAATTTCAATTTCAGAGATAAGAGACAGTTCTTTCCAGGAAATGTGTTAAATATTTAACACAAAAAAATTAAATATTTATTTGTAGTTTCTTGAAACATTTATTTATTTAAACACAGTTGGTTAAACCTATTCAATATGTTTTTACTCAAGAAATATTCTCTATATAGTGTAATTTGTAAAGGCAGGAGAGTAATGTGTTTTTACTTGGGTAAGAAATGGCACCTTAACAGCTTTATGACTTTAATGCTCTTCCATGGTTCAAAGGAATGTTATTTTACACTTTAGTACTTAGAATGTGAGTCATTAAAAAGCTTGCTTGTTAACATTTTTGTGACATATATTGAATTTGTCTCTTTCTGATTAAGAACAACAACAACAAAATGTATCTTTTAAATTGATCTGTTACTGTGATAGTTATTCATTTAAATGTCTCAAATAATAGTTTTAGAATATGTTACTTTTTATTGTATTCATATCATTTAATTTTAATTTAGAGTTTCTTTTAGTTAACCTAAAAAGGATATTGTTTACAGTTCAGCATCAACATTAAACAGTGAGGTTTGATGGTTTGTAACATTGGGAAGAGTACTGCAAATCTGATAGTCCCAGAGACAACCAATTCAAAATCATTTATCTCAACAGATAAATATCATAAAGAATGATGGTTAAGCAATACTCTTGCCTGGAGAATTCCATGGGCAGAGGAGCCTGGAGGGCTACAGTCCTTGGGGATCACAAAGAGTGGACAGGACTGAGCAACTAACACACACATACCAGCTGTAATTAATTTGGTAGCTCAGCTGGTAAAGAATCCACCCGCAATGCAGGAGACCCCGGTTGAATTCCTGGGTTGGAAAGACCCACTGGAGAAGGGATAAGCTACCCTCTCCAGTATTCTTGGGCTTCCCTGGTGGCTCACCGGGTGAAGAATACACCTGCAGTGCTGGAGACCTGGGTTTGATCCCTGGGTTGGGAAAATAAGATCCACTTGAGAAGGGAAAGACTACCCACTCCAGTAATCTGGCCTGGAAAGTTCCATGGACCTTATACCCTATAGTCCATGGGGTACCAAGGAGTCAGACACTGAGCTACTTTCACTTTTACCCCCTTAATAAAAACCCACTTCGACTTCTTATTAAATTCAACATGAATTGAAAAAAAAAAAATCAAGACAAGAAAAAACATGCTGTTTAATTTGACAAACTTTCTGTGAAGGGCCAGAGGGTAAATATTTTAGACTTTCTGGGCCAGATGGTCACTGTTGCAACTACTTAACTCTGCCGTGGTGCCGCTGGAGCAACCGTAAACCATACTTTAAGGAATGCTTAGTTATATCCCAATGGATTCTTATTTACGGAAACAGGGAGCTGGTCAGATTTGACCTGCCACTTGTTTGACACTTCCTGCTCTAGAGAAAGAGTGGCCCCCAAAACAGAATTGTCAACATCCCCTGAGAACCTCTGAGAAAAATTATCAGACCCCAGTCTAAACATGCAAAATCAGGATTTTGGGGTGGGTTCCAGGAACCTGCGATGTATATGCCTTCTGTTGTCAGAATAGCTTGTTGAAATCTAGATTCCTAGGCTCACTCATGGAGATTCTGATTCATCAAATCTGGGATGGGACTGAAAATTGCACTTCTAACAACCCCAGGCAAATTCAGTGGGACTGGTTCTCCAACCACAGCACATTCCAGAGAGCACTAAGCTTGTGTCATGTGTCTCCCTGTGCTAAATAACTCTTATATCATGTTTTATTTTTAACTGAATATAATTTCATTCATGCAACCATTATTTCCTACAAAGAGAAATACATATAAATGCATACAGGTATAGAAGCATGTTTGTTGAGAAACTGACGTATACTAGCGCATGTATTAAGGCTACCATGCTGAATAGCAAAGACATCAACTTATGTTATTATTACAGAAATGTGGAGTAAAACAATTCAGTTTAAAGGACAGACATTGGATATTATGAAGTTGAGAAAGTGCAAATTCCAAGCAATCAAGAAATTTAAACACTCGTAAAAGGGTAAAAAATTCGACTGACATTTTTTTCTACAAAATATATGTGATCACATTTAAGCTGGTGCCCAAGGGACAGGAACAGTAGCTAACTAGCTAGACAAAGGACTTCAAACAGAAGGAGGACTACTCAGAAAGCTGAGAGTCAAAATTAAGTAATAAACATTAAGGGCACTAAAATATTTCAGTAGAGCCTAGGCATAGATACCAATATGAGAGTGGGAAATGTAGGACTTAAGTTGCAATATCTTCATATTTTGAGGTCTTGAGAATTTTTAAGTTGGGGACAATGGTGACCCCAAAACTAAAATCCTGTGAAGGCTTTCACAGGAAGTTAAAGTCACTTGACAGGATCTGCATTATAGAGTGATCTTGCTGCATGTGGAAAATTAATGGGAGGATACAAGATTCCTTTGGAACATAAGATTACATGAATCAAAATTGCACAAGCAACAGATGCTGAAGAAGGTGTTCAGAAAAGGGAGCATCCCTGGTAGTGGGAATGTAAATTGCCACAGTCATTTTGGAGAACAGTATGGAGATTCTTAAAAAAAAAAAAAAACTAAAAATAGAGCTACCGAATGATTTAGCAATCCTACTCCTGGGTATATATGCAGCATACATGCACCCCAGTGTTCACTGCAGCACTATTTAAAATGGCCAAGACATAGAAACAACCTAAACGCCCACCTACAGATGAATGGATTAAAAAAAAAGAGGTGGTTCATTGGAAGGACTGATGTTGAAGCTGAAACTCCAATACTTTGGCCACCTGATGTGAAGAGTTGACTCATTGGAAAAGACCCTGATGCTGGGAAGGACTGGGGGCAGGAGGAGAAGGGGACGACAGAGGATGAGATGGCTGGATGGCATTACCGACTCGATGGACGTGAGTTTGGGTAAACTCTGGAAGTTAATGGTGGAGAGAGAGGCCTGGCCATGCTGCAGTTCATGGGGTCTCAAAAGTCGGACATGACTGAGTGACTGAACTGAACTGAACTGAACATATTTCTCAGTCATTAAAAGAATGAAATGATGCCATTATCAGCAATATGCATGAACTTGGAAATTATCCTATGTGAAGTAAGTCAGACAGAGAAAGACAAATATGATATTGCTTGTATGAAGAATCTAAAAAAAATAAATAATGATACAAATTAGCTTATTTACAAAACAGAAACGGATTCACAGACCAGAGGGTGAACTTATGTTCCTGGGTAGTGGGGAGAGATAGATTGAGAGCTAAAAAAAAAAAAAAAAAAAATTACAGAGAGGAGAAAGAGAAAAACTGATGATTTGGGTACACAAGATTCAGTACATATAATTGCCAGTGGGACAGCACACTGTATATATGGTATATCATGAGGCAGTATGAAGGATGCCATTCAGATTTCCAGCTTCTTGCCCTGGCTCTCGTCTTCCAATGATTCCAAATCCAATTCAGAGTTACCTCCTAGGTGTGTCTTTCCCTGAACATACTATTTATTTACATCTATCCAACTTACTATCCAATAGGGTAGTCCATCTTATATCTTCATAATGCTTGGTTCAAATTGAAATTATTATTTATACGCATTTTTCACCTTTTTTTCTTTTCCTCTACCATCTAGCATCTAAATTTATGAAAGCTGGGAAATATTCCCTTTTGCTGAACACTGTAGCATAATACCTAGAGAATTAAATATCAGGTCGACATGAATGTGATGAATAAGGGATAAATAAATAATGTCACTTAGACAACTGGATGAATGGTGGTATAAATGACTGAAGCAATTATTGTGAAATAAATTTTGTTTTATGGAATGGAGTCATGATGAATTAGAATTGCTTGGGGACTCCAAAAAGATATATCTGGTAGGCACTTAAATACATTGATATTGTAGATCTTACAGTCATCACTGATGACTGAATTCATGAAATAAGATGAAATCTTTAATGGAAAAGTATATGCAGGGAGAAAAAGACCAAAAATCTTATCCATTTAAAAACTGACACAAAATGGATAAAGAAAGAAAAAAACATGTAAACAAACTGAAAAAGGAATTGCTAAAGAAATAAAATCTAATGAATAATGCAATTAAAAATTGACTTACAAGGTTTTTCCCAAAAAAATAAATGTCTAAGAAAAATATAATTATTGAGATATGAAAAATCAGAATTGATAGTGTTTTGTATCTTTGGTAATTAATTTCATGATTTAAGATAGATAAAATTAATGTCATCATTTTACAGGTGAGCGAAGTTGGAATCAATGTGGCTGAAAGATCTAATTTTCACATATAGTAAGATGTGAAGCCAGAGTTGAATTTGTATCTACAGAATTGTTTGTTTCACAATTTAGGAACAGATTTTAAACTTATCCAACAATGTTTTGTTATCTTTGTTGTTATCTGCTGTTCAGTCACTAAATCATGTCCAACTTTTTGTGACCCCATGGACTGCAGCATGCCAGACTTTTCTGTCCTTCTCCGTTTTCTGGAGTTTGCTTAAATTCATATCTGTTGAGTCGGTGATATCATTCTACCATCTCATCCTCTGATTAAGACCATATAAAATGTCTCCTGACTTCAAGGACTAACATAATGGAATAAATTAATAGATTTAGTAATGCTGTTCCATTCCTGTATTTCTGAAATATATTTTATCAAGTATCTGTGGCAGAAATTAACAACCTGTCCCTTATTCATATTAAGTAGTGTTTGCAAACTATTGCCAGGCAGTCAAGTTCAGTTTCACCACCTATTTGCATGGCTCTTGTATTTTAAGTGCTTAAAAAAAAGAAAAGACGAATAATACTTTGTAATATGACACTTATATGAAGTTAAAATTTCATTGCTTATAAATTAAATCATACTGAAGCACAGAAGCTCTCATTCATCTGCATGTTTTTTGTTTTATTATTTGTGTGTGTGTGTGTGTGTGTGTGTGTGTGTGTGATTGCTTTTATGTTTTGCTGTTCAGTGGCTAAGTTGTGTACAACTCTTTGCAACCCCATGGACTGCAGCACACCAAGCTTCCTAGGCTTTCATTATCTCCCTGGGTTTGCTCACACTCACGTCCATTGAACCAGTGATGCCATCCAAACATCTCATCCTCTATCACCCACTTCTCTTCTTGCCCTCAATCTTTCCCAGCATCAGGATCTTTTCCAGTGAGTCAGCTCTTCCCATCAGGTGGCCAAAGAATTGGAGCTTCAGCCTTAGCAACACGTCTTCAAAGGAGTACTCAGAGTTGATTTCCTTTAGGTTTGAATAGCTTGATCTCCTTGTTGTCCAAGGAGAAAAATTATCGAGAGTTTTCTGCAGCACCTCAATATGAAAACATCAGTTTTACAGTGCTCAGTCTTCTTTGTGGTTGAACTCTCACATCCACATATGACTACTGGAAG
Source organism: Antilocapra americana (assembly GCA_007570785.1). NCBI lineage: Eukaryota > Metazoa > Chordata > Mammalia > Artiodactyla > Antilocapridae > Antilocapra > Antilocapra americana. The sequence goes on from ML663006.1 coordinate 21,760,196, forward strand.
AATCATAGCTTTGACTACACAAATCTTTGTCATCAAAGTGATGTCTCTGATTTTTAACACACTGTCTAGGTTTCTCATAGCTTTTCTTCCAAGGAGCAAGCATCTTTTCACATCGTAGTTGTAGTCACTGTCCTCATTGATTTTCAAGCTGAAGAATATGAAATCTTATACTGTTTCCACTTTCTCCCCATCTATTTGCTATGATGTGATAGGGCCAGATCCCATGATCATAGCTTTTTGAATGTTGAGTTTCAAGTCAGCTTTCTCACTCTCCTCTTTCACCTCCATGAGGAGGTTCATTAGTTCCTCTTCACTTTCTGCCATTAAAGTGGTATCATCTGCGTATGTGAGGTCATTGATATTTCTCCTGGCATTCTTGATTCCAGCTTGTGAGTCATCCAGCCCAACATTTCATATGATGTGCTCTGCATATAAGTTAAACAAGCAGAATGACAATACTCAGCCTTGATGTACTACTTTCCCAATTTTGAACCAGTCCATTGTTCCATGTCCTGTTCTAATTGTTGCTTCTTGTCTTGCATACAGGTTTCTCAGGAGGCAGGTAATGTGCTTTAATGTAGTTAGTGAAGGAGAAGTAGATGTTTTCTTGGAATTCTCTTGTTTTTTATACTATCCAGCATATTTTAGAAATGATCTCTGATTCCTCTGCCTTTTCTAAATCCAGCTTCTAAAGTTCTCAGTTCATGTACTGCTGAAGCCCAACTTGAAGGATTTTGAGCATAGCCTGCTAGCATGTAAAATGGACACAACTGTAAGGTAATTTTAACATTCTTTGGCATTGCCTTTCCTTGGGATTAAATGAAAACTGACATTTTCAATTTCTGTAGCCATTGCTGAGTTTTCCAAATATGCTGGCATAATAAGTGCAGCATTTTAACAGCATCATCTTTAAGGATTTGAAATAGCTTAGCTGGAATTCCATCACCTCCACTAGCTTTGTTCATAGTAATGCTTCCTAAAGCCCGTTTGACTTTGCACTCAAGGCTGTGTAGCTTTAGGTGAGTAATCATACCATTGTCATTATCTGGATCATTAAGAGCTTTTTTGAACTGTTCTGTGTATTCTTGCCACCTCTTCTTAATGTCTTCTGCATCTGATAGGTTCTTGTTGTTTTTGTCCTTTATTGTGCCTATCTTTACATGAAACATTCCCTTGGTATCCCCAATTTTCTTAAAGAGATCTCTAGTCTTTCCCATTCTATCATTTTCCTCTATTTCTTTGCATTGATCACTGAGGAAGGCTTTCTTATCCCTCCTTGCTATTCTCTGGAATTCTGCATTCAAGCAGGTGTTTCTTTCCTTTTCCTTTTCCTTTTGTGTCTCTTCTTTTCTTAGCTAATTGTAGGCTCCTCAGACAATCACTTTGCCTTTTTGTATTTCTTTCTCTTTAAGATGGTTTTGATCCCCACCTCCTGTACAACGTTATGAATATCCATCCATATTTTTTCAGACATTCTGTCTACTAGATCAACTATTCTTTTGAATCTATTCATCACCTCCACTGTATAATCTTAAGGGATTTCATTTAGGTCCTATCTGAATGCTTCCCTAGAGGTTCAGATGTTAAAGAATCTGCCTGCAATGCAGGAGACCCAAGTTCAATCCTGGGTCAGGAAGATCCCTTGGAGAAGGGAAAGGCAACCCACTTCAGTAGTCTTGCCAGGAGGATTTCAAGAGGAGCTGGGTGGGCTACAGCCCATGGAGTTGCAAAGAGTCAGACATGACAGTCACTAATACTACCTTCATTGCCTAGTGGTTTTCCCTGTTTTCTTCAGTTTGAGCCTGAATTTTTCATTAAGCAGCTGATGATTTGAGCCACAGTCAGCTCCAGGTCTTGCTTTTGTGCTAGACAGCACAATTGAGTAGTTTTGACAGAGTTCAACTGGCCCCTAACACTTCAAATATTTATTCTCAGTGCTTTTACGTGTAATGTTTGCAGATCCTCAACCTAGAGTAATAGATAATTTAGATGCATGTTTGTTCAGCTAAGGAATACATTTCCTACGCTCCTGTGAGTTAAACGTGGCTCATGACAGGTCCACTGATATAGAAGCAGACATAACATATGTAACTTTCAGTCCACTTCCTAGAAGAAAAGAAAAAAAACAGATGTTCTCCTACCCTTCTCCTCACTGGTTTGCACTGCAACTGAATGTGGGGACCTGGCTGTTCATCATTCAAAAAATATTAAAGAGGCCAGGTTGGTGGAAAAGAAAGCTTGCTTTATTTTGGATGCTGGTAACCAGGAGGTGGGTAGATGCTGACTCCCCATCCCTTCACAACTCACAATCAGTGAGCATGGGCTTTCATAGGCTGTGGGAGACGCTTCCTGTAGAAACAGTATAGTCAGCTCTGATAGTTTCTTGAAATTGGATGTGTGTGTTCTGATCAGTCATCTTGATTGTTTTAAATACAAATAATTTTCAGTTCAAGAATCAACTTGTTTCAACTTCTTGAGGCCAGTGCTTAGACCTGTGGCAGACAATGTCTTGGTGGCTGTCTGGCTATCATGTGGTTAACTTCCACATGATGGGGGCTTCAGTATCAGTAAGACAACTCATAGGATATGGCTCATAATACTATCTAAAGTCCTTAAGAAGAAGCTAAAGTGCTTGACTTTTTTTGCTGACAAAACTATTATTATTTGGTCTCCTTTGACGGTTTTCCTTTGTTTCTGCATTTTCTCACTTCTCTGATTAATCTTATTCACTGGTTAAAGTTTTTCCACAGACAAAAGGCAGACTTTCAGACTTGAAGGCTTGGAGAAGAACCTAGCTATCGATGTCATTGTTCAGTCACTAAGTCACGTCTACCTCTTTGTGACCCCATGGATTACAGAAACTAGGCTTCCCTGTCCTTCATTATCTCCTGGAGTTTGCTCAAATTCAAATCCACTAAGTCTGTGATGCTGTTAACTCTCTCCTTCTCTGCTGCCCACTTCTCTTTTTCTCCCCTTTCCTAGCAAAAGGATTTTTGCCAATGAGTCAGCTCTTCACATCAGGTGGCCAAAGTATTAGAGTTATGGAGTCTATCTCTATCTCAGTATGACTTTTACATAATAATAAAACCTTTACTTTGTTTCAGCCATTGTTATTCTGTCCTTAATTATAGCAGCCAAGACCATATCCTGGTCAATAACAGTGGCCATACATTCAATTTTTTTATATCATAATACTCATGGTCTAAATTGTGAGGATTTTGGATTAGATTTTATTGAACAACAATTTATTTGTAGAACATTTGCAACAAAGGGTTGGTTTACTTCTATATAAGTAGTACATACTGGTAAAAATATGTGTTTAAGGAACATGAAAAATAATTCACAAGGAAGAAGTAGTTTTAACAGAAAAAAAAAAGGTTACTTTATCTAATAATCCATACATTAAAATTAAAGTAACGGTAAGGTTTAAGTTTGCCCACAAACATTCTCTGATGCTTTCTTCACTCTAGAGAATATCAATTCATGCTCTTGGTTTCTCTCTGCCCTTTCGTTCATCCTCCTACTTTAGAAGTTGATTTAGTTGTCTGGTTATTACTGAGTCCACTTGCTGCACAACAGGCCAAGAAACAGAGGTGCAGTGTTGGGGCAAGGAGTAGTGAGTGTCTTGTTTTTGTTTTGTTTAATACCAGACTGTAAAGGTATTACAAAAGAATGTCTTAAAAACCATCTTGCTCAATTATGAATGTTAATTTATTTCAAGAAACAAAGAGGGAAAGGTGAGGGGATAAAGTAAAAAAGAAAAAAAAAAAGCTGTAAGTTGTGACTATTTCCTGGTTCCCTCCAGACAGCAGAGGGAATGTATTCATTTCTTCTTTCCTGCAGCCATTTACAGGTAGGCCTGTTCAAGATGTTTCCTTTGAGCATAAACAAAGGCATTTTAAGTTAACACTCAGGCATGGGAGGCAGGGTTCCTGGAGATGCACTTTTTGTTTGTTTTCAATTCTGTTTGTTTTTTAAAGTCTCTCCTGAAAATATAATGAATGTGATTAATTGTGCCTTTAACAAAATCAGTGTCTAAACAAATTCAATATCTAAACACATTAAAAATGAAATTAGGGAAAAGGGAAAGAATTTCAAAATGCAGACATTCACAAAATATAGGTTTAATTACTACTGTTAAACTTTTATGCTGTAGGCAATATCCCTTTAGAGAGTAACTTACAGCAAAAGCAATAAAACACAAAGTTTAAAGTAAAAGAAACAGATCTAATATGGAGTCTTATTTATTCTTTCCTGTTACATGATTGAAAAGAAACTTGGCTTGAATCATTCAGCTCACCGTCCTTATTTTTTGGGGGGAGGCAGGGAGCCACTTCACAAGGTTTTATCTAAGACGTGCATTTTAAGGAGGGGAAGACCCTGCCTGATCAATGTGTATGTGCACAGGACTGGGTGGAAATGATTGAGAGGCAAATTCAATTTACAGGAGACTGGCCCTTGAGTTTGCAAAATTGACAAGGAGTAAATTTTCAGGGCAAAAAGTACATTTGGACTGACTGAGGTTTCTTATACAGTCAAATCAAACATCTATAGCTTTTGGACTTCTGGGAGTGGCATTTTGAAATCAGCCATTTTCGGAAGTTTATGTTGAGTTATGAAGCTGACTTTTACAGTTATACTGCAACAGGGCTGGGAGCCTTATGCTACAGGCCAAGTGGTGTTATAACCTTGGTGGGTGACTGTGGCTGGTGCTCAATTTCTTTCCAAAATGAATAGGTCTTTCTATATCTAGAGTAACCTTACCTCAGCAGGCATCAGTGAAGCAAAATTTCAAATATGACAAAACAGGCAGTTCTAATACTGGTTTCCTAGTCCTAAGGAGTCAGAAAAGCATATGCTACTTTAAACTGAACTCAGAATGTGCTGAACAGCATGGGTGAGGTCCTAGCTTTATGTTAGACTCTGGTCTACATAAGCAACTCTAAATTAGTTTTTCTGGTTTCAGTTTTCACCCAGGGTCAAGGCAGTAGTATGGATGTGGTATTGAATGCAAGTTCATGTATTCAGTGCACAGTGAAGTCAAACAGAAATGTTGGTGTTTGGAGCAGAGAAAAGTTTATTGCAGAGACATACAAGGAAGACAGGTGACTCACGACCCCCAAAATCCTGAACTCCCCTAAGTGTTTCAGCAAAACATTTTTAAAAGCAAGGTGAGGGGAAGGGGTGGTTGGTTGTCGCAAATGTCTTGGTGTCAGAATCCTTTGTTCTTACAGCTTTCCATGTAGGTCCGTCACCATGTTCTTGCAAACCTCCAGTAAGACAAATGTTCTGCCACTTTTTATTTCTGTATGAATGGCAAAATGCTACAGGTATAACATTTAAAGCTCAGAGCCTTGAGAAAAGGCTATCCTGTATATTTCAAGCTATACACAACATTTTTAATTCTAAGCTAAGCAAAAGCAATAGAATACAAAAGTTAAAGTGTAGGAAACAGATCTAAAATGGAATCAGATTTGTCTTTCACTCTTACAGGTGGAGGAAAGAGAGAGATGTGACATCATATAATATATTTGTGGGCATTTAAGCCCTTGCCTAGCAGATCTGAAGTTGGCCCTAGTTTGCTACTAACACATAAAGGATGAATCATCTTTACTCAGACAGTTTTGTTAGATGTAAGGAATTCTATACCAAGTGACAACAGATACAGTAACTGTGACTCAGTTCAAATGCATTTCCCCAAATAGATCAGATTCAATGTAATTATATCAAATCCAAGTTCAGTTTACTAATCCAGAGATGCCAGAAACACAAAATGTTGGGGTAATGAATATTAATACATTTTGAATATGCAGCAAAGAAAAGAAATATATTTGAAATAAAATACATCTGATGGAAGCACTGTGACTACAGATCTCTAGATTATCCATGTAGGCAACACCATTTCACACTCTTTCTAGCAAAAGAGAAGATATACATGTGGTTGGATATTCCTTCTTGTATGGTAAATAAATCATGTCAAAATTAACCTTTTGCAGGAAGGTATTTCACAATAGTCTATAGGTTTTAGATTGTTGTCAGCTGGTATTGATTATGATTCAGAGGAAGCAGAAACAAAGATTTTTCTTCCCTATCCCCATCATGCAGATACTGTTTCATTTTTAATATGGTCCTGCAGCAATATTAGGAACTATATTCTAGGATCATCGTGGTCATCACATCTCTGGAAGCAGGAATGGAATGATTCTAAACTTGGTAAATGGAAATATAAAAATATGATACTCTATAAAATGTGTACTCTATAAAAGTGAGGTTCACAAGAGCTCTGGAACTATAGTTGTATCCTGTAAAAGGCACTGATAGGGTTTATATTAATTCAGTGAGAGTCCAAGTTGTAATTTTTGGAGGAAATTCCAGCCTGATCTTGGCACCTGGTTGAAACTAAGTACAATAAAAGTATAATGATAATAATAAAAAATATTCATTTATTTTACTTTAAACTTATGAATAAATCAGTTTTCAATTTTTTTAGGTCTTTTTATTTATTTATTTATTTTAATTTTCTTTACATTATCGTGTTGGTTTTGCCATACATTGACATGAATCCACAATGCACATACACGTGTTTCCCCTCCAGAACCCCCCTCTCACCTCCCCCCGACTCCCCCTCCCCGAGCCATCCCAGTTTTCGATTTTAATCATCCCATTTTGACATTATACTCTAAATTGTTTTTTAACCAGGAAATGATAAAAAAAATTATTTACTTCATTCATTAATCTACTAGTATGACGTCTTCATAATAAAGGGAAGGGGCAATTTTACATATTTGTATCTTCAGGTACCTTTTTTTTTTTTAATTTTCCAATGTTATGCAGTTTCTGCCATACAACAACAACAGTCATATGTTTACATATATCCCCTCCCTCTTGAGCCTCCCAACACCTACCCCACTCCACCACTCTCGGTTGTCACAGAGTGCTGGTTTGAGCTCCATGAATTATACAGCAACTTCCCTAGCTATTTATTTAACATAGGGTAATGTATAAGTTTCAATTATATCCTTTCAGTTCTTCCCACTCTCTCCTTCCTCTGTTGTGTCCACAAGTCTGTTTTCTATGTCTACATCTTTATTATTGCCCTGCAGATAGATCCATCAGTACCATATTTCTAGATGCCATGTGTTGTTGTGCTCAGTTGCTCAGTTGTTCCTGACTCTGTGACCCATGGACTGTAGCTTGCCAGGCTCCTCTGTCCATGAGATTCTCCAGGTAAGAATACTGAGTGAGTTACCATTTCCTCTTCCAGGGGATCTGCCTGACCCCAGGATTGAACCATGTCTCCTGCAGATCCTACATTGACAAGATGATTCTTTACCACTGAGCCACCTGGGAGGCCCCTTGATGCCACATATATGTGTTAATATGTAATACTTGTTTTTCTCTTTCCAACGTACTTCACTCTGTACAACAGGCTTTAGATTCAGCCACCTCACTAGAACTAACTTAACTTTGTCCCTTTTTATGGCTGAGTAATATTTCATTGTATATATGTAGCACATCTTCTTTATCCATTTATTTGTCAATGGACATGTAGATTGCTAACATGTCCCTAGCTATTGTAAATAGGGTTGCAATGAAAATTGACATACATGTATCTTTTTGAATTATTGAGCTTCCTTGATGGCTCAGAGAGTAAAGAATCAACCTGCAATGCAGGAGACCCAGGTCAGGAAGATCCCCTGGAGAAGAGAACTGGCAACTCACTCCAATATTCTTTCCTGGATAATTCCATGTACACAGAAGCCTGGTGGGCTACATACACTCCATGGAGTTGCAAAGAGTAAAAAAACACTGAGACTAATACTTTCACTTTCAGAATATATGCCTAGTAATGGGGTTGCCAAGTCATACATTAGTTTTATTCCTGCTTTTTTTTTTTTTTAAGACATCTCCATACTGTTCTCCAAAGTGGCTGTATCAATTTACACTCCCACCAACTGTGCAAAAGGGTTCCCTTTTCTCTACTTCCTCTCCCGCATTTAATGTTTATAGATTTTTTGATGATGGTCATTTTGACCAGAGTGAGGTGATACTTAACTGCAGTTTTGACTTTCATTTCTCTAATAATAAGCAATGTTGAGTATCTTTTCATGTTTTTATTGGCCATCTGTTTATCTTCTTTGGAGAAATGTTTGATTTTTAACATTTAAGTTTTAACTGATTTTGTAATGGGAGGGGTTCATATTAACTAGGGACACTATGATATATTTTTAGCATTGCTATTGAAAAATCTTTACATGTCTTATAATTATGAGTATTCTTATGCAATTTAAATATAGTGTAAAACTTCTTATAGATGATGCTGAACTTCAAAGCTGGATCCAGCATGTTTTCTAAGTTGCTTCAGTCATCTTTGACTCTGCAACCCTATGGACTGTAGTCCATCAGGCTCCTTTGTCCACTAGAGTGGGTTGCCATGCTCCCTACCAGGGGATCTTCTGGACAAAGAAATTGAACCTACGTTTCTTATGTCTCCTACATTGCCAGATGGGTTCTTTACCACAAGTGCCACTTGGGAAACTTTGTGTCAAATACAGAAATGGGGATATATAGATTAATATATGTACTTGATATGGGGTGCCTTTGAGATAGATTTAATAAATTCATTCTTCTGTCATAACTCACTTTCTTATGGGTCCAAGAGGAGCAGTAGCATTTATGGAGATATAGATCTTACGAGGGTACAAACAAAACTGTGTAGATTACCAATCTAGTCCCTTGAACTAGACAACCACACCTTTGGCTTGTTGTATTCTTAAAAGTTAAGGCCAGTGGGGTTAAGAGAATAGTAATAGGAGACTACAAGGAGACAAACAGTCTTCAGTTCCTGATTGTGCCTTGCATGTGAAGTGACACCTAATAATTTTACACTCTTGGAAGCTCTCTGTTGCCTCACTTAGTCTGTACCTGAGAAAATGGAGCAACTGTTCAAATTAATGCATTTGGGAACCAAACCTTGGTGTGCATCTTAGGATCCAGAAAGACAGAATCTTCTTTCACCTGAGAGTCAGCTACACAGAGAAAATACAAGCTCTCTCCTGCTTCTTTTTTTAATTAATTAATAATTTATTTAATTTTGGCTGTATTGGGTCTTTGCTATGCGTGGGCTTTCTCTAGTTGTGGAGAACAGGGATTACTCTCTAGCTGTGATGCATAGGCTTCTCATTGCAGTGGTTTCTCTTGTTGCAGAACATGGGCTCTAGAAAATAGGCTCAATAGTTGTTGTGGTGCACAGACTTATTTGCTCCACGGCATGTGGGATCCTCTTGAACAGGAATAGAACCCATGTCTCCTACATTGCCAGGTGGATTCTTAACCACTGGATAACCAGGGGATTCCTCTTCTGCTTCTTGTTTTTGTTTGCTTGTTTCTATAAGACATGCCCCTTCCATTGGAAAAAATGACTATTAGGTGTCATAATACATGGAAAACAAAACCAAGTATGGGGGCAATGCTTTCACTTTAGAAAAAGTCACAGTTACTAATGTCACTGTCTCTTTTGGGATTTGACATGCAACACTACTTCAAAGGTACACCAAAGACAACAATCAAGAGAAAGATAGTTGGGTATGAATTGACTCAAGTAATCAGATTCATTCATGATGTTTTTGTTAGTAGAAAGACAAAGGTTGCTTTAAATCTTCATCAATAGATATTCATCTAATCTCTGTATGCCTAGTTTCATTGATATTTATTTGACATAAAATTGTGTCAGTTTGATATACAACATAATGATTATAAAATAATTACCACTATAACAGCAGTTAATATATCATCACTTGTCCAATATTTCTTAGGATTATTTATTGGTTAGAATACTTTAGATCAACATTTTATATCACTAGCCTTGATACTAGTATGGCAATGGTTTGGGTTTCCAAAAGTTGACATGGTGATAAATTTCACTATGTAATTGTTTTTCATTTTTGAATAAGATACTCACTCTGGTGCATTCTTTAGTACTATGTAAGAGTAGAGGGTAGCCTAACAATGTTAAGGAAAAACTGGGAAAAACAAAGAGATATTTGAAAGTATTACCAGAAGTGTTTCCATGTTAGTATGAAATATGATCTTCTCTTCCATCTTATTTGAAATTCTTAGTAACATTATGCATCATCATATTGAAGAGTTAGATTTCTGTTTGCAAGACACATGATTAAGTGAAAAAACAGACACCATTGTAAATGTTGTTCAGTCACTAAGCGGTATCTCAATCTTTGCAACCCATGGACTGTAGCATAATATGCTTCCTTGTCCTGCACTATCTCCTGGAGTTTTCTCAAACTCATATCCATTGACTTGGTGATGTCATCCAACCATCTAATCCTCTGTTACCCTCTTCTCCTCCCATCCTCAGTCTTTTCCAGGGCAAGGTCTTTTCCAATGAATTAGAACTTCAGTTCAGGTGGCCAAGATACTGGAGCTTCAGTTTCATCATCAGTCCTTCCAATGAATATTCAGAACTGATTTCCTCTAGGATTGACTGGTTTGATCTTCTTGCACTCCAAGGGACTCTCAAGGATCTTCTCCAACGCCATGATTCAAAGGCATCAATTCTTTGATTCAACCTTCTTTATGGTCCAACTCTCACATCCATACATGGCTACTGGAAAAACCAAAGGTTTGACTTTTTGGACCTTTGTCAGCAAAGTGATGTCTTTCCTTTCTCATATGCTGTCTAGGTTATCACAGTAAATGGTGGCAGGTGGGGGTATAAAATAAATGGTAAAGAATCTGCCTGCAGATTCATGTGGGAGATTCATATGGGAGATTCATGTTTGATCCCTGGATTGAGAATATCAACTGGAGAAGGTAATGACAACCCACTTCAGTATTCTTCCCTGGAGAATCCCTTGGATAGAGGAGCCTAGTGGGCTACAGTCCATGAGGTCACAAAGAGTCAAACACCACTGAGTGACTAAGCAGCAAAGTAGCTTATCTTGTATCTAAAGATTAACTTAGTTCTATATAGTTAGCTTTGAAATTTCCATTTTAACTGTAGTGTTTTCCTAAGCTCTTTCTGATATCCAAATTTCCCCCCACCAGAGAAAAGAAAGAAAATTATGAGAATTTCAAATTCTTGACATAATTGATATACTGAAAGCCTCTCAATATACTGAAAAACATCTTATATGAACTTATTTATATTATTTCTGGTGTCATAGTCTGGAGATATCCAGACTATGGAGAGGTCTGTGGCTTCTCCAAGAAGTCACATGTTCATTTCCAGCATGAATAAGATGATGAAAATTTGACATCAACAGATGGGCTTTACACAGCTGATACTGTTTGGATTTATTTGTTCATGGCATTTTCATGGTGTATACAGAATCCTTGGTGAGGAAATTAAGATACGTAGAGAGTATTGGTAGACTAATATAGGTCTGGGCCAGAAGGAGAAAAATTCAATGATTGATTTCCACCTATCAACTGTAAGAAACCAGATGGAGTAGTCACACTACAGATGGTAAAAATTTCAGGGAACTTAAGCAATCAAATGCTTCATAGCAGATTTCTATGGCTCATTGAAGATGAACAGAGTATCACACCATTGAAAATATTTTCAGGTTCCATTTTGGAGAACAGAAAGAGAGTATAAAGATTCAACATGATCCTGGAAAGATTGTGTGGGTGTGCTAAGTTTCTTCAGTTGTGTCTGACTCTTTGTGACCCTATGGATTGTAGCCCTCCAGGCTTCTCTGTCCATGAGATTCTCCAGGCAAGAATATTGGAGTAGATCTAGTATTGGATCAAACTCATGGTTCTTAAGTCTTCTGAACTGGCAGGAAGGGTCTTGACCATGAGAGCTGTTTAGGAAGCCTAAATCATCCCAAAATTTGCTTCCATATTTTGAAATACTAGTAAGAATTTTTCTACCCTATAGGGCATGCTGTGTGAGATCTTTGAAGAATATAAATATAAAAAATGTTCATCATATCTACCACTGTGAGAAAGCTATAATATCGCTTTTTTATTCAGCTATAATAACTGAATATGGATCACAATTTTGGGGCAAAGTAACTAAAACTACTCCAGCTTGAATCTTCAGAGCAGAGTGTAATAGTTTGGTTTTTGGCCCCATGATTACAGAAACTTTGTTATTCGTGTATACCTTGCTCACTTACATATCCCCTTCCCGCTAACAAAGCCTGTCGCAGAGTGAAAGTGAAATAAATATCTTCTGAATTAATGAAATCTGGTATCAGTTATTGGCTACCATTCTTTTCAGATGTCAACGTGAGTAAATGTAGACCCCTGTTCCTTGCTATGCCAAAAAACACTGACGACAACATTTCTCTCAATTTGAAAATAATAGTTTCCAACCAGATGTCTATGGAGCATCTTTTTCATTGAATACTACTTCTTTCTCTTGTGGCATGTATTGATACATAGCCAACATTGGCCATAGACTATTGGGAGTGCCTAGTCCTTTGCTCTGTGGCTACATCTGTGTTACATTTTCTGGAACCCAGGCAATGGGCTATCAATCAGAAACTTGTCCAAATCTCAGGCTATGCCTAAATATGGTGACCCTACCCTGATGTCTCAGACAGCAGAGCGTCTGCCTGCAATGTGGGAGATCCGGGCTCGATCCCTGGGTCAGGAAGATCCCCTGAAGGAGGAAATGGCAACCCACTCCCATACTCTTGCCTGGAAAACTCCATGGATGGAGGAGCCTGGTGGGCTATAGTCCATGGGGTTACAGAGTCAGACATGACTGAGTGACTTCACTTTCATTCTAAGAGGAGAGTGGAAAAGCTGGCTTAACACTCAATATATTCAAAGATTTCTACAAAGAGCAGTTATTCATGTGTGGAAGAAGGGGACAGTGAAAACAAATTTCAAGGATAAGACAGTGTTCAAATAGGCCTAAATGAAACCTGTATCTTGTTAGGGAAATTAAAATGAGGAATTGTTCAGGCTTCAAAAGTAGGAAAACATGCCTTTGACCTTGCTTGTAATCTGCCTGTACATTGCCCAGACATTCCATGCCTGCTTGCAAACACAGCAAGTCAGGGGTGAGGGGCACTTTATATAAGACAGGGCGTAGGTCTTAGAATTTTTGAGCCTCTGAGGGCCTGGCCAATGCCTACAGGTCTAACAAAATCCTGTGTCTCACAAGATGAAGCAAACATCATTGTAAAAAGTTAAAGTAAAACCAGAGCTGCATTTTTCAGTTTGTGGCCTGGAATTATAAGCAGGGGCCTCTGAACTGCAATTTGAAGTGTCACCCCTGGAGTGGACACACTGCCTGGGACACTTTCCCATCTGGAACTCCAGATTGCTGTTAACGAGGTACTTCCCAGTACTGTTTAAGCCTGGATATTGGTCAGCCCAGTGTGGTGACATATGTGCTATTTCTTCTCTCTGCTGTTTCTATTTTTGTTTATTTTCATGACTAAATATTGAAATTAAGTTAAATAATCTTCTATAAAAAATAAAAATATCTATTTGTGTGTAACGAGTAGTTTCTTTTGTTAACAAATCCTTTGACCAAAAAAAAAAAAAAGAAAACTACAAAAGTAAAATCTTCCACAAAACACATCCATGCAGAAGAGAGAATGTAGTACAAGTAAAAGAAAAATACACTCAAGGCTGTCTAGAAGGTGTTGGTGAGCTGTGGCTAAAAATTTGGCCCAAAACCCTCTGCAACGTTAAATGTCATGGCAAAATTTTGGCTCATCATATACTGTCATAATTTTAAAAAAGTATCTTTTTAAAGGAGAGGAGAAAAGCACACCACATGTTTTTTATTGCTATGAATTATTTTTATCTTATTCACTTATATACAAAGTAGGGAGAACTTTGCTAGCTAAGACTGCAATTGATATTGAAGTTTTCTTTCATTAAGGAAGGCTTTTATAGACTTGGCTACCATCTTATTCTTTTTTAATTTAATGTACAATGACTTTTCCAAATATTTTCAAACAAAATAAAAAAAAAACACATCAATGTTCATAAACAATTAGTGAAAATCTCATTTAAAAGCATATGCAGTTGTATTGTAGTGCTGAATGTTTCTCTAGTGAGAAAATTGGAAAATTGTATAACAATTTTGATTCATTTCTCCTCATTGTCTTCCTGACACTTTATATTAAAATAAAAATTTATAGCACATAATTTATTTTGATACCCTGACTCAAGCATTTATCTTTTGGTTGGAAGTGAAAGCTTTAAAACACAATCTATTTTTTATTCTTCAGTTTTTCATTTTGTCTTTATCTTAGGTTTTGTTACAAAAGGGAACATTTGCACCATAGATAAATAATTTTAACTTAAGAAATACACTCTTTTCCAGTTTTATTGAGATGTAATTGACATACAGCTCTCTATAAATTCCTATATAAATGTTCCTCTAGAGGAACATTTATATTGTAAGCTTTATTTTACCAATAAAGAGTTTAGGTCAGATTGTTAGAGCGGAAGAAAGATATAATTCATTCTAATGTATATGTTTAGGTGATAAACACTTTCTATTTCTCAATAAGAACAATCTTAGAGGTAAGCAGGAGGGTAGAAACAGTAGAATTTAAATGATAATGCAACTCACTCACTTGTAAAGATTTCTACTTTTATTTCTTTTTTCTAATTTACTTTTTTTTCTCTTCTTGAGAGAACACTTTTAGTAGACAATGAAAAAACAGCAGGGAGTAAAATTATGATACTATCATTACATAGAAGAGTTTTATCATTATAGAAGTTCTCTAACTATTATCAATGCTAAAACACCTTTCATTATGTATATGACTTTGAAATTATATTAATAACTTGTTGAAGATCTAAAGCTTCATTTGGGACTGTACACAGCAGAATGAATAATTAGTTGATGACCCAGAGGAAGCTTTTTTGTCTTGATGGAAATCGAGCAATTTAGCCCAGGGAAGTGTATCAAAATTAGAATCCATTATATAACATTCTAGGGATTTTAAAAAAGGAGAGAGATACTGTTAAACCACAGCAGGAAATAAAATGTGTCTTCTCCAAATTAGAGAAAGGTGTCATTTGTACTCATATGGCTATGTGCTAAATATATATGGTTAAATTTAAACTAACTGAGTGTGATGACTTCAGAGAAATAAAACTCTTGATTACCTGAATTTATAAAGGACATAGTAAAGTTTATGAAGGACACAACAGAACTAAGTAGAAGCATCTCTTGTATTCTATCATTTGTACTTACATAAATGAATTACTGAGCAAAGGCCTGTGAAAAGCCATAATTGCAAACTAATTCCTTCACCTTTCCAATTCTTGAATCAAATCTACGTTATTTAGTTTGCAAAATGTAGTGTGCTAAAACCATACTATGGGCTCATTCCTCTTTTTCCTTTCCTTTTCTTTCTTTGCTTTTCTGGCACTGAAAACACAAAATGTGTGAAATATCTTTTTCTTTTTTTAAAGAGAATAACTCCTGAACTTACACAGTCAGATTTGTGGCACAGTTGTGACAATACACCTGATTGCGTGCTTCACGAAAACCACATGTATAATCCTTCCTCAGCACAGCTGATGGCAGTGCTAATCTTCAGGTTTCTGAGGCCAGAGCTATTGGAAGGCATCTTGACTTCTTTTTCCTCTCACTCTCTTCTTCCTATCCCCACTCCTGCTGCCTATATTCATTAGAATATTGTTTTCTTTCTACTTTAAATATATATACAGATTCTGTTGTTGCTCATCTAGGTTGCTTTAACATCCTGGCTATTGTAGATAGTGTTTCAATGAACATTGGGTTACGTGTATCTTTTTTAATTATGGCTTTATCAAGTTTATTCTCAATAGTGGGATTGCTGGGTCATATGATAATTGAGAGGAAAGTCCATGAGGGAAAAGATTTATGTATACTTAATGACTAATTCATATTGTTGTATGGCACAACCTTGTTTCTTATTTTATTGTTGTTGTTCAGTCACTAAGTCGTGTCTGACTCTTTGCAACTTCATGGACTGCAGCTCTGTTCTTCATTATCTCCTGGAGTTTGATCAGACTCATGTCCATTGACTTGGTGATGCTCTCTAACCATCTCATGCTCTACCACTCCTCCTTTTGTCTTCAATCTTTCCTAGCACCAGAATCTCTTCAAACGAGTCAGCTCTTTGCATCAGGTGACCAAAATACTGGATATTCAGCTTCAGCATCAGAATTTGCAGTGAATACTCAGGGTTGATTTCCTTTAGGATTGACTAGTTTGATCTCCTTGCAGTCCTAGGGACTCTCAAGAGTCTTCTCCAACACCACAGTTCAAAAGCATCAATTCTTCGACACTCAGCTTTCTTTATAGGCTAACTCTCACATCCATACATGAATACTGGAAAAACCATAGCCTTGACTAGATGGACATTTGTTGGCAAAGAAATGGCTCTGCTTTTTAATACACTGTCAATGTTTGTCATAGCTTTCCTTCCAAAGAGCAAGTGTCTTTTAATTTCATGGCTACAATCACCATCTGCAGTGATTTTGGAGCTCAAGAAAATAAAATCTGCCACTACTTCTGTTTTTCCCCCTTCTATTTGTCATGAAGTGATAGGACAAGATGCCATGATATTAGCTTTTAATGTTGAGTTTTAAGCCAGTTATTTCATTCTCTTCTTTCACCCTCAAGAGACTCTTTAGTCCCTCTTCCATTTCTGCCATTATAGCAGCATCATTTGTGTATCTGATGTTGTTTTCTCTTGGAAATCTTGATTCCAGTTTATGATCCATCCAGCCCAAGATTTGGCATGATGTACTCTGTCTAGAAATTAAATAAGCAGGGTGACAATATACAACATTGTCATATACCTTTCCCAGTTTAAGCTGTCAGTTGTTCCATGTCTGGTTCTAAATGTTGCTTTTTGACCTGCATAGAGGTTTCTCAGAACACAGGTAAAGTGGTCTGGTATTCCTATCTCTTAATAATTTTCCACAATTTGTTGTGATCCACACTGTCAAAGGTCTGTCATTTCTTCCTCCAGTGAGCCATGTTTTATCAGAACTCTTCACTATGACCTGTCCAGCTTGTGTGGCCCTGCACGGCAGGACTCATAGCTTCATTGAGTTACTCAAGCCCCTTCACCATAACAAAGTTGTGATCCATGAAAAGGCATAAAGCAATTATCCTTCAATTAAAAATAAATTATGCATATATGCATATATATACACATACAGATTCCATTGTTTCTGTCAATTTAATGAGTTACCCTTACATCTCAGTTGGATTAAGAGGATGCAATATACAAATGATCTTCCTGATTCTCCCCTTGGTCTATTGCAGTTTATTTTCCACGTAGGTCAGATTGCTCAGTCACTTCATGTCAAAATGCTGCAGAGCGTGGCCCATTTCACTCCTGCTGAACTTCATATGTCTTCCTATGACCTGCATACCCTTCCATGATTGCCAGCTCTTCTGCTAAAAGTACATGCACGCCTCTGATGTTCTCCTCCACACATTAAGAAGTTCATTTTATTTTATTTAAATATTTTTTATCCGGCTGTGTTGAGTCTTAGTTGATGCGTGGAGGATCCTTCTGTCATCACGCAGAATCTTATGTTGTGGCATGTGTACGCTCCAGTTGTGGCATGCTGACTCAGTAGTCTGGGCCACATGGGCTTAGCTGCTCTGCAACGTGTGGCATCTTAATTCCTCAACCAAGGATTGAACCTGTATTCCTTCCCCTGCATTGAAATGCAGATCATTAACCACTAAACTACCAGGGAAGTCCCTATAAAGTTCATTGTAAATTTGCATGTATTAGATAACAAGATTTTTACATTTTTTTAAAAAAAGTTAAAGAGTTTTAAATTTATTACTTTAAAAATAAAACAAAGTTAATAGGACTAAAAGGAAAAAAAAATACAATCATGATTTGGGATTTTAAAACACCTGTCTTAGTATCTGGTAAAAGAAGCAGACCAAAAGGAAAAAAAAAAACCTTAGTAACAATATAAAAATATTTGAGCAAGAGATTTAATCAATTTGACCTAATCGACATATATAGAACATTAGTCCCAACAGCTGCAAAAGACATTCTTTTCAAGTACATAGCAAATGTTTCAACAAAGAGACCAGATGTTGAGGCATAAAACAAGTCACAACACATTTGAAAATAACAAAAAGAAAGAATTATGTCCCCTTATCATGGTGGAATTAACATCGGAATAAATACCACAGAGATAACTAGGAAATTCTCAAATAGTTGTAAATTAAACAAGACAGTCAAAAGTCAAAGAGGTCAGAAATAATTACATTTAAAAAATTTAACATTATTTTGCATTGAACAGTAATAAAAATATATTTGCTCTGAATGCATGTATTCAGTTCAGTTCAGTTCAGTTGCTCAGTCGTTTCCGACTCTTTGTGACCCCATGGACTGCAGCATGCCAGGCCTCCCTGTCCATCACCAACTCCTGAAGTTTACTCAAACTCATGTCCATTGAGTCAGTGATGCCATGTATTAGAAACTAAGAAATGCTAAGAATCAATGACCAGAACTTACATCTTCAGAATGACAATCAAAAACTAAGAAAAGAGATGAAAGAAAACAATATATGTAGCAGGAGAGACATAAAAGAATATTTACTCAAGCGTTGCTGATAATAACAAAAATGAACGAAACAAAATGTTCATTAAAGTAGAGTATATTAATAAGTTCTGTAATATTCATACAGAGGTTTCCCTGCTGGCTCAGTGATAAAGAATCCACCTGAAATGCAGGAGATGCAGGTTTGATCCCTGGGTCAGTAAAGATCCCCTGGAGAAGGAAATGTCAACCTATATCAGTATTCTTGCCTGAGAGATCCCATGGAAAAGGAGCCTGGTAACCTACAATCCAGGGGATTGCAAAAGAGTTGGATAGGACTTAGAGGCTAAACAACAAAAACCAACAATAATCATATAATAGGATACTACGCCACATTGAAACACGTGTGCCACTTAGCATCATGAATTAATCCCTAAGTACAATGCAAAGAAAAATATCTAACATTAAAACACAAAGTTCAGTGTTTCCTTGGTAGTGCCATGTTTGGGAATCTGTCTTGCAATACAGGAGTCACCAGTTTATCCCTGCTCTGGGATGATCCCCCAAGCCATTGTTGTACCAACACATTCTGGGAAACAAACTCATTCAGAAAGACAATGCAGACAGTGGAGTGCAGTTTATTACACTGGTGGGCTCAAGACAGAGTCTCCTCTTAGCCAAGGAACTCAACCAGTTTTTGTGAAAACCTTATACACCCTAAGTGTACGTGTCCAAACTCACCTCCCCAAATTCCCTGAAACTAGTCTGAACAAAGGAAAAGAAAGATACAATCAAAGTTAACCCATGATTTATATGCCTTAAGCCTAGATAGTTAACAGTGGACAATTATCCATAGTTCTATAGTCATACCCCAATAAGCATGATAGAATTTATGATTCTGTATGGTTATATAATTAGGATATTCTTTTAGGTGACAGCGAGTCTAGATATGAGCCCCGGGGCTATTCCATCAGGGGCTCTGCTTTTCCAGTCGGTATGTCGTTCCCATAGATACTGGGCATATAGCCCAAAGTCCACAGTCCGGCCCAAGATGGAGTCCTGCTTTCAAGATGGAGCCTGTTCTGTCTGTTTCCTCCTTCATTCCTCCCTCTTGATGCTCTTAACTCACAGTATGAACATCATTTATAGGGATATATTGCACCCTGGCTCTTCGACCACCAATTTGGGAGAACACACCAACCTTTTGGTTACGAAGTTCATAATACATTGTAAAATGTAGGGTCCACAAAGCAGAACTATCAAGGCAACTATAACAGTGGTAAATATAGTTTTCTACCAATCACCCCTCACCCAAGATAGGACCAAAGTCCAGAAAGGAAGATTTTCATCAGACATAGCTTTTACCTGACCTTTCATATCATCTAGGGTGGCTGATATATTGCCAGATAAATACACAATATTCAACTTTAATTATAGCACATATTCCTCCTTGTGTTGAAACTATGGTTAGTCTCAAGATGATACTGGCAAGTTCTTGTAGCAGCAGTTGATTGTAGAGCTTCATCTCTTTTTCTCCTTTGAGATAATCTTGGTTTCGCAGGGATCGGTGGGGTCCTTTTGTGTAGTCCACTCTGTGTCCTCTGGGTCTGCATGGTATGCTCTCTTCACCCTCATGTGGTGGATCCAGGAAGTGACATCTGCAACTTTAACTGCCATAGGGGTGGTTAAAACAATAGCACATGGACCCTTCCAATGTGGGGCCAAGGAGTCGTGTTTCCAGTCCTTGACCCACACCTGATCACCGAGCACAAATTCGTGAATCTGTTCCCCAAGGGGCAATGGCATCCTTTCTTGTACAAACTTAATTACCTGATTTATTACCTTACCCAGTTGTTCCATCTGTTGTGAAATCTAATCTCCCCTGACCTGAGGCAAATTGTTGACACCTATTTTATTATGGGAGGGGGCCTCCCATACACAATTTCATATGGAGAATAGCCATGGGACTGAGGGGTCTTCCTGAATCTGAGCAGAGCCATTGGAAGCAAGTCCACCCAGGAGCAGCCAGTCTATATGATCTGGAAAGTGTCTCTTTTAAATGACCAGTTGGTTGGTTCGTTCCACCACCCCAGAACTCTGGGGTCTATATACCATATGTAATTTCAACTTGGTATTAATAGCACCCCACTCCTTACTCTTGCCTGGAAAATCCCATGGATGGAGGAGCCTGGTAGGCTGCAGTCCATGGGGTCACAAAGAGTCAGACAAGACTGAGCGACTTCACTTTCACTTTTCGCTTTCATGCACTGGAGAAGGCGATGGCAACCCACTCCAGTATTTTTTCCTGGCAAATCCCATGGACAGAGGTGCCTGGTAGGCTGCAGTCCATGGGGTCACTAAGAGTCTCCTACAACTGAGCGACTTCACTTTCACTTTTTACTTTCAAGCATTGGAGAAGGAAATGGCAACCCACTCCAGTGTTCTGGCCTAGAGAATCCCAGGGACGGTGGATCCTGGTGGGCTGCTATCTCTGGGGTCACACAGAGTCAGACACGACTGAAGCAATTTAGCAGCAGCAGCAGACCTGTCGAATTAAGTCAGATACAAGGGGAGGGCCGTTGTCTGATCCTATACTGGTTGGGAACCCAAATCTGGGGATTATTTCTCAAAGCAGACAGTGAGCCACATCATTTGTTTTTTTAGTTCAGCTAGGGGAGGCCTCCACCCATACTATGAAGGTACACACTGTGACCAGTAAATAATAATAGTGTCGGCAGGGTTTCATCTCAGTAAAGTCAACTTCTAAATGTTCAAAGGGTAGAGTGCCTTTTAACTGTATTCCTGAAGGTTTTTTGCTTGTGTCCAGGGGCAGCCTTGACCTGTGAGAAAGCAAAACAGTTCCAGGATTCCATTCTACATAAGGAGGAAAGTCGTGGAATTAAGAATTAATATTAAGAATTAAGAATTAATATTTTTGAATTAATTCTTCCATTCTGTCATGTCCCAAGTGAGTTGCCTGGTGAACCTGAGATACCAGTGCGGGGGCTAATGCCTAGGGTACCAGTAACCTGCCATTCAGCAGTTCCCATTAAACTTTCTCATTGTTGGTGACCCTTTCTGCTTCAGCCAGGTGGTCTTGGGTCAAGGTATACTGTGGGAGAGTCAAAGTTAACTCAGGCATTTCTGAGAGTATAAAGATTCTGATTGATCCCCCACCAGCTGCCCCAAATTTCTCAGCCTCATGTTCTGTATTTATCTGCTAGTTGGTTTCCCCATGTTTGCTGGGTGTCTTCCATTTGGTGATCCCAACAATGCATCACTGCTACCTTTTCAGGTTTCCATACAGCATCTAATAGAGTCACCATTTCTTCTTTGTTTTGAATGTCCTTTCCATTGGCTGTCAGAAGATCTCTCTCTTTATATAAAGCCTCATGTACAAATAAAGTAGCAAAAGCATACCTGGAGTCTGTGTAATTGTTTGTCTTCTCGCCTTTTGACAGCTGGCAGGCCCAGATTAAAGCATATAGTTTGACCCATTGAGCAGACCAGTATGATGGCAGAGAGCTAGCCTCAACGATGATTTCTTCCGTGACTACTGCATATCCCAACAGTCATTGTCCTTGTTTCACCAGGCTGGTGCCATTGGTGTACAGGACCAAGTCTGGGTCCAGGATTGGCTGGTCTTTCAAGTTACGTCTGCTGGCATAAACTTCTTCTAGGATTTCCTTGCAATCATGTGAGGGGCCACCTTCTCCCACAGGCAGGAGAGTGGCTGGATTCAGGGCCTGACAAGGCTCAGTAGTTACATGGGGGTTTTCACCTAACAGTCTCTGGTATTGAGTAATCGGGGATGTCCACAGCCATTGATGGGGGTCCTCTCGCAGGAGAGTGTTGACCTCATGCGGGACTTTCACAATCAAATCTTGTACAAAGTCAGCTTGTTTGCCTCTCAGACCAGTAAGGCAATTGCAGCAACTGCCTGTACGCATCCCGGCCACCCAGTGGCAACACCGTCCAGCCATTTCGAGAGATAAGCCACGGGTCTGTCCCATGTCCCTATAGTCCAAGACAACACTCCCATAGCCCCCTTGTCCTTTTTAGTCACATAAAGATTAAACAGCTTAGCAAGGTCTGGCAGGCCCAAGGCGGGTGCTGATGTAGTTGTACCGGGTTTGAGTTCCATTACCACTGGGACCTGTTTTGCAAGCCTGGTGGGGGCATGCTGTCCTCCACCCAGACCTCAGGGAATTGTTGAGTTAACTCTCTGTCTCAACTGTTTCGCCCATCTGCTTTCCCTTCCAGGAAATTGTGCAACTTCCATTCATCTTAAGGGGTTACTGAGAGGAAGAGTAAATAGGTGGTTGAGCCCACTTGAAGAGTGGGTATTTCGTGGAAGGAAGGTCACTTGTGCCCCCAATTTAGACAGCAAGTCTCTTTCCCAACAAAGTTACTGGGCATTCAGGGATGTATAAAAAATCATGAGTCACTTGATGTCCCCCCATCTGACATTTTTAAGGTAAGCTTGAGACACAAAGGCTGCATTTATCACCATCTGAGACCCAGCAGCCTCTGGATCTATTGGCATATGAAGTCTATAGGCCTCTCACAGTCTTTCATAGAGCTCAGAGGGTGATTTGGTTTCCCTTTGAATCACTTCAGAGGGTTTTTGCCATATTTATAGGTTTTCGGGCCCCCCTCTTGAGGTCTTGCAAAATAGCCACCTGATATCTCTCCAGGCGGCCCCTCCCTTCCTCTGTGTTACAGTCCCAGTTGGGGCTCTCACCGAGGGTGGCTAGTTCTGCCCACCGCTGCAGGTTTGCAGTACCCTCGGGTGCTATTTCTCTTAACCACTTTCTGGCCTCAGTTAAGATCCTGTGTCTTTCAAGTAGAGTGGAGTGTCTCTCTGCCAGTTTAATATATCCGTAGAGGAAAATGCCTGGTAATAACAGGCTACAGGGGCTGATGGTAGTGCCCACATGCGTCCTGAACTGGAGGCTGTTGTAGCTCTCTGAGGGGAATCTTTATTGGGGTTCTTTCCCCCTGTTCCTTGGCGGAGTGCAGCCTCTAGCTTTTGTGTTTGCTTCCCGCTTCCCATCAGTACTCACTGGGAGAGGTGGATACAATCTAGAAGACCTGGCTGAGGTGGAATCCTGGGGGTACTGACCAGAGGTCTCCATCGCTGGGATCGGGCCTGCTGAAACAGTGGCCCTACGACCTCTAGGAGAGCTGCCGGAAGAGCAGCGGCTGCTGCAGGAACTTCACCTGGCCCTGGATGGGGCGTTAAGGCGGCCTCCGGTCCTGGTGGAGCACTGGGTGGCAGGCGTGTCATCATCCAGTATGGAGGAGGGGGGCAGGCCATCCCGGTCCAAATTCTGTAGAATTTCTTTTTTGTCATCAGTCAATTTTTGTGCCGTTAAGATTTTTTCCCTTCCCCTTCTGGATGCAGAACCTCGTCCATGGAGGAGGGTCTTGAGCTAACCCTAGCCATGAGTCAATATATGAATGTCGATCGGGTGTCCCAGCTCTCCTGAGACTACTGTATAGACTGCTTCCACTATTGTTAAGTTCATGGTGTCCTCTGGTGGCCACCCTACTCCCATAGGGGGCCATTCTGCCTCACAGAGTATGTGGAGGCAGTTAGGCATCATCTTCAACCCATAGTCTCCTCCAATTCCCTTCTTTAAATTTGAATCACGCACTCTAATACAGTTGCCTTAGATTCATTTCCTTCCATCTTGCTTACCTTCTAGGACCATCTTCTACTTTTCCTTTTCATTCTGTCTACAAAGTTCTCAATATCTTATGTACTTCTGATATTTACACTTGATGAAACACTTATATTGGCATACTGCCTCCTTCCTAATTGGGGTGAGAAGAGCCTTACCTGCCAGATCCCAGAGGGAGAAGGGGGATTGGCATGTCTTCACCCCTGTCAGTTGGCATGGCCAAATCAGAATACCACGTGGTCCAAGACTGCTTCTCCTTTAAATTTTAAAGTCCATTCTGCCTTGGTGGGCTTGATAGGGTGTGGACAAAAACACAAATGGGTTAAATATCCCACATCCCAGGCCATCTCAGGAAAAGCAAATTTATACTCATTTATGTAGCCCCCTCCTTCCAGTTTGACAATTCCAAGGGGGTCAAGAATTTCACAGCTGGGACACCTCCTCGGGGAGTGCAGAATACAAGCACAAAAAAGACCAAAGTTCTTCTACCTACAATCCCCTAGCGGTTGCTTGGTAATAATTTTCCCCAAGATGGCGTGGACACCACCACCTAAATGACATTCACAAATTTCCTTCCTAAGCCCTAACACACTCGTCAACCTGTATACCACGCAATCGCTCCCACCTGCCTATTCCAGTCTCCTGTGGGTCCTTGCCCCTTCTAGTCCTTCCCAGGGGGGTGATCAGGCCCCCGCTTTCACCCTGATGGGTGGCTTCCTCCTCACTTGAGTCCTCCGTTCCCCTGCTGCCTTCCACTACCTGCTAATGTGAAAAGTCCGAGCACTGAGAAGCAGAATCCTTCCAGAAGGGTGAGGCACCTTCTACCCCTCTAGAAGATTTGAGCCACAAGGCCTCTAAGTATTCCCAAATGGGACTTGTCTCCTCAAAGTGAGGAGTTTTCCGGCCAATGCACCAAATGTTGCAGCCACACATCCCAGGAAACAAACTCACTCAGAAGGACAATGCCGAGTGTATTTTATTACATTGGAGGGCCCAAAGCAGAGTCTCCTCTTAGCCAAGGAACCCAACCAGTTTTTATGAAAACCTTGTATACCCTAAATGTACATGTCCAAACCCACCTCCCCAAATTCCCTGAAACTAGTCTGAACAAAGGAAAAGAAAGATACAAAGTTAACCCATGATTTATATGCCTTCAGCCTAGATAATTAACAGTGGACAATTATCAATAGGTCTATGGTCATACCCCAATAAGCATGATAAAATTTATGATTCTATTCAGTTACACAGATAATTAGGATATTCTTTTATGCGGCAGAGAGTCTAGGTATGAGCCCTGGAGCTCTTCCATCAGGGGGCTCTGTTTTCCCAGTAGGTATGTCATTTCCATAGATATTGGGCATATAGCTCAAAGTCCACAGTCCAGCCCAAGATAGAGTCCTGCTTTCAAGACAGAGTATGTTCTGTCTGTTTCCTCCTTCACTATGAGGCAACTGAGCCCCACGTGGCACAACTAGTGAAGCCCACACACCCTAGAGCCCATGTTTCACAACAAGAGAAGCCACCCCAATGAGAAGCCTTCCATTGCAATTATCCTTTGGTTGCTAAAACTTGAGAAAGTCCACATCCAGGACGGAAGACTCAGCACAGCCAAAAATAAATATTTCTAAAGACAAAGTTCTACATCTTTTAGTGTTTAGAGACTTATCTATGGGTAGTAAAACCTATAAAGAAATGCAAGGAGAGGATTAGCCCTTGATTCAGCCTAGTGGAAAGCAAGGAACAGGAAAACAGTGACAAGGACTGTCTGGGTTTGTTCCAGCAGAAATTCTTTCTTTTTCTTCTAGGCAAGGTTAACAATAATTCTAATGTTGAAAGGTAATCCCTTAATACTCTTTTATACTTCTGTCCAATGGAATATGTGTGGCTTTCACATCCCTTGTCTAGTAGCCAAAAAAAAAAAGGATAATTCACTGGAAGATGCCAAGAGTTAAGAGGATGACAGATTGTAGAGCATCTCCTTGGTTTCTGGAAGACTCTGTGGCATGGATATGGGAGTTGTTGAGTACAGCAGATTTTGTTTAATTATTTAGGAAGGAATCGAGGGGGGGTGATATCAGGAGGACCATGAGTGGGACTTTTGTGTCAAGAAAATCTACTTTGGCCTGGAGGGTGGGTAGGTGGTTTAACATTTACGAGTTATTCTCTAAGATTGATTAATTTTTGTACATAATTATATGTATTCTACAATTTTCAATGAAAATTAAAACAACTATATAGGTTATATCTATTCATATATTTATGAATCTCACATTAATTTTAACTGTATGCAATGTATAGTTTCTTTAACTGCTTAGTAATTAAAAATAAAATTAACTGAAAATGTACAATACTATTTATATAACATTTTATATGAGATAGTTTCACTGAGTTAAATTCCAAAGCCTCACTGAATCAATAAACTTTTATCTTCCTAATGCTAGCAGCTCTATCTACAATTTACCTGCTTTGTAAGCAGCTCTTTGCAGGTAAGAGCTCTTTGCAGGAAGCAGCTCTCTGCAGGAGGTCTCTTTTGTCTTGTCTCTTTAGCAAAGCAATATTGTAACTAATTTTTAAACCAGAGACATCCATGCTCTACTCATCTCCAGCCCAAGCACACATTTCAAATCTTTTGGTTACACAAAATGTTAATTTTCATATGTCTAATCAATCGCCAGCCCAGGATTGATGCTCGGGGCTGGTGCAGCAAGAGTTCGCGGGGGGGGGGGGGAAGGGGGGGGGGGGGTTCCGGAGGGGAAGCATATGTAAACCCATGGTGATATCATGACAATGTATGGCAAAAACAATTAAAAAATAAAAATAAATAAATAATTAAAAAAAACATTGTTAATATTTTTTCCCCCTTAGATCAAAGAAATAGAAATGAAGAATAAGTAATTAATGGAAGACTAGATCTTTCCCCCTCCTTCCCCTTCAATAATCTCCCAAACAAACTGCAGGAATGATAAAGCATCAAATGAAAAATCACAAGGAGTTAATAAACCTGAGCAGTGGGAGATGATGACCAATCTGTCACCCCATCTCAATGAGTACCTGAGATTGTTTCCCCTTTTGCCCTTTAAAAATTGACATGGCCAAGCAGAATCTTCAGGATAGGTTCTGAGACATGAGTCTACCTTCTCCTTGTGGTGCCAACCTTCTGAGTAAAGCAAACTTTCTGTTCATACCAACACTCACCCTCAAGTATGTGCTTTTGAGCAGTGAGCAGCCAACTATTAGGGGAAGCACACTGATTGAAACTGCCCTCTCTGGCTAGGCATCATAGTAACCATTTGCATGAGTTGTTTTCTGACAGGAGGTCCTGGTAAGGAACAGGGAACTAATAAGCCACTCCCAACTGGAAGAGTTTAGGAAATGTCAAAGGGGACACCACATGTCTGACCATCTCCCAGAATCCTTCTCACTGGCATCCATCTTGGCTGAACAAGGTGTGCCCCACCAGGAAGGACTCTGAATCAGAATGATTGGCTAAAGACAATCCCATCACCATAAACCAATCCCATCACCATAAAACCTGAGACTGTGAGCCACCTGGCAGAGTTGTTCTTCTGGGTTCCCTTACCCTACTGCTCTCCACCCGGGTGTCCTTTCCCAATAAAATCTCTTGCTTTGTCAGCACATATATCTCCTCGGACAATTCATTTCCGAGTGTTAGACAAGATCCCAGTTTTGGGCCCTGAAATGGGTGCCCCCTTCCTGCAACACAGGGGAAACATAATATATTTGTCACCAGAAACATTACAAGTACAAATATCTGTGATGAAATGATAACCCACTAATAGTTCTGCATTGTTCTATTTCCAGATAGATTCTATCTTCAACCTCAGATTTTTAATGCATTTTATACTATCCAAATGAAAACATCGAATCAAGACTTTCTCCTCGTTCGCTGAAAGACTCCTAGAGCTGTGACGCAAGATCCAGAATCCATAGTGCTGCATTATGTGGAAAAGAAAGTGAATACAGGGAATTGGAGGGTCACAGAATGAAAGTGAATGGGGAGGAAACCAGGCATTAGCAACCGCAGGAAGCTTCAACTTCTATCGAAATTTTGCCAGCACTGTTGATGAAATTCATCCAGAAATTTACAGACATGGGTATCAGGAAAAATCTGCTGGGGGTCAGCTTCCTTGCACAGAGAAAACAGCAGGGAAAGGGTGAGGAAATAATTTAAGAGGGGAAGAAACTTTAAAACGTGAAAAGCCTTTAAGGCTGTCTACATATGTGACTTTTTTCCCCATCTTTTTCTTCTTTCCTTCCTGTCTTCCTTCTTTTTTCCTTTCCTTCCTTTTTCTTTCATTGTTCTTTATTTTGTATAGTAAAATAATCTTAGTATGATTATTCTTCTTTACTTTGTTTTAATGTATTAAATTTCTGGAACTTTTATTATCTTTACTCTCTTATGAGGCTTTATCTTAATGCATTACAATTGATACTATGTCCTTTAAAAATGATTCTACTCCATTTCAGTTGAGCACTCCTTTTTCACAGGAGATTCAAAAAAAGTTTTAAAAAATATATATATAAGAAGAACCCACACAAATTATAGGCATTGTCTGCTTTTTAAATCATGGCTATATAAGCATTAAATGTTACTGTAACGGTGCTTTCCTCATCCCAACTTTATTTTCTCCATGTGTCTAAAAGGCCTCCTTGATGAGATTATGTACTTCAGAGACAGTCACATATGACTAACACAACATAAAACTGATCTCAGAACCTGTTTAATCTGGATTTTATGTTCCAATGATAACCTCCCAATTATTAATACACTTCTGTCCTTTAGTCCTAAGGTTCATCCTTTTAGAAGGGTTTGAAATCAGGATTGGTTGAAAAATATTACATGAGGAAAATTGACTTTGGCTTCCCTTGTCTAAGAGTTGACTTTTAGGACTGTGGGGCCTTTGGCATAGAGTCCTCAGCCAGTCTTGAAAGTGTGTAAGAGTATGTGTGTGTGCTAAGTCACTTCAGTCATGTCTGACCCACCAGGCTTCTCTGTCTATGGGATTCTCCAGACAAGAAACCTGGAGTGGATTGCCATTTCCTTCCCTAGAGGATCTTCCTGACCCAGGGACTGAACTTGTATCTCTTACGTCTTCTGCACTGGCAGGCAGGTTCTTTACTGCTAGTGCCAGCTGGGTAACCCTTAGAAGAGCGGTTCAGTTTAGTTACTCAGTCTTGTCTGACTCTTTGGGACCCCATGGACTGCAGCACGCCAGGCCTCCCTGCTTGTCACCAACTCCCAGAGTTTACTCAAACTCATGTCCATGGAGTTGATGTCATCCAACAGTCTCTTCTTTTGTCGTCCCCTTCTTCCGCCTTCAATCTTTCCCAGCATCAGAGACTCCCACAAAAATGGCAAACTCGATTTACTAAATCTTCCTCTCTTACTGAATATATAGGATCTCTGGAAACAAGGGAAACCACACATCTGTTTGTGAGCCAACTGTATTAATTGCTACTTATGTAAACATTCTCACAGAGTTTCATGACTTTGCTAATATATTTTTATCTTCTTAGAGTATGCTTTTGACATCTTTCTGTCCACCACACAACAAATTTTCTGTAATAAACACAAAAAATTTTAAGGGAACAGGATTCTCCTTCAAAGCATATGCTGCTTTTTGCACAGTTCTATTCTCTTCTTTTGCTATGGATACTAATTCAACAAAATATAATTTTTCAGTATAACCCATTTGTTTTACTGACTGTTGTGTCTTGCTCTAATGTAATCCAATATGTTTCTCTAAGCTCCATTGTTTTCAATTATTGAATAATTTAATCTATCCAATTTCTAGACCTGCAGTATTTGTATCCTTTATTTCTGACAGCTTAAATATTGTAAATGTTTTCTCTTCGCGGTTTTTATAAACTACATGTACATAGAAAGGGTAATAAGTCTTCATTCATTTCCTAAGTTAATTGTAATTGATTTATGCATTTCCTCATAGATAATGAGGTCTACTTTATCGATCTTTTCTGTTATACAACTAGGCAGTTTAGCTGACATAGTATCTCTTTACCAGGTAATTGAACAGAGTTGAATTCCTATTTAAACATATTTTTGATGAAAAGATGATTCCTTCACCCTACCATCTTGGGATAGTCTGCGTTTTGTCATTCATTGGCTTTCTGTTTTTGTTACTAGTATGATACACTCCTGGACATTCTCTCATATACCCTTTCTTATTCTTCCTGCTTTGGTGGAAAGGCAAATATGAAAAAAAAAAATCAAATCCAAAAAGAAAGTCTCCTCTTCATGAATATGAAATCATGTCAGAAGCTTCCTAATCTAATAGTCTTTGTTTCTCCTTTAAAGAAAGAGCATGTACTATTCTTCGTTGGTTATTCTAGTTACTTATTCCTTTTCCCAAATGAAAAATCCTATGCAGGTTTATTCAGACACATATAAGAGTCTAATAGAATTAAATGTCAAACATTACATTCAAAAGTATTCTGCCACTTTTTAATTGTTCAATAACAGTTAAATATTTTGAGTTTCCTAAGTAAGATGAGGTTTCCCATAGACAACATTCTCTTACATCAAATAGTGCCCATTAAGAACAGCTTCTCCATAATGTGAATGTTCTGCAAATACCACTTTTTGTATCTTTATTTATATTCTAGAGAAAAACATTTATGAATACACACATACACTTATCCATTATGTTTTTTAAAAGAAAACCTCTCTTTCTTCTCTCATCCTACTGTTCTTCTGTTATGAATTTTGTTTTTAATTCTTTCTGTTTTTAAAATTGTCTGTGCTCATTAATATATTATACTACCTAATGGCCTATTTTCTCTATAAAGCCTTTTGCTACAGAACCTTCTTTATAACAATTATTAACATGTGTTGAGTAACTGAAAAGGTTTTTAAAAGCTTTTTTCATATAATCATTTTTCATTGCAGATTTTTTTTCCATATTTACACTAAATCTTTCTCACTAGGCAGTTTCCACTGCCATATTTCCAGATATGGGGCAATCAGATTCCCTCTTCAGAATTTTCCTAGTTTTTAAAGTAACCTCTAGAGATTTTCTTTATATAATCAAATATGTTGCAACATTTGTTTTTCTAAAACAAATAGTAACATGCTAGATTAGTGTAGCAGATAGAATATTGATCATTGGAAGATATATATATACACTAACCGATGGAACCTATCATTATATTATATCAAGTAGCAAAAGAGACAACTTATATGCTTAGGTTACAGGCTTTCAAATAGGAGTATTGCCCTGGATTACATGGGTAGGCTCAAGATAGTCACATGGGCACTTCAGAGTGGAAGAGGAAGGCAGAAGTGTTTAGAGAGTTCCCTGCAGAGAAGACTGGATTAAATCTGAGCTACCAGACTAACAACTCTACCTGTGGATACAAGATTTAGAGATGGATAAAGGTAATCATGAACCCAGAGGTAAGTGGTCTTTCCAAACTGGGAATGAGCCTTAGCTAACAGCCAACAAAGAAACAGAGACCTCAGTCATCCAGCCTCAATCAACAATCTGAGTTATGGCAACAGTCTAAATGAGTCAGGAAAAATATTCTCTCCTCAAGTCGATAAAAATACAAACACACAACTCCTTGATTTTGGTTTTATGAGACTGATTCTGAGCAAAGACCCAGCCAAGCTACCAGATCTCTGATTTGAAGAACCTGTTGATCTTAAGAATCAATTTGTATTATTTTAAGCCATTAAGTTGGTGGTGATTTGGTATGGTAACAATAGAAAACTAATACAATTGTCCTTCTATATTACAATGTATCAGGATAACTTTTTCACATCAGTCCCTGTTGTTATCCATTGTTCAGTCACTCAGTTGTGTCTGATTCTTTGTGAACCAATGGATTACAGCACACCAGGCTTCCCTGTCTTCCTCCATCTCCCAGAGCTTGCTAAAACTCATCTCCAATGAGTTGGTGTTGCCATCCAATCATCTTATCCTCTGTCATCCCCTTCTCCTCCTATCTGCTATCTTTCTCAACATCAGGATCTTTTCCAATGAGTCACTTCTTTGCATCAAGTGGCCAGAGTATTGAAGCTTCAACTTCATCATCAGTCTTTCCAATAAACATTCAGGGTTGATGTTTGATGTCCTTGAAGATTGACTGGTTTGATATCATTGCAGTCCAAACGACTCTCAAGAGTCTTCTCCAACTCTGCAGTTCAAAAGCATCAATTATTTGGCACTCAGCCTTCTTTATGCTTCAACTCTCATATCCAAACATGACTACTGGAAAAATCATAGTTGACTATATGGACGTTTGTCAGCAAAATAATGTCTCTGCTTTATAATATGCTGTCTAGGTTTGTCATAGCTTTACTTCCAAGGAGTAACCATCTTTTAATTTTCTGGCTGCATTCACCATCTGCAGTGATTTTGGAGCCCAAGAAAATAAAGTATGTCACTGTTTTCATTGTTTCCCCATCTATCTCCCATGAAGTGATGGGACTGGATGCCATGATCTTAGGTTTTAGAATGTTGAACTTTAGGCCAGTTTTTTCTCTCCCCTCTTTCACCTTTATCAAGAGGCTCTTTAGTTCCTCTTTCCCTGGTAGCTCAGATGGTAGAATCTCCCTGCAAAGCAGGAGACCCCAATTAGATTTCTGGGTCAGGAAGATCTGCTGGAGAAAGAATAGGCCACCCACTCCTGTATTCTTGGGCTTCCTTGGTAGTTCAACTGCTAAAGAATCCTCCTCCATTTTGGAAGACATGGGTTTGATCCCTTGGTTGAGAAGATCCCTTGGAGAAGGGAAAGACTACCCACTCCAGTATTCTGGCCTGGAGAATTCCATAGCTCTATAATCCATGGGGTCACAAAGAGTTGGACACTACTGAGCACCTTTCACTTTCACTTCCAGCTTTCTGGTACAAAGGTAGTATCATCTGCATTTCTGAGGTTATTGATATTTCTCCTGGGAATCTTGATTCCAGCTTGTGATTCACCCATTTCACATGATGTATTCTGTGGAATTATCCAAATTTTACACAACTTAGGTAAACCCAAAGTACATCAGCACACTGTAAATCATTTAAGCCTGTAAATTGGCACCAATGTTTTTCGAATATTTTGCAATGACAAATACAACTAGCAAAATGTTATACATAACACTTAACAAATATTTAAAGATAAACTGGTGGTTCTAGATGCTTTTTAAATAGTTTTGAAAGATATTTCCTATTAAATTCCTAGTCATGTATGCATGTGAGAGTTAAACTATAAACAAAGCTGAGCGCCAAAGAATTGATGCTTTTGAAACTGCTGTTAGAGAAGACTCTTGAGAGTCCCTTGGACTGCAAGGAGATTCAATCAGTCCATCCTAAAAGAGATCAGTCCTGGGTGTTCATTGGAACAACTGATGTTGAAGCTGAAACTCCAATACTTTGGCCACCTGATGCGAAGAGCTGACTAATTAGAAAAGACCCTGATGCTGGGAAAGACTGAGGGCAGAAAGAGAAGGGGACGACAGAGGATCATATGGTTGGATGGCATCACCGACTCAATGGACATGAATTTGGGTGAACTCTGGAAGTTAGTGATGGACAGGGAAGCTTGGCGTGCTGCGGTTCAAGGGGTCTCAAAGAGTCGGACACAACTGAGCGACTAAACTGAACTGAGGCTTTATCTGTTTACATTTCCTTTAAGTAACAAACAGTTGTCTTTCCTTAAAAGAGAAAATATACATTCAAGATGTTACTGATGTTCTTATTCAGTTGTTCAGTCATGTATGACTTCATGGATTGCAGAATCCAGGCTTTCCTCTCCTTCACTAGCTAATGGAGTTTATTCAAATTCATGTTCATTGAGTCAATTATGCCATCCAACCATCTCATCTTCTGTTGCTCTCTTTTTTCCTGCCCTCAATCTTTCTTAGCATCAAGGTCCTTTCCAATGAGTTGGCTCTTCACATTAGGAGGCCAAATTATTGGTGCTTCAGCCTCAGCATCAGTTCCTCCAAGGAATATTCGGGGTTGATTTCCTTTAGGAGTGACTGGTTTGATCTCCTTGGCATCCACAGGACTCTCAAGAGTCTTCTCTGTCACCACAGCTCAAAAGGGTTAATTCTTCAGCACTCAGTCTTCTTTATAGTCCAACTCTTATATCTGTATATGGCTACTGGAAAAACCATAGCTTTGGAAATATGGACCTTTGTCAGCAAAGTGATATCTGTGCTTTTTAATAGACTCTCTAGGTTTATCATATCTTTCCTTTCAAGGAGCAAGTGTCTTAATTTTATGGCTGCAGTCACCATCCACAGTCATTTTGGAGCTCAAGAAAATAAAGTCTGTCAGTTTCCATTTTTCCCCATTTGCCATGAAGTAATGGGAATGAATGCCATGATCTTAGTTTTTTTGAATGTTAAGTTTTAAGTCAGCTTTTTCACTCTCCTCTTTTACATTCATCAAGATGCTCTTTAGCTTCTCTTCACTTTCAGATATGCAGTGGTGTCATCTGCATATCTGAGGTCGATATTTCTCCCAGCAATCTTGATTCCAGCTTGTGATTATCCAGCCTAAGCATTTCACATGACACACTCAGCAGATACATTAAATAAGCAGGGTGACAAAATACATCCTTGACTTACTCTTTTCCCAATTTTGAAATTTGTACTCCTTTCTCAATTTCAAAATTTTCTAATTTGTACATTCAATATGTACAAAAGATAAATCATGCTTAAGCCTTACCTTTTCTGTGAATGAAACTCGCTAGATAATAATGATAGTACCTGTTTGTCCTCACTTTTAAAATGTACCTGCTTGACTAAACTTAGTGTTCAAAAGTTTTCTTTGGTAACAGTCAGAGCTAGAACTGTGCTTTCCATGAACTTTATACTCTGTTTGTCTCAAAAAAAGAAAAAAAAGAAAGAAAGAAAGACAAAGCACTAGGTTGTTAGTTAACTCTGTTCTCTACACTCCAAAGTTTTAGTTCACACACTGTTCAACTCATATCACAGACCTCTCAATAAACTTTTAAGAATGCTAAAATATTTTGATCACTTTAAAAATACATCCTGAGACAACACCATATATAATTCAACTAATGCATATATATATTTTTGTTGCTATTATTTAGCTGCTAAGCTGTGTCCAACTCTTTGTGACTGCAACACACCAGGCTTCCCTCTCCTTCACTGTCTCTCAGAGTTTGCTCAAACTCATGTCCTTTGAGTCAGTGATGCTTTCTAACCATCTCATCCTCTGCCACCCACTTCTCCTCTTGCCCTCACTCTTTCCTAGTGTCAGGGTCTTTTCCAATGAGTCAGCTTTTCATATATGGTGGACAAAGTACTGAAGCTTCAGCTTCAGCATCAATCCTTTCAGTGAATATTCAGGATTAATGTCCTGTAGAATTGATTGATTTGATTGCCTTGCTGTCCAAGGGACTCTGAAGAGTCTTCTCCAGCACCACACATTAAAAACATCGATTCTTCAGTACTCAACTTTCTTTATGATCCAACTGCTACATCCATACATCATGACTACTGGAAAAACCACAGCTTTGACTCAATGGAGTATACACTAATATATACTTTCCTTTTTCTGTTTTCCACCTTCTTTTTCTTTGACTACAGGCATCCAACTAGATATTTGTTATTCTTTGTCTTTCAATTTCACTTTTTCAGAAAACTTCTAGCTTTTGTAATTATTGAATAGAAAGAGACTTTTGAAAAGAGATAATGTTTTATTCAACATACTATGTTTCCTGCTATAAAGTGTCTGTAATTTATTTTCTATATCTCACTCTTTCTTTGTGGATTTAACTCATGTTATCTCTCTTTATTCCCCTCATCCCTTTCTTCCTGCTTTTACTGGAATGGTTTCTTCAAAACCTTTACTAGCTCATAGTCAAAAAGCTGACCTCATTGTTCCCTTTGAGACATTCTATTCACCCACAGGTGAAGATTATTTGATTCTATAAACAATAATTGTGTATACAGCTCTATAAAAACATATTCACACTAATATTTTATCTTTAGAGAAGTGTTAATTGTTATATGGGGGAAGTGCTTACTTTTCATATTTTTAAAAATGTAACTAGTTTTAAAATTTGTTCAGCACTGAATACTAATATTTCCTTTTCCAAATCAAGTACTCTTTCTAATGCATGTTGCTGCTATACAATGAGAAACTGGCTATTCCTATTTTACTAACAGGTATTTGAAGAGCATAAGAGATTATAAAATTGGCCAGAGTTAAATTTCAAACAAACTCTTAGATATAACTAAGTGTTCATTTACTTTATAATGTGTTTATAAAGTGTTCTTTGTATTTTGTTACAACATATTGTTTTCCAATTTGATTCTCCCCTTTGCATTGGATCTAATGGCCACACCTCAATCATGTAGTTTCTTTATTTTATAATATATTGATATAGTTTATTACATAATACATGACATATGTCAAGAAAGTTCTTATATGAAATTTTATATCTTCAAATATCGTATTACTTTGTAGTAAGTATATTTTAACATCAACAAAAAGAAACAAATGAAATAAACATATTTATTTACCAAATACATGACTTCATTATAAATTAAATAGCTTAATATGATTCTGAGATGAAGAAAAATTCTAATAGCAATACTACCTTCAAGAAATGTTTTGATAAATAAATGTTTTAGATAATGTAATTTCTGGCAAGCAGCTTACTTTCCTGCTAGAGTTGAATAAAAATAGTTGATATATTTTTGCAGTTATTTGTAAGAAAAATGTTACTACGCTAGAACTTGTCCTGCATGTACTAAGTTTACTCAAGAAAAATTATATATAAAGATAGTTATAACCTTCCTGATTTTTGCTTGCATGAAATTCTGATTTCTAGGTGATAGTTAAAGAAAAATTGCTTAAAGGTTATCCCATAAGTGAATGTGGGTTTCTCAAAGGAGCAAATAGACATGTATGGAAACTGCCTGGGAGCTTGTTCCTTCAAAGACCATCACAGTATTCAAAATGGGAGTATGTTGTCATAATTCTCACATTTCATAATGACAGCAGTTTCTTTCAAAATCTTTACAAACATACAATTTTTAAAAAGCATTTTTATCAATAATCTTTGTCATTGAGAGTTAAATAGACTTTGCCAGTTATATTGGTTTTGATTTTCTCTAGTTTCAAAATTAAAATTCAATTGTAAAAACTCTGTAAATTGTAGACTATTTTCTTACTGAGTTTGGCTCAGATATTTCTGATAGATTATGTAGATTCCTATGGCTTGGTTTCTGTGCAAATTTGCATGTAAAGCAGCCAAGCCTAATGACAAAAATAAAATCATTAATAATTATCATTAATTATTTTAAAACTTTATTGCCCTTCTTATGAGTATTCAGAGCAATCTGATTTTTAAAATTTAGTAATAGTTTTCAGTCTTGATATTTAGCGTTCTCTTGCCTTCTTGCTTCTACTCAATTCCTCCTTCTCCAATTCTTTCAACTACCCTGTCTTTAGGCTTTTGCTGTTGTTATATTTTCCACCCTTTGCTCCCTATTCTCACTATCTTCTGAGTTTTTATTGTGCTGATCAACTTATATTTTCTTTGAAAGTTTTCATTAATCTTTGGCTTTTATCTCACAACACTCCATATCCTTTTTATTAGTCATCATAAAAATGTAAACTTTGGAAACTTTCTCACTCAGCTCCCTGGCAGAAAAATGGGCAGAAAGGAAACACTAGATAGATAGGTAGAGAGACCGATAGATATATCTTTATAGTTACCATTTCTTAAAATACACTCCAACACTAAAACAGGGAAAGTACAAAAGTCCCTGTACAATAGTACAGACTCTGGAGATTTTAGTTACATGTGTTCTAATAGTAAAAACACAAGCTTTAACATTCACATTTGTTTTTCATGACACCATTATCCTCCTATGAACAAAATTTGTGTCTTGAGAGCATATTAAGTATCACTATTTACTAAAATCTTAACAAAATTGCTCCTTTGATTATTTCATATAAGCCAATCAACCCATTTACAGAAAGCTTTAACCCAATGTTTCGGGGACCTACCATAAGTCCTGTCATTAAAAGTATGAAAAATAGTGAAGAGAAAATATTTTCATAATTGTTTGCCCAAATATCTCCCTCATGAGGGAAGAAAATCACCAACAACAGCTTGCTTCCATGTGAGGTGATGATTCACAAAATGGTAAAATAATATGTATATAAGTTATGGATTCAATTAGGCAATAAAATATAGAATATTATCATTATGACTTTGTTGAAACAGTATTTTATTGCATTACAAAACCCCAGGAAAGTTCATAATACTTGACTGGGGTTATCTTTCTAATAAGCATCTGTTAGTGAAACTCTATCACTCTTGTGAAAATAAATGACCTGCTGCTATTTTCTCTTTCATCTAACAACTTATAAAATCGTAAATTTTCTTTTTCAAAGAGAAAAAGAAAAGTTTTAACATCCCAGTTATTTTTTTCACAAGTGGATCTGGAAATTTTCCTCCAATTTTATAGACCATAAATATCTAAAAAGGTTCCAAGATGAACTGATGATAGACTTGAACAGAGGCCACCAAGGGCTTCTGGGAAGAGTTTTATGAATAAGCCTGAAAATTTAGCTTCTTCCAGGCCTGGACCTTCTCTGTACTTAAGGAGTTCACCTGAGTACAAGCACTATGCTTAGAACATTTGAACAATTGCATGAGAGTAAGAAGAAGGAGCAAAACAAACAAAAAAAAGCATGCACTTGCACACAAGTACATGCATCAGTTAAGTAAGATGCTTGATTCTTAACCAGGAGTAAGCATACACTTGACAAATACTTATTTTTTTCTTCAAAGTGTATGTATTACTCTTCTAAACTGTGACATATATTTACATATACATATATATAATTCTTCATATCATATTCTATGGCATATTGTTTTCTTATATTAATGTACTAAACTAAATTGCTTTACTTCCAAAAGGGAAAATTCTAATATTAATGATAATAAATTAAGTTGCATCAATTTCATGAGGCAAAACATGTGCTCCCTTGATGACCACTAATAACCAGAAAGAAATTTGTGATTTGACAATTAGGTACTATAGGAGGAGAGAGAGAGGATATGTTCCCATAACCTAATAATTTAGCATCCTTTTATAATTCTTGCTTGATTCAATCATGACAATAGAGATTTGTTTTGGTATTCAATCACAGAGCCTCTGTGAAGCACTGAATAAGTAGAACTGGTGGAGTGAAGGTCAGAAAGGAGTCACCAAACCAACCAATCTGAGAACCCCCAAAAAGTCAGCTTCCCAAATGGAAAAGGAAGAGAGAGGTGGTGACATTTACTGGGCATTGTTGTCTCTTTTAGTCTGCAGTAGGTTATTTAATTCCAGGCTCCAGGATCTGTCCTTTAGTAGGTCCATAGTTAGGAACAAAATTAGAAATGAGATAGAAGAAAGTGAGCACAAGATGCAACACACATATTTCTGCTACTGTCTTTCATTTGTAACCATGTCAACCTTCAGAAAAAAAAAAAAAAAAAAACAATCACTGCTTTGCTTCCACCTTTCAAATATCTCACAAATTTTTATCTTGGCCAAGCCCCACCAGGCAACAGTTGAGGAAGGAGCTTTTCCTTACTTTGGGTTTCAGTTTCACCCGTAAATGGGAATTTATAGTCCACATCGCCACAACCTGCCCCTTGTCAACTTGGTCTCCTTACATATCTCTTGTAATCATATTTAACTTCCAAATAAAGCAATTCTAAACCAGACCAACCACTTTAGGGTAACTGAGTTCAACAAACACAAGCCAATTACAGCAATTTGCTTACTGTTGAGTCAATCTACTTTCAGCAGACTTGTCTGTGGAAAAACATAGTGAATAAAATATCCTGTAAGCTGACTGATAGTGGTTATGGCAGAACTATGATGGGCCAGGAAGACAATTCATATCCTGGTGGTTTATTCCAGTGCCAACAAATGGCTTCCCTTCAATGATGCCTGAATGACTGGTCCCTTGGGTTAATGGTACCACAATGCATGTTCAGCTTGATCTCTGCTGTTGATGTTGCCAAATCCAGGCTTGTTCCACTCATCTGCAAGACAGGCCAATTAAATGAGAGATGGGGTATTGGGACAAGGAATAGCAACTACTCAGAGTCAACAGACCAAAATGACGATAGATTATTGTCTCAAAAAAAAACATATGTCCTGGATTTGGATTCTAGTTTCTTTTATAGAGCAAAGAGGGGAAGGTGAGGAGGAAAAGTAAAAAATGTGATAATTGTTTGCAAATATTTCCTGATTCTGGCCAGTCTCTGGAGGCGATGCATTAATTTTTTCTTTCTTGTAGCCATTCACACTCGGGCCTGGTCAGCTTATTTCCTTTGAGTTGAAACAAAAGTATTTTAGTTTAATACTCAGGCATGGGAGGCAGGGTTCCTAGGGATGTGCCATTATGCAAACCTTAAGCTGTAGGCAACATCCCTTGAACATAACGTTTACAGTAAAATAAATATATCCAATATAGGGTCTAATTTGTTCTTCTCTGCTACAGTGATATGTTTGTCATTCAGCAGTGTCTATAGCCAAACTGCCTTGGTGAGGTAAGCATATATTGCTGAGCTCAGGCTT
Source organism: Antilocapra americana (assembly GCA_007570785.1). Lineage (NCBI taxonomy): Eukaryota > Metazoa > Chordata > Mammalia > Artiodactyla > Antilocapridae > Antilocapra > Antilocapra americana. Next base: position 21,801,001 of record ML663006.1, read on the forward strand.
AAAGTTCATCTCTGCCATCATGGTCATTTGGTCCATAAGGACCAGGATTATGGTCATATCACAAATATGCCATCTTTTGTTCACCTGGTCAATAGATGTAAAGGAAGAAAAACAATTTGTTCTTTACCCTTCTGAGTTTTTCGATGAAATTGCTGTGATAAGATATATTAACAAGAGAAAAACCAATAGACAAGTTAACATGTATATTTCATGTCAGGAGATATTCAGGAAAAATGAGTGGCACAAAGCTGTGGCTTTAGAATTCAGGATTAAACATCATCTTATAAAGGAAAAGGAAGGAGGGATGCAAGTCTTTGGGGGAAAGAAAATTTTTTGAGAGATGAATGAACCCTTAGAAAAATAGGTTAGAGGTATGATCATTTGTGACAAAGGTTGAATGTGATATGGAATTCTAGTCCCATCTCCTGTGATAAAAGCTAATCTTCCCTGGTTCATAAAACTGCTGGGAAAGAAATGTATGATAAATGGTTCCTTTTGGAGAATCTGTCTTTAGGCAGATAAGGGGAGTTTAGAGAAAACCTTGTAAGCAGTCCTTTTGTCCCTTTCCTATTTCTGTTCCCCTTAAACTTTCGAGATTACTATGTAACATTCAACCCAGCTCCTGACTAGTGCTCTACTGAAGGTACACAATCCCTTGCCTAACCTGTTGATTTCTTTCCTGAATTAAAAGGAGTAAGAAGTAGTTAAAAAGTTACTGACTCTCTACCCTCAGCTTCCCCTTAGTAAATTTACAAGAAAACAACATGCACAAAAGAGCAGACAAAGGAAGATCAGGAAAATCATCAGGTTTACAAGCAATGGAAAAAAGAATCTAACCTTCTATCTTAATGATTAACTGAGATTATTTCCCCTTTTGCCTTTAAAAACTTTCCTGGCTGAACAGAATCTTCAAAATTGGTCTCCGGACATAAGGCTCCCTTCTCCCCAGATGGCTGGCTATTCTGACTGAAGAACCATTCCTTTCAATTGAATTTTGCTCTTCAATAGATTTTGAGTGGCAAGCAGCTCAACTTGAATTTGGTAACAATTTGCATTTGCTGTTTCTCAAATGTCTACAGTTCAAAATAATCATTATACCAAAGAAGCATATTTGGGGTGGCATATGCTGCTACCTTTTATTAAGATCTTTCTCTGCTGAAGTTGCCTTTCCATTAATATTTATATAGGTTACAAATCTTCACACTTTCTGCTTACTTGATGACACTTAACCTTTATTTGCTTTTGAACTGTTGGGTTGCAGGAGACTCTTAAGAGTCCCTTGGGCTGCAAGGAGATCAAGCCATTCAATCCTAAAGGAAATCAAGCCTGAATATTTATTGGAGGGACTGATGCTGAGGCTGAAGCTCCAATACTTTGGCTACTTGATGCAAAAAGCTGACTCATTGGAAAAGGCCCTAATGTTGGGAAAGACTGAAGACCGGAGGATTAAGGGGTGGCAGAGGATGAGATGGTTGGATGGCATCACTGACTCAATGGACCTGAGTTTAACTAAGCTCCAGGAAATGGTGAAAGACAGGGAAGCCTGGAGTGCGGCAGTCGATAGGGTTGCAAAGAATCAGACACAACAGAGGGACTGAACAGCAACAACAGATATTCTTATCTGTAGATTTCCAATTTTTGTGTTTCCAAGTCCATAACCATAAACCCTGGAATTACCACTAATTCAGTGCCCATGAACCACTTTAGATCTCTTCCTCTTGCTATCTTCTCTGAAAAACAAAAATAAAACAATGACAATAACAATATAATATACTGTTTAAAGTTCTGCACATTAGCAAATGGCATTTTCACCACTGTTCCTCAGCATTATCCCTAAATATGGCAGTAACTCTGAACTAATAACTTTCAGGTGGTGGTAGCCTACTGTATAAATCAGGCCCATTTTTTATCTCTCTCATGCAGATGGTCACAGTGAATTCTCCATGAGGTCACAGGTTCAGGGTGTGAGAGAGAATGTAGTACATCCCTTCATTAGATTTTATTTAGGATTTACATACTATCTACTGCTACAGTTGCACTGCATAAAACCAAGATGATTGTACTTTTACCTTTAGTTCTAATTGTTGAGACACTTCATTCTTCTGAGAAATTTACAGTCTTTCACTCAAAAAGTCTAAAATATATGTGCTTATATGAAAATACATTTTAATCTGTGTGACTTAAAATGTGTTGTTGTTGAGTTGCTAAATTGTGTCTGACTCTTTTGTGACCCCATGGACTGTAACCCTCCAGGCTCCTCTGTCCATAGAACTTCCCACACAAGAATATTGGATTGGGTTGCCATTTCCTTCTCCAGAGGAGTCTTCCTGACCCAGAGATCAAACCGTCATCTCCTTCATTGGCAGGCAGATTCTTTACCACTGAGCCAACTGGGAAGACCAAATTTTGTTTAAGGTGACTTAAAATTATGTATTTTATAGGAATGTGATAAGTGTATCATAATAAGTAACTATATGAGTATGTCCATACCTATTCTTTTATGAAAGTTGCTTATATTATGAAAAATGATTGAGCTTCTATACTTTTCTATCATTTAAGCAAATTGATCTTGTTGTCCCAGATTTTTATGATATGTATATATATATATGCTATGAAATGCTTTTTGATTGTTTAAAACATAGTAGGAAATTTTTGTTGTTGTTGTTAAAGTTAATGACTTACAAATGAGGAAATCAAATGTTGGACAACATCTGTCACTAAGAGTAAGTCAAGAAGCATGAATCGGCTCTACTATATAAAAATCTGTTACTTTTGTTTGTTTTATTATTTTTTTAATTTTTAAAATATTATTTTTTAATTGAAGAATAAATGCTTTACAGAACTGTGTTGGTTTCTAGCAAACATCAACATGAATCAGCCATAGGTATACATATGTCCCCTCCCTTTTGAACCTTTCTCCCATCAACTTCCACATCCCACCCCTCTAGGTTGTTACAGAGCCCCAGTTTGAATTCCCTGAGGCATAGAGCAAATTCCCATTAGCTATCTATTTTTAAAAAGACAAAATAATGTGTTTCCTCTGAAGAAGTAAGTTGTAAGAATCTAGGAATCTATGTGGCAAGAATTCTTCAGAATGGTGTCCTTGATTCTTTAAAGTTCCCATTGCTGCTTCAGTAGATTCTTCTTGGACTAGATGTAATAGAGGTTTGACCAAACATGCCTCTGGAATTCCATCACATGTTTCCTACATAAACTTTTCAAGCAGGATGTCTTAGAGCAAAGAGGGCTGGAATATATGACTCTTTCACATCATTCAGTTCAGTTCAGTCACTCAGTTGTGTCCAACTGTTTACGACCCCATGGACTGCAGCATGCTGGTCTTCCCTGTCCATCACCAACTCCTGGAACCTGCTCAAACTCATGTGCATTGAGTCAGTGATGCCATCCAACCATCTCATCCTCTGTCGTCCTCTTCTCCTCCTGCCCCCAATCCTTTCCAGGATCAGGGTCTTTTCCAATGAGTCAACTCTTCACAAGAGGTGGCCAAAGTACTGGAGTTTCAGCTTCAACATCAGCCCTTCCAATGAACACCCAGGATTGATCTCCTTTAGGATGGACTGGTTGGATCTCCTTGCAGTCCAAGGGACTCTCAAGAGTCTTCTCCAACACCACAGTTCAAAAGCATCAATTCTTCAGTGCTTAGCTTTCTTCATCGTCCAACTCTCACATCCATACATGACTACTGGAAAAACAATAGTCTTGACTAGACAGACTTTTGTTGGCAAAGTAATGTCTCTACTTTTTAATATGCTATCTAGGTTGGTCATAACTTTCCTTCCAAGGAGTAAGCATCTTTTAATTTTATGGCTGCAATCACCATCTGCAGTGACTTTGGAGCCCAAAAAAGTAAAGCTGCATCCCTTCATTCTTTCTGGAGTTATTTCTCCACTGCATATTGGGCACCTACCGACCTGGGGAGTTCATCTTTCAGTGTCCTATCTTTTTGCCTTTTCTCACTGTTCATGGGGTTCTCAAGGCAAGAATACTGAAGTGGTTTGCCATTCCCTTCTAGGGATTAAATCATTTGTCTATTAATTTCACTATGATATCCCATATGCTAATTGTTGTAACCATGCATTCCAGTAAACAAACTTACTCAGAAGGACAATGCAGACAGTGGAGTGCAATTTATTACACAGGTGGTCCCAAGCAGAGTATTCTCTTAGCCAAAGACCTCTACCAATTTTTGTGAAAACCTTATATATCCTAAATGTACGTGCCCAAACCCACCTCCCCACATTCCCTGAAACTAGTCTGAACAAATTAAAGAAAGATAGAACCAGAGTAAACCTGTGATTCATATGCCTTAAGCCTAGTTAGTTAACAGTGAACAATTATCAATAGGTCTATGGTCATACCTCAATAAGCATAGTAGAATGTATGATTCTATTTGGTTACATAGATAATTAAGGTATTCTTTTAGGCAATGGTGAGTCTAGGTATGAGCCCTGGGGTTCTTCCTTCTGGGGGCCTGGTTTTCCAGTTGGTATGTCATTTCCATAGATACTGGGTATATAGCTCAAAGTCCAAAGTTCGGCCCAAGATGGAGTCCTGCTTTCAAGATGGAGCCTATTCTGTCTGTTTCCTCCTTCAGTAGTAACACAAAAAATTAAATATAAAAATGTAAAAAATACTGTCTTGATACCTTATCACAGTTTTGAATTTTTTCACATCCAAATGCTTCCTAAAATAGTGTATAGCGAAAGTGACATAGGAAATAGAGCACAAGGATAGTAAAATTCCATTTTACGATTCTGCCTTAGGTCAAAGTTTCTGACAGCATTTAAATCTCAGCAAGTATATTTTATTTGGGACCTAGCTTGCCTTTACCTGCTTGGCATTTTTGAGCAGCTGTATTTTTATCTTTTCATTTCAAATATTTAGTTACTTCTTCAAATGATATTTATTTTCCTGTTAGCCATTAGTTTTACAATCACTTGTCATTTGGAAAGAATGCCTTAGCAAGTCAGATTACATGGTCAAAGGAAGTGCAGGTGGTGTTCCTTTAGGCAATCTTATTTTGAATTTAATTTGCATACAATATGATATTATATAAGTAGCTGGAAGATATATTCACACATTTCAAAGAGATTTCACGGGAAGAAACAAACAAACAACAACAACAAAAAACAATAGTCAGGATTTGAAGGGGATGTGTTATTTGGTGCCATTATTTATCATTTTTCTCTTCATCTGCAAACACTATTCTCAAAAAATATAAGTTTGTAGGAAAACTTCAGTGGCAGTAGTGGGAGATGAGAGTCAGAAAAGCAAATGAATTTATTGCTTTTATTTCTATTTGAATATAATCTTGTTTCTTCATTGTATTTGAACCTTTTAAAAATCTTTCTTATATTAAAATGACTAGGAAGATATTTGAACACCAGATGCCAACAGCTCAAGGTTATTTGTTTTGCCCTCAAAATATCAGGTAAAAAGCAGCTTTATCCAATACACATATGTGGGTATAGTCTACAGCAGAAACATCTATTCTCCAGTAGTAGTAAGTATATCCTTGAAAAGATACCATGGGGTTGAAAACATGAAACAATATGAGGTTGATATGCACCTTTTATATAACAAGTCTGTAGGGCTTCAAAGATTGCTTTATTTCTCAAGTATGTCTCCATGTAGTCTGATTATACTCTCTTGGTTCTGTGACTGAAAGCCTCTTGTGTTCCCCAGGATTTCATTGTATTTTCCAAGATGGGGCTGACTCTACAAATTTTTATTGGCCTATTTATCTACTGGGTTCTTTCAATAAATTATGTCTCCATGCTTCACCTGTTCCAGATATGGATACCAATCCCTTCTCTTTTCTTCTTTCTCCTCTGTTTCAAACTACTTCTACTTACAACTCTATTTCTATTTTATCTCTAATCTCCATAAAAGAAAAGAAGTAACCTGATTCCATATTGAATCTATTTGTTTTAAGCTCTAGCCCTTGCATTATATAGTTAATTGTCCCCTGCCCAGCCTTGCTAACTCTGCCCATAAGTAAGCAGCTCTTGCAGAAAAGAACACTCAGTAGGAAACTTATTTTTCTTGTCACTTTAACAGAGATACTAATACATTGTAAGTAGCCCTAAACCCTTGCTGGTGAATTTTAAGGTAATTTTTTCATTGCTAAAAATTCACATATGTAGTGATAGGTAAGAAATAGATTTATTTAGAGAGAAAACATACTCCATGGACAGAGCCAAGATCATCTCAGAAGGTGAGAGTGCTTGGAAATATGGTGTGGTTAGTTTTTATGGGCTGAGTAATCTAATAGGCTAATGAGTGGGAGGATTATTCCAATTATTTTGGACAAGAGGCAGGGATTTCTAGAAATTGGGCCGCCATCCCATTTTGTGGCCTTTTATGATTGGCCTCCAAACTGTCATGGCACTGATGGGTGTGTCATTTAGATAATAATGTATTACAATGAGCATATAATAAGGTACAAGGTACACTGAAAGTCAAATCTACTATCTTCTGGACTTACTTGATTCCAATCAGTTTATGTTGTGTCCTCAGGCTATGTCATTCTTTTAAAGATTGTTCCTGCCCCTCTCCCTTATTTCAAAACCAGGCATCCTTATGTTCTACTCATCTCTGGCCCTAGCACACCTTTCAGATATTTCAGTTATGCATACCTTGCCTACATTGTTGATTCTTTCTTTAGATCAAAGTAGTTGAAAAGAAGAGCAAGTAATTAACAGATGACCAGATCTCTTCCCCAGTTTCTCCTTCGACAATCTCATGAACAGACTGTGAAAAAGATAACATCTAAAGAAAAATTACAATATTGTTTTGCCAAATTTTTCATCTCAGATTCAAAGGATTTGTTAACAAAATAAGATACTCATTATATACAAATAAATAATACAAATATTTAATAAAGAATTATCTAGCTTACTTTCAAAATACTAACATTGAAAGAAAAGAAAAATAAAAAGAGCAAAAATTGGGTTATGCTTACCAAATTGGGTTTTGACAAACATCCAAACTTAAACAGCATTGGGAAGTCCAATGTCACAGCAGATCTGGAGTCACAATTGGGAAAACGGTCCCAGGCAGCCTGTCACTCCTTGGGTGAGACTTCAAAGATTGTAATTCAGGATTCCCCCTTATAACCCTAGGATGCAAACTGATACCAACATCAATCTGTGAGCAAATTGCATCTCGGGTTTCAGGTTACTGCTGTTTGCTTCGTTCTGTAAATTTTGGAATGTTGCCAAGTCTGGGGAGTGGTTAGCCAGACCTCCTTCAGGGACTTAACAAACTCCAAGATCTGCTTCCCATCTATGTGTTGTGTTTCTCTTCACAGCAGGAGTGACTGACTCCCACAGCAGTAGTTAGGGCAATGTCCAGGTAGGTCAGAAGCAAGGTCAGAGGTCTGCTCTACTCTTTTGCCTCTGAAGCCTGAGCAAGACTACCTCTGTTTTATTTCCCTAACAGTGATCATCCAGATTGTTTCCGCTGAAAAGCATAGGAACAAGACTAAATAGCACAAGCAGTCTTATTACTTCTATGAGCAACAATGTAGAAATATTGTAGGTTTTAGTGAAAACAGTCCATTCACACTAATTGATGGAGTGTTCCAATAAGCAGGGTTCTCCAACTTAAGAAGTTCATTCATACAGGAGTTCTTCCATAGCCTTGTCACAGTCTGTCAGTAAATGGGTGCAGTTATTATCAAAGTCTAGATAATTTTTGGTAAAATTGAGGCAACCATTATATTTCTCTAAAAACAACAGGTAAAATATGAAATTGGTACTTAATGTCCATCACCCCTACATATGGTTAAGTAGGAAGAGTAACATTAAAATAGCCTTTGTAAGAGTCTGTGATTTTATGCTTCTGCTGACCAAAGATAGGGTAGGTAAAATTGTCTTGGATGTTTGCCAGGTGATATTCTTGTATTATCATTTGGTGATCCATTTACTACATTCTCAAAGAAGCAAACTTAACCAGGAGGTTAAAGATGCACAAAAGTAGAACTCTCAAGAAGAAAAGTTAGACAGAAAACCAGGACCAGACATTGGCCCATGACATTAGTTTTTCTCCAGGTATGAGAAGATGCAAGAATTTGGGCTCATAAAAAAGAAAAAAAAAAAAAAATCTTTACTTGAAAACATCTGACTCTCAGACGACAGATTGAGTTACTAATTTCTGATATCCACCCTGAGTTCTTTCAAGGGGTGTTGATGTTCAGCAGCTGTAGTGGGCACAATTTAATCTTTGCAGAGGCAGCCTTCAAGTGCAAGTTTCCAGTCAGCAGGGCCCCTGATTCGGGAACATTTCATGGCCATTGTGTCCCATGGTGATGAAAAGGGTCATTTCTAGGTCTTCCCTGTGGCTCAGATGGTAAAGAGTTTGCCTACAATACGGAAGACCCTAGTTCAATCCCTGGGTTGGGAAGATCTCCAGGAGAAGGAAATGGCAACCAACTCTAGTATTCTTGCCTGGAAAATCCCATGGATGTTGGAAACTGATAGGCTACAGTCCATGGGGTTGCAAAGAGTTGGACATGACTGAGCAACTTCACTTTCACTTTCGCTTTCCAGGTCTAGCAAAGATTTCATCGATAGGTCACTCTGTGTGCTGTTATTGGACTAGTCCCTGTGAATAGCAGAAGTCTCTGGACCATTCCTTTCTTACTAGCCTCTTGGTCCAGGAAATATTTCCTCTTGCTGCTTCTTCCCATATCTAGAGTTACATTATTACAATCATTGATTTCATGTGGAGCTTTATACATCATCATTTTTTCAGTGGCTCAGTCACATACTTGGTAATATAAGAGACAACAAATTTCTTAAACAGGCAACATAGAAAACAATAAAGCTAGCAGTTATTAGTAAGGTCACAAACAAGAATTTAAGTTAATAACTCTCATTAGGTGTAGCCCAATATATCTCAGGTTATCTGACTTAATTAAATGATTATAGCCAGGTGTTAATCTCCTGGTTGTACATCATGGAGCATCTAATTTTCATCCAAAGATTGACTACTGATAAAAGCTTTAGAAAAAAAGTTAGAGTGTCCTTTTAACAGTTCAAGTAAATTTTTAACAATATAACATAACAGCAAGGAACTATCTCAGAAGTGACAAAACTAAGATTTAATGTCCAGTGAAATATAAACATTTTTCATTAAGAGAGCATTAACTCTACAGCCATGGAAGGCTTTATCCCATCAAATAAAAATGAGGTTTGTCAAGGAGCTGGGAAAAGCTGCTGTCTTGGATTTCCCATAGCTCTGACTGTTTGATTGACAGCTATTGCTTACCCATTTTAAATTCCCCAATTTAGGAATAGACTATTGCCATGTTTTAAGGACATCAGTAGAGCAATATTCTGACAGTGAGGGATTAATTTTATAGAAGCAGAATGAGCTTTATCTACATGTACCGCACTCTATGAAATAATATTATTCACCGAAGTAGCAAGAGACTTTAAAAACAAATATAAATCACTTAAAGGCAAAGAAATTCACAATCTGTTGTCAAAAGCTCTATTCTAAGAAAACTTTGTTTTCTTAACAAAGAGAGAAAACAACATTCTAGTCTGCTCAAAGGCATCAAAGTGAAACCATAAAAGGCATTTTTAAAATCAGATTATATTCCAATTGACGATGCAACCTGACCATTGCTGTGACATATAACATTTTAATATGATAACTAGAGTTATAGTTGACAACATTTTATCAAGACATATGCGATCTTCATGAATTCCACATAATTTTTAGGATATCTATATTAGTAACATCAATCATAAAGTATAAACTAAGAAAATATATCACTCTTCCAACAATATTTACTGTGTAATTTAATATGTCAAATGAACACATTTAGTTTAATAAATCTCTTTGGAATGTCTCAGGGGCCCTCTGAAGAACCCCAAAGTCAGATAGAGGTCAAAAGAACTTCAGTAGAATTTAATTTTAGGAAGTTTTGCTGAAATTATCAAAAGGGTTAATAACAGTCAGATAGGATTATATATTTCATTGTAAAACAACAGCTATTCACTTAGCCAAAGTTAAAAAAAACAAAATTTCAAAGGTAAACATAGAACAGATCACTTTAGAGCAAAGAAATTTAAAATCCATTATCAAGCGCAGCACAACATCTCAAGAAAACTTGTATTTTGCACAAAACTCTTTTCTTGGGGTCCACTTTCCATAGGCCTCTTTTTTTTTTTTAATAACTTTGTTCACTTACAAAAATCGACCTACTTTCTTTTTCTTAATAAGATCTAATTTTGCTTCTCATACTTTTTTACTAAAAATATACATCCTACTTTCCTTAAGCAAACATGAACTGCCCTTTATATTAGCATTCTGTAAGTTGGTGAACAAAAATACCAATGATAATTTCTAAAAGTATATACTCTCTTATAGAGAACGTCTCAGGATGGCACAAAACATATTCATTAATAGTCCAAAATCTCTTTCGTTTCTCCGTAAGAGATACACACTGAGACATACATAAATCCAGAGAGACAGACAGAGATCTCATAGCTTTCTGCTTCAGATTTAAAATGTCTCTTTGACACCCCCCACCCTCCCTTTTATTCCTTGGCAGAAATTCTAACTTCCCCAATGCTGAGGTCTCAGCAAAGTGGTCTGTATTTCAAAGACATGGTAAAAGTTGTATGCTGTGCTAAGTTGCTTCAGTTGCCTTGGACTCTGCTACCCCATGGGAACATAATCTGCCAGGCTCCTCCATCCATGAGATTCTTCAGGCAAGAATACGAGACTGGGCTTCTATGCCCTCCTCCAGAGGATCTTTGCAACCCAGGGATCAAACCCCTGTCTCTGGCATCTCCTGCCTTGGCAGGCAGATTTTTATCACTAGTGCCATCCGGGAAGCTCTGGCAAAGTTTAACTTCAAGATTTTTCTTAGGCAGGCCTTTTTAACAAGCTAGCTGTTTTTAATTGTATATGCAAAAAGAACTGGCTTAGCAGTTTCAAAGGAAAAAAAAATCACTTTAACCAGTTTCCCCAGAGTCTAAAAAATGTTATGACCATTCTGTGTCAAAAAAGTTAACTTTCCTTTCTATAGTGATAGTTTTACAGCTAAAATACAGATGAAATAGTGCTCAAATTGATTACGATAAAAGGGCCAGAAAGAAACTTGCTTGAGACGGGGAAGGAGTGGGGGAAGCTAGGTTCCCCCTCTCCCCTGAGGGATAGGGGATGTTAGAGGGGGATTAGCTGAAGGAGAGGAAGACAGATGGTTTGGGGGATAAAGAGGCAGCTAGAGAAAGAAAGGTGAGAGAAGAGGGAATTAGGGTTGTGGACCGGCTCAAGGAGGAGCCAATTTAAATGGAAAAAATTTGATCAACTAAAATATAATTTTGGCATTGTAACATGGACAATCATCCTCACAAATCACATAATTATTTTTCCAATTTTAACATCTTTTCATACAATTTTAAGTTAGCTTTATGTACCTTACGGTAGACAGAGAGGAAGATCCAGCCTCTCACCCAGCATGGCATATTTTTATCCTTTCTGGATCAGCTCAAGCTACAAACGTTCAATAACTTCTAAAGGTTTTGCCCACTTTACCTTAAGGTACCAATTCTCACATTACCCAGTGTGTACATCCCATTCATTAACTAACAAGCAGCAAGGTGAATTTTTCAATCTGGGAATAAAAACTACATCAACCTTAATCTCTTTTTTCTTAAAGAGTGACATTTTGTCTTACAAATCTGCACCAATTAATGTTTTGCCAAAAGTTTTCACTTTTGTTTCAGGTTCAAAGGGTTTGTTAACAAAATAAGTCACTCATTATATACAACAAATAATGCTGCTATTTATTAGAGAATTATCTAGCTTATTTTCAACATGCTAATATTAAAAGAAAAGAGAAATATAAAGAGCTGAGGATACATCACCAAATTGGGTTTTGGTCAACATCCGGACTTAAATAGCACTGGGAAGTCCTGTGTCATGGCACATCTGGAGTCTCAGGTGGGAAAAATGTCCCTGGCAGCCTGTCACTCTGTGGGTGAGACTTCAAAGATGGTAGTTCAAGGTCCCCCCTTATAGCCCCAGGAAGCAAACTGATATCATCATCAATCTGTGAGCAAATTGCAGCTCTGGTTTCAGGTTAATGCTGTTTATTGTGTTCTGTAAATCTTGGAATGCTGTCAAGTCTGGGCAGTGGTTGGCCAGACCTCCTCCAGGGACTTAACAAAGTCCAAGATACACTTCTATCTATTGTATTTCTCTTCCAAAACCCACAAGACTACTTCTATTTTATTTCCCTAATGCAAGTCAACAGGCTTCATACAGTGGGGGATGATAACAACTCTCAGTGATTAATAGATTGCTTCTCTTTTCCCTTTGTCTTCAGAGTTCTGGAGACACTGAGGCCACCATCTCCCCAGACTGCTTGCATTCTGATTAAAAGCAACTTTCCTTTCTATCAAAGACTGCCTCTCAGGTATTGATTTTCAAGCTATGAGCACCTGGACCTGTGAGTTATGTAACATATGAGCATGTTAATCATAAAAGGATGTGGCCTAGAGCTTGAAGTATACATAATAGCCCCCTTTCTTCCAGAAACTCTGCCACTTCCTGCTTAACCTTTAAAGCCAAAATGTTTACCTAGCTCAGAGATATACTAATTATTAGAAAGGTATTTCTCTCTTGCTTACTGGTCACATATCCACATAGAAATAAGGCGTTACAGGACACGAAACATCTATTTTGTTGAAGGTTTACAGGAGCACCATGACCAAGCCTATATTGAGCAAAAGCAAAATCAAAGGATCAACACATCCCCTTCAAGTTCTGAGGGCACCAAGGGGTCTGCAACAGCCCTTCACCTCCTAACCTTACCCCCTCCTGTTTCCCTCTCTGCAGCATCAGAGAAGCTTGTTGTCAACCCCCAACAAGATGATTCTTTTAGACATTAATCTGTCATCTTCTTGGTGTGCCAGTGTTCAGAACAAAGCTGCTATTCCTAGCTTCAACACCTTGTCTCTCAACTTAACTGGCCTGTTGTGCCACAAGTAGTACGAACTTGTACTTGATAACTCTCCTTTCTCTGTTTCTATCTCTAGATCTACTTCTACCTTTCTGTCTCAGAAAACAATCCATGAATACAGTGACATTTTATCAGTATTTGCTCAGGATACCATAATCGTATTGTAACTTGTGTTATCCATAAGAATGCACCTTGCAAATTTCAAGTTTAGAGAATGTAGTTGACTAAAGTATCCAACTTTTACACTTTGAAATCCACTGCCACGTTTGCTTCCATTGTATGCCAATGCAATACCTACGAATTGTCCCCGCTGTGTCTCATTACATTAGTATTAGACAGGTTTACTAAGTCAGGCCCATCCATTTCTGCAAAGTAAGGGACTTCTCCTCTAGTAGCCAATTTTGGCTAGAGAACGCCCTAAAGACTGCTGAATTGCCTTGTGTGCCTTTCTAGCACATTTCGCAAGTCTTCTCTCCTTCTCTCTGTTGGATCAGTCTTATGCTATGGTCAGAAAGCTCTCCCAGACTCACCTTGCTCTCTACCTTTGACCTATTCCACAGTATTTCCCCCTAATAATGTCTCTCTATAATTAATACTAGCTTGGCAAATGTCATAGATGTCAGCTCAAAATTCATTGTTAAACTTTTCATCTATGGAAACAGCCTGGGCCTTTTAGATAGCTTTACTCTGACAGCTGGTGTGATGTTAAACTTTGGAATGGAGGACACAAAAAAGACATCTCAGAAAAAGAGGTGGTTTCCTGATTGCAGTGTGATCCCTTGACAGTTTCCTCTAAGGTCAGTTCCCTGAAGCTTTCAGTTTTTCACACTTGTAGCTCCTGAGATACACAGAGGCCAGACGCACACAACATCTAGCAGATAACCCTGGCATTGCCCCTTTGGACAGCTTTGTAAACAGAATATCTGTGATGAGTCACTCTTTGTTCTTATAAACAGTTTTTGCTGGTATCCTACAGGAGAAACTTTTGGCAAATCCCAGAATGCAGATTTCCAGCAGGTTCTTCTATTACAGCATCATGTAAGCAGCATTCAGCTAGAAAGAGATCTCTGCAGGAGACCCCTTCTTCTTGTCACTAACCTTCAACTGGTTGCCCTCATGTTCTACTCATCTCTGGTCTTAGGACATCTAGCACACATTTCAAGTATTTTGATCACACAATTCTCTGTCTAAACTGTTGATTTTTCCTTAGATCAAAGAAATAGAAATTAAGAATAAATAATTAACAGATGGCCAGATCTCTTCCCCAGTTTCCCTTCCAGTCATCTAGTGAACAAACTGTGTGAACAGGAGAGAATCTAAAGACAGATCACTAAAAGTCAACAACACTGCACACAAGCCTTCACAGAGTGAAGGATGGCGATGACTCTGACCCCTCATCTCAAAGATTAACTGAGATTGCTTCCCTTTTTCCCTCTAAAAATCTTTATGGCTGAGTGAAATCTTCAGAAATGGTTTAGGGGACACTGAATCTACCATCCCTCCAGATTGTCAGCATTCTGATCAAAAACAACTTTTCTTTTTACTAACATTTTCCTCTGTCTCAGAGACAAATGGCCAGGTCCTGGACCTGATTTGGTAAGCAATCATAGCAACTTCTTTGTCATTGATAATATGATGTTGGTCTCTTCAACAAGGTCATGGTCTCAGTTCTGTGAAAGAAATGTATCTTCTTGGGTGCTTTATCTCAGCCTTGAGGTAGTGGCTATCTCTTATACTCACTACTATTTTTAATGATCTTTAGATTTCATTATTCCACTTACAAGCCAATTCTTCTTACTCCAATTCCCTGCTATAGTTAAGAATTCTCCATATGAACCTTTCCCAGTTAAAATCTCTCCTAATAGAATCCATACTGACAGAGGATCCAGACTCATGCACATCTTGAAATAAACACTGAGGTTGGATTCTTCTTAACATTCCACCATGGTGAAGATGAGCATCTTTCCCTCTCACAAGCTCTTTTTCTCCCTCGAATATCTTGAAACTGCTGACCTCTATGTCTGGAAAGATTTTTCAACTCCAATGAAACTGTCAAGTCATATTCCAAAGCAAAAATAGTTTATTCCAAAGAAATATTTTTGTAACATTTAAAACAGTATTTTAAAAAGTCACTTACAGTTACATTAAACCTGATAATATAACCTCCACTAATGTTTTAATAAATAAGGAATCAGCCACTATTGTTTAGTTGTTAAGTCTTTGCGACCCCATAACTGCAGCACGCCAGGCTTCCCTGTCCTTCACTATCTCGCTGAGTTTGCTCAAACTCATGTTCATTGAGTCTGTGATGCATATTGCCATCCTGGCTTGATATGTATCTTATATTTACTTTCTTCTGACATACTTAAAAAAATCACAGACAACTTAAATTTAATAATTTGCCATTCTTTCCCTGAAAGAAGATTATAGATTAAGGTTCACAATGTGCTCAGGATGACAAAACACATCACAATTATTTCTTGACAGTGGAAATATTTTATTGGGTTTTATAGGAAAACTTCTTGTTGTTTAGTTGCTAAAACATTTCTGACTTTTTTGTGGCCCCATGGACTGTAGCCTGCCAAGATCCTTTGCCCATGGGATTTTCTAGGCAAGAATACTGAAGTGGGTTGCCATTTCCTTCTCCAAGGGATCTTCTCAACCCAGGAAATGAACCTGTGTCTCCTGCATTGGCCAGCAGATTCTTTACTACCGAGCCACCAGGGAAACCTATACAGGAAACTAGAAGAATACAAATATTTTCTTGATTTGTTGTATAAATATTTCTGGGAAATGCATTTTAATTTTGTTTGAAACTAAATAAATTCCTAAGTAATTTTTTCAGGTACTATAGAGAATGATTATAAAATTTCTAGTAAATATCAAAGTTGAGGTTGTTTCATTGGAAGTCATGAGGTTTACATCACAATGCCTTACACTAAATACCAATGAAAATATGTAAATAAGCAACAGTGAATAAAACTGGTTGACCAAAGTAAATGAAAGAAAAAGATAAATAAATTTTAGAGAAAAAAAAAGAACCTTAAAATGGAACAAAATGCTCCAGAATAGAAGACATTTTCCTTTTTAGAGGCCTGGATTAAAAAGCATAAATTATTTCTTTCTTCATTAAAGTAGTGTTGCAAAATATGCTTTCATTAGAAAAAATATATGAATTTTTTTTTCTTCTAAGTTTGCCTTATAAACTAAGTTAAAACATAGTAATGCAACTATTCAGAAGACAATATTCTATCTTCTGTTGTTGTTTACTATTTGCTAGTGAGACTTTCCTGGAAAGATGAAAATGAAGCAGGTTGATAAAGAAAAAGCATGAACTGAGAAAAGGTAGTAAGTGGACCATTTCAGAGAGAAATCACCTTCAATAGTGGAATAGCTTCTTTCTATACCTCATCAGGTTGGGTTGGGTAAGTCATTAGTTATAAACAAAAAAGTGTCAAGTTTGTAAACAGAAATAACCATATCTTAACAACTTATCTGATGTATAGTCTGTCACCTTGGATGGTAAAATGGTACGGTTACTGAGTTTCAGTAATAAATGAAGTATTCTGTCTAGTATTATAAATAGCAAACACAATATAAATGGCTGTTATTATTTCTATAGATGTGTGAAGTTAAAATATTTACATAAGAATACAGTAGATATATTTTACTAAATAAATAAAGTGATTAATGAATAAATATAATAATAAAATTTCTGTTCTGCAATAAATAGATTTTATTTTTAAAAGTCCACATAGCATATAAAATAATTATGTAACAGGCCATAAAAAATATTTCAAGAAGTATTACCTTGATCTGTTTTAAGTCAGGCATCCTTCAGTGGCCTGGACTTGAACCCCTGGTCATATATACCAAGCAGAAAACTGATATTATTTCAGGCTCCCAAATTCACATGTAGCCTCAGTTATCCCAAATTATTAAGATTGCTCGCCAACTCACTATTCCACTTTATGAAGGTAGAGTTTTGCTACTATTTACAGGTTCTTAAACTGTAAACAGATGTAATTTTCCTTTCAAGAAAGAAATAGCTAAACTTGCATGGGAAATTTGTTGTGTCTCATATAAACAAACAAACCACTTTAGAATTCCTAACCCTATGTTGTTAAAACTACAGCTTGTGTAAAGCCCAAGTGACTTCTCCGCTTAAAGAATCTCCTGCTGGCAGTATTCTAAAGCTAATGCTTTTGTTGTTTTTGTTGTTGCTGTTGTTGTCATAATTATGTCTCAGCTTAGAGGTTGCAGATACATTCAAAGAGGAATCGTTTCTAACAACGTTTATCTAGAAAAGTGGTGTGCAGTCTCCCAAACTCATGTAGCTGTTCTGCGGGACTTACATCAGATTCTTAGGTGTCTTGTAACTATCATTTCTTTGTATTTCTGACTATGAATTCAACTTATAAATATCTGTTTCTTTCATCTTATAACCTCAATACATCTTCTTAGATTTGCGTATGTGCATCATTCTCTTGATTTCTCTTAAATTTTACCAATTTTAAAGAAAACTGGTAGAATGAATGTTATATTGACTAAATTTTCAGAGAGATTGGAGCCATTATAAAATGAATGGCTATGAGAGGCTATTGTTTTTTCCCTGAGACTGAGTCCAAGGATTATCAGAGACAGATGGAACAGTGCTAATGGAGAGAAATATGAGTAGAGCCTTCCAAAAGGGAAGGCTGGCATTCTACAGTTTATGTGGGTACAAAGAGCTGGACATGACTTAGCGACTGAACAGCAACAACTTCAAACACTGTGATAGCTAATGAGAGAGATTGGAATCTAGAAATGCTTCAATACACAGCAAGTTTACTTTAAGGAGCATTTGTTATGTTCTGGGTGAGGGGGGGTCAAAGGTTTAGGAGACTGGTCTGGAAAAATAGAGTGAACTTTCCTGAGACAAAATGTGAAATTTAAGCTAGTGGGAGTCACTGGGAAGAAATGAATATTGGAGATCTTTCTGAAAATATTCTCCAGATGTTAAATACACAGGAGAAAGATATCTAAAAGTTAGTCAATAAATAGTTCACAAGCAATATTTTCAGGGCAAAAAGTATCACTAGGCTCTAAACCAGAATTTCAAGAGGACCTGAAGTAGTCATAAAGAATTTCAAGAGGACCTGAGTCATAAAGGCAGAGTGAAATCTGCTTTAATGGTCTGTGTTTGAGTGGTAAAATTCCATCAATGAGAGAAATCTGTAAACAATTTTTAAAAGAACAACAAAAACAACAAAACAATGCAGAGAAACTATAGTTCTTGCTTGAGAAATAGGATGTACCATCAGTTCAGTTCAGTCGCTCAGTTGTGTCCGACTCTTTAGAAATATGATTACCATTGTGAACCAGAGTTCTAACACCTATAGATATCACAATGAAGAAGATGCTTAGTAATATTGCTATCAGAGCTAATGTTCTAATATTTACAAACAAGAAAATCACATGCTTCAGCTAACACTAGTCATATTTAGTAACTTGTAAAACTGAGTTTTCTTTTGTTTTCCATTTCTGTTATTTCAGTTGACCAAGATAAAAGAAGAAATTTTATCAAGAAAATCTAACCTACATGAAGATATCTTTTGGAACTTTAACGAGTGAGTGCAAAGGTCCAGGATTACTTTCAACAAATCTTCCTAGTTTCAGAGGTAGTCACCAGGTACATTGGACTATGCAACTGTAGGCAGGTCACCTGAGGACAGTGAAACCATCTATTTCAGAGGATAAATTTTTACCAACCAAATTATTGTAGCTTCATGATATATTATTCATATACATAGCTGTGCTTCATATATACTGCATTGAAACTTAAAAATTCAAAGAAACTATTATATTTTGTATAATTAACACTGTGCATATGTAAGCTCAATTACTCCATTGCTCCAACCCTGTGACCCCATGGATAGTAGCCCACCAATCTGCTCTGTCCATAGAATATTTCAGGCAAGAACAGTGGAGTGGATCCCATGGACAGAGGAGCCTGGTTTACTACCAGCCTGGTGTTTTACCATTCATGAAGTCACATAGAGTTGGACAGAACTGAGTGAGCACACTCATACACAGTGCTAACTGTACAAAAGTTGATTGTATCTTTGAGTTTCCAAGTTTGAATACAGTATATATGAAATATAGCAATGTATCTGAACAATACATCATGAAGCTACAATGATTTTATTGGTAAGAATTTATTCTCTGGAATTAACATTTAATGATTTTAATTTAACCAAGGATTAATTTTGTAAGGACCATAACAAATGGTCTCACAAATGATAAAAATATCAAAGATCACAAACAATATTAACAGCAATAAAAATATTTAGGATATTACTAAAAATTAGTACCTATTACTTAAAGTACTACACCATTACATTGTGTTTTATAAATTTCTATGACAATATTGTAGTTAACTAGACTGTATAATAGAAAGAATTATTGAAGGATGTTATATTTATTATAACTTAGATATATCATTAGCATTAAATGCACAAGGACTTTGTCCATAGAAATGTGAGTTTTAATTTTTGTGGTGTTTTAAAGTAATTAGTAAACTTGGAAATTAAAATTTCTGAGATAAATTTTATAATATATGTTTTTGACAATCCTTTGATATATAAAATAACAAATAGTCTGATCTGTCTCCCTTCATTCTTTCATTATTACTTAAAAAACATGACTATTCTTGATGAAAACACTGATTAGCTAAGAGCAATCTAAATTTCCTAAAAGAAATAGCTTCTTTAATTTGTTGTTATTTCTTATGGAGAGATATGTATTAATATGTTAGTATTTATAATTATTTTATATATCAACTTATAATATTATATAATATATTGATATTATACATAAAATATGTAAGGATTGTGCTACCAAGTTCTTAGATACACATCTCCTTTTTAATATCTGCTATTTATCTAAATTATCATGATATTATGTCCTCATACTCATTTCAAATACAATGCCCCATATGTCAAACACTCATTCTCTCTCACCTTGTCTGTGAAAATAGACTTTGTTTGGTTTCCTAGCCTCATATTTCTCCCATTTATACTAAATTTCTACCTTTCCATAGTATAATTCAAAAGCACAGAAGTGACTAGCATATTTACTTTCTTAACTATTTTTCTTGGGTCTCATTTCAGAATTGTGATGAGAAAAAAACTACTACTTTGAGTTGCCTATTAGATGTTTTAGAATATAAGACTGCTCACATCTGGACATTTAGATAAGCTTAGGTTTCCTGCCATAAGTTCCTGTTTTGCTTTTCCTGGGGAGCTTTTAGTACAACTTCTTAGAGCTGAGTCTGCAAAAATCAGCGACCTCCACACCAATCACTTTATAAGTAATAGGTGCTGGTTACCCTTCTGTCCGTTTCTTGTGCACTGGTGACCTGGGACTGGAACTGTCCTTCCTCTGGCTCAGTGCCTCTCCCCAAACTCCCTCCCTTCTTTCTGGGGTATCTAAGTAATTAATCTTATGACTTGACTCTGTGAAGTTACAGAAGCTGTGCCTTCAATCAAAACAATGGCTGGTTTCCATTTGCCTAAAGTGGGAGCTCAGATTCTGAGGAAATTACCTTCTGACAAGGTGTAGATGGCTTCTGACTCCTTGTTCAGAATGTCCTGATCTACATATTCTTAATTTAACACCCCAGGTCTGGCCTGTAAGCACATGAGTCAGGTGCAAAAGTGACTAGCTCTAAATTTAAGGTAGTTTATAATCTGAGTACATTTTAAAATCTTGCTTAGTCCACATCATGCTTTCTTGAATACTATTATTCTGAACCACTAATTTTTAAAGTATATTTGACATCTATTGAAATTCTATTGAATTTTCTCCATTATTTCTATAGTTTTATAAGCAAAGCATTTCATTCCTTTTCTGTTTACATCTCCATTTCTCTCACTGTCAAATCCACTTCTACATATGCTACTAACTACATTCCTGTGAAATCACAGCAGTTATTTTCCTGTTTCATATAGTTGCTAGATAACATGTATTAAAAATGAAATAAACTAAAGATCTATCTAAACATATATTCGTATATCTAACATACACTTGTATCTGTTGTTATTGTTCAGTTGCTCAGTCACGTCTGACTCTGTGACCCCATGGACTGTGGCATGCCGGGCTTCCCTGTCTTTCAGTGTCTCCCAGAGTTTGGTCAAACTCATGTACATCAAGTCAGTGATGCCATCCATCCAACTGTCTCATCCTCTGTTGTCCACTTTTTCTCCTGCTTTCAATCTTTCTGAGCATCGGGGTCTCTCCCAGTGAGTCAGCTATTTACATCAGGTGGCCAAAGTATTGGAGCTTCAGCTTCAGCATCAGTTCTTCCAATGAATATTCAGGGTTGATTTCCTTTGGGATGGACTGATTTGATCCCCTTGCACTCCAAGGGACTCTCAAGAGTATTCTCCAACACCAGTCTGAAAGCATCAATTCTTCAGCACTCAGCCTTCTTTATGGTCCACCTCTCACATCCATGCATGACTATTGAAAAAACCATAGATTTGCCTATACGGACTTTGGTCAGCAAAGTGCTGTCTCTGCTTTTGAATATGCTGTCTAGGTTTGTCATAGCTTTATACCAAGGAGTAAGTGTCTTTTAATTTCATGGCTGCAGTCACCATTCTCAATGTTTGGAGCCCAACATAATAATGTCTCTCACTGCTTCCATTATTTCCCCACCTATTTGCCATGAACGGATGGAACCAGATGCTGTGATCTTAGTTTTTTGAATGTTGCGTTTTAAGTTGACTTTTTCACTACTCTCTGTCACCTTCATCAAGAGGTTCTTCAGTTTCTCTTCACTTTCTGCCATAAGAGTGGTTGTCATCTGCATATCTAAGGTCATTGATATTTCTCCTGGCAACCTTAATTCCAGATTGTGCTTCATCCAGCCTTGCATTTTGTATGATGTACTCTGCATATAAGTTAAATAAACAGAGTCTATGAAATTGCAAAGAATCAGACACGACTGACCACACACACCACATTGTACCCTCATCTTAAAGATAAAAATATTCCTTCCCTCTGTGTATAGGAAAAGCAATTCTCACATAAGCATCTTGTGATTTATCTATCATTTTGTTGCAGGGAGGAAGCAAGGCTCCTTTATCCCTGGAATTTTCCAGACACAAATACAGGGATGAATTGCCATTTCCTACTCCAGGGGATCTTCTCAACCCAGGGATTGAACGTGTATACCCTGCATTGGCAGGAAAATTCTTTACTGCTGAGCCGTTTGGGAAGACAAATATGAATAGATAAGACTTTCAATCTTCCCCTCATTTGCTATTGTTACCTCATAATCTACATCTATCATATTCTACCACAAGCGTTCAGTCTGCATCACAATTAGCATAACGAGAATCAGGTTTAAGCTTTTCCTCAAATTTTTACTTCCTCATGAGACATCTCACATCATGTGAAATTCATATGAGATAAACTTGTAAAAAAAATCTCTCCTGTTAATATGAGAAGGTAACAGGGAGGAAGGCTAGGGGTCCCAAGCAGAGGACATAAACTGCAAGTGGCAGACGTTTTTGTGCTTTTTCTTCTCTATATAAAATTGAAAGTAGGTTTCAATTTTATGTAGAGAGTGTTGTCATGATGACTCCTAGTTCTGCCTGAACTTAACTTTTCTCAAACCTTGAGCTAACCAATGGATATTTCTTATGAAAAAAAAAAAAAAATTAAGCCATGTTAATGAACTATGTATTTGCCTAAGATTCTGTCTTTCTTAAAGTCTATTTGCCTAAGACTCAAATCTTGAACCGATAATGGCTCAGCAAACCAGTGTGTCTTACTCATCAAAATGTTCTTTTAGCTATGTTAATGAAATTATGTATTTGCTTGAAAATAGGCCTTTCTTTAAGATTCATGTCAATTGTTTTATGGACAGGGATGACTCACCTTGTGCCAAAGCTATCTCAAAATGCATGCTGTGAGAGAGGGGCTGATGCTGCTCTCTCAGTTTTGAGGTGATTCTTTAACAGATAAATAACTCCTTGCTAAAAGTTAGCAAGGTTGGACACTCTTTCTACCCTCTTCTGATGCCTATGCCAGAAGCTTCCTCTATTCCTTGATACTTTAATAAAACTTTATTACCTATGTTGACTTAAAAAAAAAAGATGTACAACTTGAGAGTTGTGAGTTAAGTTTTATTTGCTTAACTTTAAGTTAAGTTGCTCCCCGGGCTGCGGTCCTCATTTTGCCCCAAATAAAACTCACCTCGCAACTCTCAAGCTGTCTATTTTTTTTAGTTATGGTGACCAAAGTAGTGACTCAGAGTGGACTTCTTTCCTTTGTCTGGACTCCACAAGGAATCGAAGTTTTGGTACCAGCAGTGGCCCCTTGCACCCATCCACCTCCCTGGAGAGAGCAGACAAATTTGGATAAGTCACTCCTGGTTCTCGAATCTCCCATATTGGTTGAGATTCTGAGTTTTATCTGGCAGTGGAGCAGGTTACCTGCCCTCTCCCACTAGGAAAGATACTGGGGGTGCGGCGAGGGGTGGGTGAAGCATCCCAGGCGTACCCACTCATGGTCTGACACTGAATGGGGCTCGGTTGAAAGATACTGAGAAATCAGAAATACCCAGGCCAAAGATACTGGGTGGGGGCTGGCTGAAAGATGCCAAGGGAATTACCCACCCAGGGGAAAGGTACTGGATAGCCGGGGCTCGACTGGGAAAAAATCAAGGGCTACCCAGTGCTTGACTGGGAGATGCCTAAGTCGCTCCGTTGTAGGGGACTGAATAGTCTTGCCTGAGCGGTTAAGTAAGAAGCTGATCTGACACTTTTCCTCAATTTGACTGTCATTAAAGAATTTGTTAGGATAAAAGTGAGGAAAATAAATGAGAGCTTTGTTCTGAAGAAAAGGGACAAGACTCCTCCTGGCCAGTTTCAGTGTCCTCAGGTTAGTGAGAAATTTACGGGAGTGGTAGAGGCCTAGTCCTCATACGGTGCAGTGCTCACATCGGGAAACCCACTCATTAATGAAAATACTTGCTCATCCGGGGGTTGCACATACGAACCGGTCCTCCAGTGGCCTGAGCAGCTATGGTGGTCTTAGACTGCCAGAGTCCGAATCCAAGACACATAAGGACGAGCTGAAACAGCTCTGGGGTGACTCCTGGAGGAGTTAAGCTCACAAGCAGCACATGGGGCCGCTACACAAGTTGGCTTATGATTTTTATCCCTGCCAAATTCAGCTAAAAATGGGAAACGGAATCTCTCAAAAACAGGAACAAAGGGGTGTCAGAAAGCCAGCCTCTGACCAACACTCCAGCCAGATTCATGTGCAATATGAACGGAGCTCATACTTGCAAATACCTGGTTAACCGGAGAAATTATACTAAAAGAGATCTCAACCTAAAATGGCCACATTGGGGTTCTTTCGATATTCCAAAATTGATAATTTTGTGCACACAATTAGAAAAGGCCAGTGGTGCCTGCTTAGATTGTTATCTAGAAACTTGTAAAATAGGAAATGATAGAGTCACATCTTCGCAGGAAACCAACATGAAATTCCTTGAATTATATCAAAACTAAGACAGGCTGCTAGCACTGATGGCCAGGGAGCAGGTCTAGTGGAACTGGGAAGTCATGTTTGGCATTTATGCCATTTGGCTTTTGATTTCTGGGCATCACTTTACCATCTATTTGGGGCACTCTTGCCACTTGGCTTTTGATTTCTGGGCATCTCTTTGCCTTTTGTTTCATTTGGAGTGTGACTCCTGGCTGGTGAGGTTCTGGTTCGGTTTGGTTTTGTTGGTTTGGTTTGAGAGCACAGACATCTGGCATAAACTGCTCAAGTTAATATGGGAATTGCTCACTCTAAGGTTAGACATGCCACCTGGGAGTCCCTTGGTAGGGGTGTGGTAGGGGGGCGGGAATTGCTGGTCAATCTATAGCTATGATCCAATGACAAGAAAAATGGCCTAAAAATATTAGATCTTTATTGACATAGAACAGAAAAATAGACTGAAGTTCCCTTATGTCCACTTATGTCCAGGACTTCCTCTTGTAATCAACAGCCTGGGGCTGATCAAACTAAGATGCCTACTTCCCCAGAGGGACAATCCCTGCTGGGACCAGTCTGCCCTTGTTATCAGGGCCAAGTTGAGCACTGTCTGGTCTAAATTTTGGCTGTAAAACTATGATCACAGAAAAATATAATTTTTCACAATGTGGTCACGATATTGTTTAGACTTCAGAGAAATCTTGGAAACAATTATGTCTTTAAGAATTCTTGCCCTGAGGAAATAACTCCTATACCTTTAGACCAGAGCTCTCTGGATTACTTCTCTAGACCATCTCTAATTCCTGAAACCAAAAGGGAAAAAAGGGGGAACAGAGCTTTTTAAAAACTTATTCCAGCCATTTTTCACAACTAGAATTCA
The DNA here is from genome assembly GCA_007570785.1 of Antilocapra americana. NCBI lineage: Eukaryota > Metazoa > Chordata > Mammalia > Artiodactyla > Antilocapridae > Antilocapra > Antilocapra americana. Next base: position 21,826,425 of record ML663006.1, read on the forward strand.
TAACTAAATTTGGAAAACAAAAGTATATGATCTCTTGTGTCTATTTGGGTATATGTATGTCTCAATGTGTGTCTTTGTTTTTTTGTGTGTGGATAATATTGCTGATGCTGAGATCAGTTTGTAAATAAACTCTAATCTAATTGACCTTAAAAAAGAAAAAGTACTTACAAGTCAAATAATTCTAAATACAAGAGAAGTTAACCTAAATGAATTTCAGGTTCATATGAACTGGGAAATATTCAATATTAAATGCTTGATATTCACCTTAGTTTGTTGATCTAACTAATATAGACATGTCTAAGAGTAACTAACATTAAGCAGAGTATTTTCATTGTACCTAGGTTTAATATAATTAAATATTATTATATCCGTTGCAAGTTTGTCAGCAAGGAAATTATTATCTTGAGTGAAGAAACTTCTAAAAAAATGGTAAAAAATTATAAAATACCTTAAAATAAATCATTTAAATTTTAATTGATTTGTTACATTAACAAACATAAATCTAAAATTATCCCAGTGTCTAAGATGTGATAACTTTTATGTAAAATTAACTATCTTTATTACATAAACCTCTTGCTTGAAAGTACTTAAATATGAGAAACCAAATACAACCTTGAATACTGAACATATTAGAATGGTTTAAAATTTTTACTTATGAAAAGGAAGCAACTATTTGCATTAACCCTGTTTTTATTAGTACAGAATATAATAAAAGTGTGCATTTTATTTTTAATAAAATTTGTGTTTATTTTGTTAAGATGAGATTGATTAGACTTGTTAAAATACTTTACAGTTTTACTGTTCTAATAATCCAATATTCCATATAACTCTTAAGATTATTAAACAGGTAAAATTCTCTATTCAGCTAAATGGAATTATTTTTCTGACAAGTTGTTTTGGGTCGATGATTATTACGCTTTCTAGTGTGTGTATTAGTCTCTCAGTCATGCTTTACTCTTTGCGACTCCATGGACTGCAGCCCCGCAGACTCCACAGTCCACCTCTTTGGAAAAGGATACTGGAGTGGTTTGCCATTTCCATCTCCAGGGGATTTTCCCGGCCCAGGGACTGAATCCGGGTCTCCCGCACTGCCCTAAACAAAGTGCACACCTCATGCATGACAACAGCCGTTCATTCCAATATCCAGTTAACCCTAGTTTCTGACTTAAGGCTTGGCTGTCTACATTCCTAAAACCACACAATAGATCACAGAGGCTGAAATCTAGTCTTCTGTCTCTTCCTATGATAAACATCTTTTATTAGCATATCTGTGTGAAACGCAATAAATCATCTTGGTAAAACAAACAAAAACCACAGAGCATTCTTGCTATGGATACAGGCAAAGGTATGACTAACAAAAATTTCCTAACAAATGTCACTGAACACTGAGGCGGACTGCTTCTAGGAACTATAGTAATTGTCTTCTCATGAAATCAAATTAATCAAATTTGAGGATTCACTTATAGTGTTAAAACCAAATAAGGCACAATATGACTCAAAGTTTATAAGCAGAATAATGATTATCTAGAGAATATATAATTAAGATATTCTGCGGAACAGGAAACTGTACCACACTGATGTCTTAATCACCTCTGGTAATAACTCAGAATTATTATAGCATAAAAGATACTGCAAACTTTAAAATCAGGAATTCATATTAAATTAACGACATTTATAAAAATGAAGACTTGAAGCTATAGTAAGCAAGTATTTAAATATATATATACATATATAAAATGTGTATTTTTTGTATGTGTGTGCATGTTGAATTGCTTCAGTTATGTCTGACTGTTTGTGACCTTATGGACTATAGCCCTCAAGTCTTCTCTGTCCATAAGATTCTCCAGGCAAGAACACTGGAGTGGATTGCCATTCCCTCCTCCAGGGGATTTTCCCAATCCAGGGATCAAACCCATGTCTCATGCCTCCTGCATTGGCAGATGGGTTATTTATCACTATTGCCATCTGGGAAGCCCATTTATATATATATATATATGATATATAGATACAGATATATACATATAACATTATATATAGAGAGATATATACACACACATACATATATATATACATTTAAATCATATAATATTTAAATATATAGTATAAGCTAAAATATAGACTTTATATAATTGAAATATGTACATATATATTGAATATTTATTAAATATTTCATAAATATTAAATAGTCTAAACATGTGGAATACATAAACATGAATAGTAAATATATGTACAAGGTAAAAATTTATATTATTATTTTATCAAATGTCTCTAATTTTGACTCTTGTTAGAGAATATATTCTCATATCAGGAAAGTTTTGGATAGTACCTACAGGGATTGAGTTTTTTTAGATTGCAAAATTTCTTGTGATAGATAATGACCAATTATCTAACTCAGTAAAACAGAGCTTTCTTAATTTAGCTACAAGATAGAGTTAATATGGGTATTTGTGACAATACAAGGAGTAATAGTGACAGAGGAATATAAGTATGCACGTAAGGTAATAGATATAACTTCATTTTTTATTAAAAAAGGCATTTAGTTTTTTTTTTTTTTTTTGTAATTTTCTTTACTTTATTGTGTTGGTTTTGCCATACAATGACATGAAACCGCCATGGGTTTACATATGCTCCCCCTCCAGATCCTGCCTCCTTCCTCCCTCCTGATTCCCTCCCCCTGGGAAATCTCGGTGCACCAGCCCTGAGCATCAATCCTGGGCTGGCGATTGATTTCACATATGATAATTAACATGTTTCAATGCCATTCTCCCATATCATCCCACCCTTGCTCTCTTCCCCAGAGTCCACAAGTCTGTTCTATACATCTGCATTCCTTTTGCTGTCTCGCATGCAGGGTTCTCTCTGCCATCTTTCTAAATTCCATATATATGCGTTAGTATACTGTATTGCTGTTTTTCCTTCTGGCTTACTTCACTCTGGATAATAGGCTCCAGTACCGTCCACTTGAGTAGAACTGCTTCAAATGAATTTTTTTTTTAATGCTGAGTAATATTCCATTGTGTATATGTACCACAGCTTTCTTATCCATTCGTCAGTTGACTGGCATCTAGGTTGCTTCCATGTCCTGGCTATTGTAAACAATGCGGTGATGAACATTGGGGTACACGTGTCTCTCAATTCTGGTTTCCTCGGTGTGTATGCCCAGCAGTGGGATTGCAAAAAAAAAAAAAAAAAAAGGCATTTAGTTTTGTTTTAAAGTCAGATGTCATTTTATCCCTGTGTATGAAAAGGGCTTGTTAAAGCCCTTTGTTGTATTATAACTTGTTTTAAAAGTTCCAAATGAAGTAAAATTCATGTTTGTTTATAATGCCTAAGTCTTTAAAAAGCAATTAGATGGGAACATTTTAGTAAAATCTGCTCATTACCAGGCTTAATGACAAGAGGAATTCCTAAACCCAGTTCTGTAATATGTTATACTAATGCAAACTTAGAATTTTGCTTTCTCTCTACTATAAGTGATTTTGAAGCATTCTGAATCCTGTTAAAATTAGATATTATAAAGGTAATCTTTACCTTTGGTGTGATCTCTCCAGGTGTCTGAAACTTTTACAAGTATTATGATTTGTGTTATTTATAAAATGTCAATGACTATAAAACCAAATCAGCAAGAATATAAAGTAACCAAACAAAAACAAAATTGTCTTGCTGTGAAAAATTGAGACTTTGACAATATTGTGTATTACTTCCTTCTGTGTTTTCTTCAAAATGATATATTGTGGCTTTGATCAAATAGGCAAAAAATATTAGTCAGTCACTCATGACTTCATCACATGATCAAATTAAATCTGAAATTCCACTGATGTTGTCTTTTGTAAAGCTGAATAAATAAATTATGGGTAAATGATTTAGGCTATCTCTTATAGCTGAAATTCTGGTTCAGATTTCCCAGGGGTCTGTCTTCAATGAAAAACACCTCAAGTGATGACTCTTGGAATCCCTGAGCCTTTTCAAGCACCCCTGTTGTTGATATCAAGTTATTGAAAGGATTTGAGAGACAGGGGTAGGAAGGAAACGTCTTAGGACAGGGGTTAACATAGAGTCAAGGAGATTTAAGTTTTGAAGTTAGTAAGACAGAAAGATTCAGGGGAGCTTAAGGAAAGACAGGAGGTAATCAAGAAGAGTAACAAGGAACAGGGGATGGGAAAACATCTTAGCTGAGCTGGTTTGGGGAGATTTCAAGTTCCCCAAAGGGGCCATGAAATTGAAAAATACCCTTTATTAAATTATTCCATTTTGGAGATATTGACCCACACTAGTGCCATAGTGGTAGAATATATTGCCAACACAGAAGGGGCAGGGGTTTGCTTTACTGTGGAATGAGAATTACACATAGGATTAGACCAGAGGAAGTTAGGGGAAAAAAAGGCTTCACAGAAGAACTGGGAAAATTTCTGCTCAACAGGAAAAAGTCAGGGGAAGTCTTACTCTAAATGGAGAGAGAGATTCAAGTACTCAAGTCAAGGTAGCATCCATCCAGCAAGATGCTGGCTGACACAGAAAAAAGTAGACACTCAAAATATAGTGAGAGGTCAACACTCCACTCAAAAAGAACCAAGGATACTTCCATCCTGGAAATTCTCCCTCACACAGAAGTTCTAAGTCTATCTTCTAAAATGAGACTCACTTCTCTGTTCCATTATTGATGCTTATTTTCATGCTTTGTTGTAATTTCACACTTCACAAAAACCAGCTTAAAATATTATATTTGGAAATGAAAATAAATGTCATTTATCTCAAAAGAAATGTGTATAGAGGTTTTAAATGTATTTGACGTTGTATTAGTACACTGATAAGAGCATGCTATATCTCAACTAACTCTTCCTGAGTTTCAGCTCTTTTAAGTGCTTTATCTTCTAGTGCATCATCACCCATGATCATGTAAATTCAGATAAAATCTACTAACCTTATAATTTTGTAAGTTTTTTTTAAGTTTTTATAAATTTTAATCTACTAACGTTATAATTTTATAGTATTAAGAAGAGCAATACATTTTTAAATCAGTAGCTTTATTCTAAAAACTCAAAAGATGGAGACTAAAAATATCTGGAGAAAAAGGAAAATTTTTAAGTTAAAATAATTGATAAATTCTATAATAAATATCTTCACTTTATAAGATTAACATACTTTTCATGTATATCTAAAATAGGATATAAACTTTAGCAATATTTTATTTCTAATGTTGACTTTTTCAGTGAATGGGTCACAGGTTTCTACAATGATTCTCAGAATGATTAGATGTTTTTAAACAATTCTTTGAAATCAATATTGTTTTAATAGTAGGCTAAAAATGAATACTTCTTTGCATTTTGTTTCTCATTCAAAGAGTAAATTTATCAGCATATTAGTGGCATTGATACTTGTGCTTTAAAAATTTTTTTTCTTTATTATCTTAGTATCTAAATATTGTTGATTAGTGACACAATAAACTGTCAAAACACCTAGCGTATGTTTGTGAGGATTAGCACCCATGCAACTGAGCACTATACCTGGTATTGCTTTTAACGCACAATCGGTAACTAGAAAAATATATTTCTAAATATAACATATAAACATTTCACTAATTAAAAATCCCTTTTTTGTCACTTTCATAAATGTTAAAATTACCTTTTTTCTCTACAACTTTCTTATTTTAGAACGCTTATGGATGCAAGTAGTCAATCTTCATTATCATGCAGTGTGATTTTATCTGCTTATAATGAAAATTTGTTCCACTGCAGTTCATTATACAGCTGATTTTCACCATTTTTGTTATTCCATTGATTCCTTGTGGAACCATTTCATTGTCTAATGGAATGGCATGGATTATTTCACTTTGATTTCTTTCCAACACCATATTAATATTGTTTGATGCAGTAGGTAAGATTACTTTTTCTTTAATATTATGTGACTTACAATCTTTTCTTGTCATTCATCTTATTCATCAAAATGTAACACCATACAATAGGAGCAACATCACAATGAGAAGATTTCTTAATCAGTGAGGAGTGAATAACATAGTTTCAATATTTCTCATAAAAATGGAAAATAATCTATATAGATAAAGTGTATTAACATGTTTATTTATAAAGAGTTCACTTAATTCTCACGAATTCATTGAAAAAGTAGTAAACATTATATGATGGAGTAGGGCATTAGTACATTCAATTTCAGGTGGAGATTAAAATTAAATTCTAAGGCTTTTTAAAAGAAGATTTTTAACACTTTTACTCTAGATGTTCAAACTGTTGCTTTGCAACAAAATGTAAACATAAAATAAATAACGGAATTGTGTTGGTACTACAGCTACAAATAGATATGGAATGCAATTCTGCCCATAAATAATGCTATTTTTAAAAAATGTGAGATGATTTTCAATTTTTTTGAAAAATAAAATAACTCTCCCATTAGAATTTTTCTCTACCCTCAACTTTAATGGGAGTTGTGTTTATGAAAATCATAGGGCATGCTAAAATCAGGTGCCATAAAATATACATTTTTACAGTTATAGGTAAAAATATTTAGGTTCTATTCATGAATACCTTTACATTTATTATTGTCAAGCAGGTCATTTGAAGATCTTGTTGGAAGTAAATTATTTTTTGTGCATGATTATTCCTTCCTTTGAAAGATATTTAGCAATTATTTTTTCTATTTTTAAACTGGATTATTTTTAAATTAATTTTTCTTTTATTGAAGGATAATTTCTTTATAAAATTTTGTTGTTTTCTGTCAAACCTCAATATGAATCAGCCATAGCCATACATATATCCCCTCTCTTTTGAACTTCCCTCTTGTCTCCATCCCCATCCCACCGCTCTAGGTTGATACAGGGCCCCTGTTTGAGTTTCCTGAGCCATACAGCAAATTCCTTATTTTTTAAAATAGCAATCTATTTTAATTACATTACATATGGTAATGTAAGTTTCCATGTTACTCTTTCCATACATTTCACCCTCTCCTCATGTCCATAAGTCTATTCTCTATGTCTGGTTCTCCATTGCTACTCTGTAAATAAATTATTCAGTACCATTTTTCTAGATTTCATATGCATGCATTAGAATATGATATTTATCTTTCCCTCTCTGACTGACTTTACTTACTTCACTTTCAACAAAGAAAATCAAAAATTACATTTACTAGTTAAGAACAAAGCTAACTAAAGCACAAACTGGTAAACAAAACTAAAGCAAGGTGCCAAGTGGGGAATATAACAATGAAAACAAAACTAACGTATGTTGAGAGGAAAGGAAAGAAAGAATAGATTTGCAAAGTTAAATAGAGAGAGATGAATAAGGTTTATATACATTAGAGATTAATTGCACAGGGTAAATAACAGTAGGAAAGGCAGACAAATGAATAAATTTACAAAAAAAATAACATGTTTGAAAAATTAAAATTATAAAAAAGAGAGAAGAAAAGGAAGAAGAAAGAAAAAAGGAAAACTCTACAGTACTGCAAAACCCAATGTAGAGGCAGAGGTTTATAACAACAATAAAAGATGTGACTGAGGAAAAAGAAATGCTCAGAAGCTTAATTAGATTTCATTGTGCCAATAAAGTCGACAACTCCAACAAGGGCAGGGGGGTGGGGTGGGTAGAAAGGATGAAAGAAAGAAAAAAAATCCAAAAGAATCTACAGAACAATTCACAATGTGAGAATAATAGATGTTTTTGTTGAATCACTGCTGCCAGAGTCCTTTCCTTCCCTGGAATCACAGTCCACCTCACCTCCCTAGGATACCCTCCAACACTGCTGATCTCTGGACCTGGGGGCAGCACAGATTCTAATCTGATTCTACTCCTGTGTGTTCTTGCTTCCAATGTTCACAGCTATCAGAACTAGTGCGTTTTCTTCTGTGCGAGCTCCTTTTAAATATTCCATAGACAGTCTGCCTAGTTGATCATGTGGATTTAATCTGCAGCTTGTACAGCTGGTGGGAAGGTTTTGGATCTTCCTCCTTAGCCACACGATCCTGAGTTTCAATTGTAGTTTTATTTCCACCTCTGCATGTGGGTCGTCCACTGGGGTTTGCTCCTGAGGCTGCCCTGGAGGACTTGGGTTTGCCCCTGTGAGGGCAGGTGTGGAGGTGGTGCAGCCGCTTGAGTCACAGGGGATCTGGCAGCACCAGGTACTCAGGGGAGTTGGCAGCTAGGGCAGCAGGAAACATCATGCTCTAGAAGGGTATGGCCACTACAATACCAGTATTGGCCAATACGCTCCAGTATTCTTACCTGGAGAAGATCTCTGACAGAGAAGGTTGGCAGGACACAGTCTACAGGGTCATGAATATTTGGACACAACCAAAGTGACCCTGTGGGCACAGATGCAAGACATTTTTCTGCCTGTGGCAGCTCTGCCCCAGTGAGAGCTGAGCGTGAAGGTGGCACAACTGCTTGGCTTGTGGGGGTTCTGGCAGTGCCAAGTGTGCAAGGACATGGACTGCCTCTGCTGCAGGAGTTATGACCCTATCAGAGTCTCTTTTTGGGGGAGCCTCTTGTAGCTGGCAATCAGAAGGCCTCTTAGGCTAGTCTTTCTGCCTAGCTCCCCCTGTTCAGGCACTTAGAGGGCTCCTTTGCCTGGGGTCTTTCTCTGTTGTTTGGTGCATCAGGCACATAGAGGGGCCCCCCTGGTTGGTGTCCTACTCTGTAGATCGGTGTGTCAGTCACTTAAAGGGGCACCCTGGCTGGGGTCCTACTCTGTAGTTTGGTGCGTTAGTCACTTAAAGGAGCACCCTGGATGGGCTCCTACTCTGCAGTTCAGTGTGTCAGGCATTTGATGGGCCAGCCTCTCTACTGTTCAGCTGCTGATGCTGGCATGTGGGGAGATAGAGGATATGGAGATGGCTCCACCCTCTGTGCATGACTCAGCAGTATCACTTTGCTTCCAAGGGACTGCCTGGCTTTCCTCCACAGGCATTTCCCACCACAATCTCCTCCCTCACATCCCTTCAATCCGTCTCTCCACAGTCAACAGCAGCCCTCACCTGTGGTTGCTCCACAATCCCTAAACTCCAGCTCTCAGCTGCTGCACCGTCCTGGGGACCTGCGTCCCTGTCCAGAGTATGCATGGCTGCAGCAGGGACTGGTTCTCATTCCATTCAGGCTGCCACAGATCAGCTGTTTCACTCTCATCCTTAAATGTTTCTCCTCTGACTCAGACAGTTGCCCCGATGTGGGCTTTGGACCCCTGCTTTAGTTCCCCCACACACCGAGGGCAGGTCCAATTCTACTAACAGTCCTGTTTTCCCCCCTATTTCCTTCATCTACTGAGTTTTGTGTGGTTCTGTATATTTATTTCCACTGGTCAGGTACTCCTGTCCACTCTTAGCAGGACTCGGCATGCACTTCTGTGTCTGAAGGCATATTCCTGATGTATCCGTGGAGAGAGATGTACTCCACATCTGTATACTCCTCAACCATTTTGTTCTCTTCTTAACATTTCTTAAATATACTCATTATATGCCAATAATTCCATCTGATTATTTTGTCTACCTGTCTACCAATTCTATCAACGAGTAACACCATTTCTAATTGGAGATAATTTCTTATATGATGAATGTGGTACCCTAAATAATTGTTATTATAACGTATCTATGTCAATAACACAAGTTATTTCTGTAATTGTCAGAGATAAGAAAGATTTAAAGTGCTTTCTATACTCACAATCCACATAGTCTAACCTATTCATACTAATATTTCACAAACCATATTCTCAATTGGATTTCTTTAATAGTTTTTTTCAGAAAATGATTATATTTTTGGCTCCAGTACTACAGACAGATATCTTCTTCTTTGCTATTTTCTTTGCATGTGTTTTCTCCAGGCCAGGTTGATGCGAAGGAAAGTATCAGTAATTATTTCACAATATAATATGTATGTGTGAATATGTGTGCATGCATGCTAAGTTGCTTCAGTCATACCAGACTCTTTACAACCTTATAGACTTTAGCCTGCCAGGCTCATCTGTCCATGGAAATCTTCAGGCCAGAATACTGGAGTGGGTTGCCATGTCCTCCTCCAGGGGAGCTTCCCAACCCAGGGACTGAACCCAGGTCTCCTGCATTGCATTCTTTATCATCTGAGCCACCAGGGAAGCCTAATCTTAAGATATACTTCATACATAACATACACAATTTGGTAAGCTTTAATATGTATACACTCACATATCATAATCACAAACAAGGTAATAAATTTATCTATTTGCCTCAAAACATTCCCTCTGTATCCTTTTCCTCCATTCCCATTAGGCATTTTCTTAAATTTTATGTGAATGAAATAATTCAGTATCTACTTTCTCATGTCTGCCTTTTTTCCATTTTGAAATTCTCTTATTAGGTATTTAAATTTCAGCTTTCTAGATCTTTGGGTTTATAGTTTTTGTCAAATTAAGAAATTTCCATTATTTCCCCAAGTATTTTTTTCATTCTATGACTTCATTCTTCTCTTTGGTGACTCCCGTTACAAAAAACTAGGCCACTTGAAATTTTTTCATACTCACAATGTTTTGTTCATTCTTGTTGATTGATTCTACTGATATGTCTTTAAGTTCACCAGTATTTTTTTGGCACTCTCTAATCTGTTGTCAATCCTGCCCATTATAATTTCATCTGAACCATTGCAATTTTAATATCTAATGTTTCAACTGAGAGCTTTAAAAATATCACCCGTATCTATACTTAATATAATTTATATTACTTCCAGAGTCTTGAACATATGGAATGCAGCTGAATAACTTTTATTTCCCTTTATCTAATCATTATATCATCTCTGTCAATTCTAGATTTGTTTTGATTGATTTTTCTCCTTGTTATACATTTATTTTCTTGTTCCTTTGAATGCCTAATAATTTAGATTGAAAGCTAGCCATGTTTTTTTTTCTGAATTCAAACTAGTTCAAAACTAGAATTGAGTCATTGCTTTCACTTTGTTTTCATTTGCCTGATATGTCTTTATTTAAAATTTTTTCAAATTATTTTCCCATTTGAGTTATTACAGAATACTGAAAATAGTTCCCCAGGCTATACAGTAGATCCTTGTTACTTATCCATTTTAAATATAACAATGTGTACATGTTAATCCCAAACTCTCAATCTATCCTTACCCTCCATGCTTTTCTCCTTGGTAATTATAAGTTTGTTCTCTATGTCTGTGAGTCTGTTTCCATTTTGTAAATAACTTCAGTTGTATTTCTTTTTAGATGCCACATATAGATGATTTCATATGATATTACTTTCTCTGATTTACTTCACTAAGTATGACAATTCTAGCCATTTAGAATTCTAACGTATGATTAACATTTGTGTTCCTATAAATATCTCTCAGCTTTAGTCTAATATTTTCTTAAATTATTTAGCGTTTGATCCTCTGGAGTTTTCATGTTTGATGTAAGATCAATGTTTTGGTCTACTTTCCTTTACTACAGTAGTAAAATTGTGTTTATTCTATCAACATCTCATGGTGGTGAGGTGTGCCACTCAACTGTATTTTGAGCTCTGGGTATTGTTTCTATCTATTTAGACTGAGTTCTCGCCAGCCTTCTCTAGTTTCCTTATACAGCTTCTCCTAGCCTGTGTTTATGCTGGTTTCCACAGCGTGTGCTGACTGAGCGCCTCTGCAGATTTTCTGTGTTGCCTCAATGCTGCGTTTTCTGCTCTGGTACTCAGTCTTGTGAACTCTGACGTTTTACTTCTCAAACACCCATTTCCCTCTCCTCAACTCAGGGTCCACATGTTCGTACCAGGGCTTGGAACCTCTTGAATCAGTTAGCTCAGGCAAATGTAAGGCTCACTTTCTTTGTTCCCCACGCTGCTTTACTCAAAGCTTGGTTTTCAAAAGTTAATAACATATCTTGAAAGTCTTTTCACATCAGCACAGACATGTCGGTATCATTTTTTAAGTAACTCTGCGGTAGTGCATTGCTTTCTTATTGAAAATGCTTCATTGAATATGTTTAATATATGGCTTGCCAAAGGTTTGCATTATACATGTACAAGGAGTATTTAGTTCATATTATAATGTGGTGGGCATTTCAAAATTGATGTGCATAGGATTTTCACCAGTTTACAATGTAGATTAACTAACTGTGAGGAATATGTATTTTCAGTTAACATTGATTATGTTGCTTAAGTGGTAGTTTAATGTTATCAGACACAAGTGTATTTGAACCCTGCCTCTGCCAGTTATTAGCTAACATGGTACAAGGTTTAACCTCATTGAATTTGTTTCTTGTTTCTTTTTTCCTATGTGAAAAGAGTACTATATTCATAGGTTGAAAGATAATGTGTAAAGAGTTTACTTAAAACAATAAAAAATTGTCATTATTATTATATAGTAGTACTATTGTTAATATATATTGCTACTGAAATTGAATGAGGCCCTAAGGTCCTTGCCTCTTACCTCCTTGTCCTCTTGTGACTTTTGTCTGTGGAAAAACTTTGGTCTAAGAATAAGTTTAATCAGAGAAGTGAGAAGTGCAGAAACAAAGGAAAACAGTCAAAGGACACCAAATAATAATAATGTACTCATTGAATATAGTCAAGGACCTTTATTTCCTTCTCTAGGGCTATAGGTAATATGCTGAAACATGTCCTATGAGCTCTCTCCTAAATACTGAAATCTTCACCAAGCAAAGAAGTTAATTGTCTGGTGACCAGATTATAGCCATGACATAGGCTAGCACAAGTTTGAGAACTGGCCTCAAAGAAGTGGAAACTGGAACTGAAGATTAACTCTACCTAAAACAAGATGAGACTAGTCAGAAAACCACATGACCAATTTCAAGATGACCGTCAGAGCTGACTGCACTATTTCTACATATCGCCTCCTCCCTCTGTCTATAAAATTTCTTGCCCAATGATTGTCAGTGATAGGAGTTGGCTTTTGGACAGACAGCTGCCCTTTCCCCTTCCAGTGACTGGTATCAGAAATAAAACAAACTTTCCTTTTCATCAACCTTGCCTGTTTATTGGCTTTTGAGCAGAAGGAGACAAACCTGACTTTCAGTAACACTGTTATTAAAATGGCCTTGGATTAACCCCAGTCACTTTTAGCTTTTGGAGATCTGCATAGATGTATAACACTGGCATCTCTAGACTGGCATCTGATGATGTCTTTATAAATTTAATTTCCTCTTAGCTGATAAAAAAAACAAAAACAAAAACTTATTCTCTTAGTACATTTAAGAACAATTCAAATTGGGTATGACATCCCTGAAACTTCACAGAATTTCATCTTGTGCCAAAGTTACAAAGAATGGCTACATCATAACCAGCTGATGTGAAAAATTCAAACTGGTGACATCTGTTCTTTCAGATCAAGACTTTCTTGTATTGGAGTAGTTGCGCCTAACTGTAAGTGATATCTTGACACAGATGGAGGTGACACAATGCATCCTATGACTAAGACCTTACACTCAGACAGACATAAAAATGATAATGAGAAGGATAAGGTAAACTTTTCCGTCCTTTCTGAACACTGAAGAGAGCATTAGAGGAGCTACAGTCCGATTTTTCTATATGTCTATGTCAAAGTGTTGCAATTTAGTCTAGCTCAGAGGCTCAAAGCAAATTATGCTATTACGCATTCCACACACAAACACAAATCTTAATCAGAAAAGAGAGTCACTCATCAATATGGGTAAAGGTCATCCCTCTTCCTTCCTATTGGGATGATATGGCAGGAGCTAAGGAGCCTTTATTTACTTTGTCTTATTACCTTCAAGAAAAATACAAATATCTCTGTGGAGAATAGTGAAAACCAGGTTAGAAGTATCAAAGTGAAATATATGACTGAATTGGGGAGATTAAATTCTGGCAAATTACCAGTAACTTTAAAGAAGCATTTACTGAGATTCAGATACTCTGATTCTGGTTCTCTCTCTTTGACAAATGGTGTCTTTTTATTTTGACTATAACTCAGTAAAGATTCAAATTGCTCCAGGGAAAGTGAGCATAAGATCATCTATTTAAGTTAATAGCATATGGAAGAGTAATAAGATATAACAGAGCAGATCAATTAATCGTTTTCAGCTCAACATCTAATACAGCTTACTTCACTTTTGATTTAGCTAAAATGCCTGGAACAAATTAGCTTTGCTATGGTTTGGTCTTCTCTTTTAATACAAAGCATAGCCAAGACAATTGAAAAGTTAAGAACTTGTGATTAATTCTGTAAATATAAAATGAAATAATATTCAGCATTGTTCATTATCCTGTTGATGACTAACCCTCAGTGAAACTCAAATCAAAATTAGAGACTTTCTCTATTGTTTGTGCTATTATACATAGTTTGAAAATATATTATTTAAACATGTAGCAGAAGAGGTCTTTGCTGACAATGGAATTTCTTTCTTATCTGAATTAATATTTAAAAAAATTAATATTTAAGGAAGAATTTATGTCTCAAAGTAAACTAAGAGATTCTAAACTGCAAATTATTTTGAGTTCAGAATAATTTTACTTTTGTTTACATCATTTACAATACATCATTTTCCTATATTTACAAATTCTTGGAGTCATTTTTAAGTTCACAAAAAAATATCTAAGCAGTACTTCTTAATCAAAACAGTAAAACAAATAAATAAACCTAACAACTCTTCCCACACCAAATTATAGAAATGCATATGGGAATTTATCCAGGTGTCAGGGTGGAGCATTCTATGGGAAATGAGTCACATTCACAACCACATATATTCCAAGTATATTTAAGAATATACTAAGTTGAGAAGAAATTTGATTTACTTGCAAAATAACTTGGTTGAATATTCTATTTGTGTTTTAAGCAGGAGTACAGCCCCCTAATAGAAGATAAAAGCCCACAGGACTGGAGAACAGATGGCAGTCATCAAACTCACCTCTGATAATCTCTCTCATAGGTGTCCCTGTTCTTAATGTTTTGTGTACAAACTACATTTCATTTAGCAAACATAAAAAAAAAAAAAGATATGTCAATTGTTAGGCCAGAATAGAAGAGCAGGAATTTTTTTCCCCATTACTTTTGCTTCAAATACCATTTTATTACTTTTTCTCTAAGTGAAGAAAGATAATGTATTTATTTTCTTTTCTTTGGTCAACAATGCTAACACAAAGGAAGGGGACTGATTGACTTCTTTCTTTCCTAAGGGTCTGAATGTCATAAAGTATAAGTAAATTAAAAAATAATAATAATAACATCATATGGAAAAAAACCCAAATGAACTTTCTGGCCAATACAATAGAAGAAGGAAAGACTATTTTCTCATGTTTTATATATTCATTTCTATATTAAACTAGTCCTTTAAAAATGGTTGATAGATACAAAGTATAATAAATATTTTTAATATTAATTCATATATATTTTATATCATACATAATTTTTATTTAGTATTATATTATGAAGGCTGCTTTTATTCTGTGGTATTACTGAAAATAGCAAGCAGAGTGTGTTCACTTTGCTTTGGATATGTGCCAAAATTAAATCTTCAAGGGATATTCCTGACACAGGAATCAAACCAGGGTCTCCTGCCTTGTAGGTAGATTCTTTACCAGCTGAACTACCAGGGAAGCCCACATCTTTTCCTTACAGGAAACTTTGTGAATCCCTGCTAACCCCAAAAGAAATCAGTGATGTGTAAACTTGTAGTCATGGCTGTTACATAAGAGACAGTGATACAAAGACGACTCATGCGATGTTGCAGTAATTTATTGCTTTGCAAAAGCATTGTTGAAAAACAGCAACAATCATCATTGTCGTTGTTCAGTCACTATGTCATGTCTAATTTTTGCAATCGCATGGACTGCAGCATCCTGGCTTCCCTGTCCTTCACTATCTCCCAGACTTTGCTCATGTCCATTGATTTGGAGATGCCATCTAACCTCCCCATTCTCTGTTTTCCCTTTCTCCCCCTGCCTGCTCTCAATCTTTCCCAGGATCAGGGTCTTTTCCAGTGACTTAGCTGTTCATGAGAAACCCATGAACAGTATCAAAAGGCAAATATTTTGTACTTAAATAAAATGGATTTGTAGGGTATTTATATTCTGTGTAGGCAGATGAAGAGTTTTCAGAAATGGTATAGACATTAATGTTCTTCTATCTTATAATTGAAATCTAGCTGTCCCAGTCAAAAGAATAATTAAATAGTGTGATGAAATTTAACTCAATCTCAGAGTGTTGGAAACTTTTTTATTTATCAATTTTTAAAATATTATTAAAGCAAGATTTTTGAAGAAAAATATTTTGCAAGTTTTTTTCTGCAAAATCAAAGGGATGTTGCCATATTTAATTCTACCATAAAATATTTTTTTCATAGTATGTTATAACTGAAAAAAATTAGACAAATATTTTCTTATGGTATATATAACAATATTATAAAGTAGTCCTTAAGTTGTTTCATATTATTGTATGCATGCATAGATATATAAATTGCAAATCTAGAAAACCATTAAAATGATCATTTCTTTCTGAACAAAAAACTGACTTTATGGACTATGTCAATATTTTATCTGTTCTCAATATAGTAGAGAGAAGCACATACATGATATGTATACAGCATGATAAAAGAATAATGAGTTAGAATTCAGAGCACTGCTTTGGAAACTGACTACTTAGAATTAAATCTTAACACTTCTTGATTATATGATAGTAAGCAAGTTACATTCTTTCCATTTCTTGGTTTCTTAAACAGTAAATGGGGCTTCAAAGTGCCCCTTTATAGCTGTATATATTAATATATAACTTCTGTTGCATAGTGACTGCTCAATAAGTTTTAGATATTTAGATTATTAACATGGCATATATTTCTTGGCATCAAGTAGTCTTATTCCAGTGATATATTGCTGAGGATATTCTGCGATTATGTGCAATGGTGTATAGAGATTTATATACACAGTGGGGCTTCCAGATGTTCAAGCTGAATTTAGAAAAGGCAGAGGAACCAGAGATCAAATTGCCAGCATCTGCTGGATCACAGAAAATGCAAGAGAACTCCAGGAAAACATCTTCTTCTGCTTCATTGACTGTGACAAAGCCTTTGATGGTGCGGATCACAATAAACTGTGGAAAATTCATATAAAGAGATGGGAATACCAGGCCACTTTACTTGCCTCATGTGAAATAAGTATTCAAGTCAAGAAGCAGTAATGAGAACCAGCCATGGAAAAATGGAATGGTTCCAAATTAGAAAAGGAGTACATCAAGGCTCTATATTATCACCCTGCTTAATTAACTTCTATGCAGAGAACAGAGTACAGAGGGTTAGATGAAGCACAAGCTGGAATCAAGATTGCTGGGAGAAATATCAATAACCTCAGATATGTAGATGACACAACCCTTATGGCAGAAACTAAAGAGGGATTAAAGAGTCTCTTGATGAGAGTGAAAAAGCTGGCTTGAAACTCAGCATTCGAAAAATGGAGATCATGGCCTCTGGTCCCATCACTTCATGACAAATAGATGGGGAATCATTGGAAATAGTGACAGATTTTATTTTCTTGAGTTCCAAAATCACTGCAGATGGTGACTGCAGCCATGAAATTAAAAGACACTTGCTCCTTGGAAGAAAAACTATGACCAACCTAGACAACATGTTAAAAAGCAGAGACATCACTTTGCAGACAAAGGTCCGCCTACTCAGATGTATGGTTTTTCCAGTGGTCATGTATGGATTTGAGAAATGGACCATAAAGAAAGCAGAACACTGAAGAACTGATGCTCTTGAGTTGTGGTGCTGGAGATGACTCTTGAGAGTCCCTTGGACAGCAAAGAGATCCAACCAGTCCATCCTAAAGGAAATCAGTCCTGAATATTCATCAGAAGGACTGATGCTGAAGCTGAAGCTCCAATACTTTGGCCACCTGATACAAAGAACTGATTCACTGGAAAAGACCATGATGCTGGGGAAGATTGAAGGCAGCCTGAGGTAATGAGATGGCTGGATGGCATCACCAATTCAATAGACGTGAGTTTGAGCAAGCTCCGGGAATTGGTAATGAACAGGAAAGCCATGCGGTCACAAAGAGTCAGACACGACAGAGTGACTGAACTGAACTAATAGACCATGGGTCACATACATAATAGAAATTCAGATGACATGGAAATAATACCTTCCGCTTTCTGGTGTCTTTTCAACCCTTCAACTATATATTAATGACAAAATAATGGTAAGGCAAAGCTGAAATAGGAAGGAGAAACATTGTAGTAAGGACAGATCTAGGAAAACATAATTAGTTGGCCCATTAATTGTGGTGCCTTCCCCAGAGCGGAACAAAACCCAGGATCAGCTGCTTCACACCCATTAGCCAATCATGTGTCAGTTGAAATCAAAGGTGCTTTCCTTACAATAGTCAGCAATCTGGGGAGAAGATGGGTTCATGTGCTGAGACCAAAGATTCTTCTCAGCAATGGCAGTGTTAAAGGAAAAAGAGGAGGGAATCGCAGTGAACCCTTGAGGCAGCAGCTTGGGTTCTGTATCCTTCTCTATAACATTCAGGCTGGCTAGCTCTCTCTTCAGCTGTTATTCTGCCTGTGTGATCTCCCTGTAGGATTCCTTAGAGGGCTTTTGGGAGAGGAAAAATAATTAGTTTCTATTGCTTAGTGGTCTTATTCCTATAATTACATTTTTAAGGTTAGAGGAGACTGAAATAGGCAAACAGGGAAAGGGCAAAAAGCTGCTTTCAAGAGAACTTGAAACATAGAAAGGATGTTATGATAAGAAAATTCCGTCCTTAAAAGTTGATGTTCAGCTTCCTGGCTCAAGCCAATAGACTTTTCTTAAGGAAGATAGTCCTTCTTAAAACTGAGGCCAACAGTGGTAAATTTATCTTTATCACATGGTGTTGGGACAGTATGGGTAGATTACACAAAGGTTAATTTTTATAGTTCCTCCCTAAGTTTACCTTCCATAAAATATTTTAAACATAAGATATTTGCAAACATTTCTCAGTTTTTACCTTCTCATTTAGTATTATACATGGATTAATAGTCATAATTCATTAACTAATTATTTTTATACTCCAGACAATTACTTTTAAGGTTTTATATCTATTTTAAGTTTATAGTTTTTATTTTTTCCAAGATTAATTATTTTAAATAAATATTTCTAAGATGAACGCATCTTACAGTTAAGATGTATTCATGCTAATATACATATAGTCTAATGTAATTAAAAAGGCATGGATACAAATGCTAGTCACTCCATCATGTACTTTAAAATTCTTTCTTGGTAAGCAGAATTCTTGCTATAGGTAGAAAAAGAGAGGGTGGATTTGTGATGGTGGAAATTGTTGAAAAGGAAAGAATCAATTTAGCAACAACAGGACAAACTTTTAGAAACAAGTTTCTTCTAAATTAAAATAATGTTTGCACTACTTAATAATTGATTTCTTGACTAGAGAGTCAACCCTGTTCTCATTATGTATTAGGCAGGCAGGGAAATTAGACAGGCAGTGTTTCTATTTCCTTCATGTGACTTTTGGAATTAGCCAAGGTTCACAAGTGAATGAAAATAAACTTTTAAATTAATACTGTAATTCTTTATTAGGCTTGTTAATGATTACTGGACCTTCCAATCTTGACAAGAGGTATAATTTTTATTGGTCTAGCTGGCTAATAGACCTTTGCCTATGGTGATGTTCTTGTCACACTCTCTTGCCTGCTTCCTAGAAAATAACAATTAAAGTTAATAGAGTATTTATCATTATTTCAAAGTGGTAACCTCGTTTTTTTCACAATGTACAACAGCTAGAATCTGAATGCAACATTTGCATTTAAATTAATCCTAAAGGGATTAAATGGCAGTTTGTAAAACACAATGAAATAAGTATAGAGATATACTTAAATTAGTGCAGTAGCTATTATTTATTTAGCCCTTCAGGTATTCTAAACATTATGCAAATATTGCTTTAGCTTTACTCTCTACCACAAAGGAAATATTTACTCCAAATTAAAAATTAAGAAACTGAGTTCAAGAAGTTATGCATGCATTGAATAAAACAAGAATGCCATTTTTGAATTTTGTTTTTAAGTTTGCTAATTTCACATGATTTAATTGATAAGTGACTGAACTATACTTAGTGCTAATAACTTTCTGCCTTAATGGCACTTTTCACTCCATCATTCTCTCATCTTGTCCTGGCAATGTCTTCAGAGAAGACAGAAAATTTGTAACATGACAGAGCTTACATTTACTAGGAAAACTAGATCTCAAAATATGAAGGGGATGATAATGTTGACGATGGTGAGGATGAAGAGGAGAAGCATAGACATGTTTTAAGAGAATTTAAATTCAGCTTTTAGTAGAAAGTATTTAAGGGTTCAACGTTAAGCTGCCTGATCCACCTTTTATATAAATTTCTATTCTTATGATGCTTTTGTCTTTTAAAACATATGCTGTAAAAGAAAGAAATACAAAATATATATTAATTAAATGTTACATGTTAGAAAGTTGAAGAGCACAGAAATTATATTTCTGACTCTTGTTTTTATGTAGCTGTTCAATATAAGATAATTAATTTACTCAAGTCTGAGGAATTGGATGTAGGGAAACCAGGAAGAAACATGTGAAAAATTATAACTTTAGGTTTTCAAAGTTTGAGTGTCTGTAATTCAGAGTTAATCATTCTTCTTCTTATTACTATATATTAAAATTCTGAAAAATGATGAGATGCACAATAAATTCAAAAGTTTCATCTAGCTTTAAACTTGGTAATTCAATTCATTTCAATGAGAATTTAATAATTAACTATGACAGGTCTACAGTGGACTAGTTATTGTGGAACCATGTGAAAATGAGAGCAAGGTTTCAATACCCATGGGATTCATTACTATGATACCATTCGAAGGTGAGGATTACTGTATATTAAAAATATATTGGATTAAATGACCATTATGGTACATATAATTAGCTAGTTAGTTATCCTCTAAGAGTTTAGGAGGCTTCAAATCTTTCTTGGCAGAACACATATACAATTTCAGGTAAGTTTTGTAAATATTCTGATGCTGATAATGACAATAAATTAACTAAGATGTGTTGATCTTATTATCATGACATCATTTTTTGATCTTGACATGCATCATTTTATTCAATTTTACAGCACACACAGAAGTAGTCATTTTGAATATGCCCATTATATAGTCAAAGGAAAAATTTTTACTTGCTCAAAGTCACAGCCCTAGTTGCTGGCAAAATAAACACCTGAAATTATATCTGGTTCCAAGGCCAAGTTCCTGAACCTCCTGGCTCACTGCCACTTTATACTGTTACTGTGGTTTCCTCTACATGAAAATTGCCTTGGAAAGAATAAAGCATGACTTTCTAAAGTGATTTGTCCTAAATTAAATCCCACAATTTAAATTTAGTAGCTGATTTTAGGGGGGAAATTAAACTTTTGAGAGAATTCAGTTATCTCATAGTGATTCTCTAGGAAAATTTTCCACCAATATACACACTGTAGCAGTCTTAATATAAACAGTCATACTTTTATGACTCTTACCAGGTAAGTAAACAAAAATTTTTAAGAACAATTCTGGAAATAATAGGCTGAAATTTCCATAATTCAAAGGTAGTGGGAAACAATTACTGAGTTAATCAAAAAAGTTTTAAGAAAATATATCCATATTAGTTTGAATATACATTGTAATTTGAGCAGGGCAGCAAATAAAGGTGTCCTAGTATGATTTTTTTAGATATACCAAATCACCATAGTGTTTCTCTATATATGTCATCATTCACAGGAATTGAAAAATACTTGGCGTTAAGTTGTATATTGGAGATGAATAAAGTTATACTACTATGTGCAGTTAGTTTTGCAGTGTATTTTCTTCAGTGGTCTACAGTAAAGCATAACTGTTTTTTAAGTGTTATCAAAAAGCAGAAGAAATGCCAGTACATCAATTTCATTGTAGAAGAAATCAAATTGTTAACTTACGTATCAATGCTACATTCAATTTATGAATGCTACTATGTGCTAAGTTGTAGAAAGATACAGAAAATGTAAATGTTTTCATATTAGAAGCATTTCATAATTATGATGTAGAAATTAGTCTTTTACTAAACAAGTAATTTTGCTTAGTTCCAAGGACTGTCACTTATATGGTTAATGAAGCTCTGGGAATGTCACAATGAATTTGAGTAGGCAACCCACTCCAGTATTCTTGCTTGGAGAATCCCATGGATGGAGAATCTGGCAGATTATAAATCCATGGGGTCACAAATTGTTGAACGTGACTGAACGACTATCAGTCACTCACTACTAATGTTACTGAATTGTCTTCCATCAATGGAAGTAGACAATTGCCTGTCATGCAGAACACCTGAGTTTCATCCCTTATTCAAGAAGATCCCCTGGAGAAGGAAATGCCAACCTACTCCATTATTCTTGCCTGGGAAATTATATAGACAGAGGAGCCTGGTGGGCTACAGTCCATAGAGTCAGACATGACTTAGCAACTAAACAACAGCATTACTGAACCAAACGAGTCTGCTTACCTGTGTGCTGTAAAACCAATCCACTGACACGAGGTTGTGGTGAAGGCAAGTGTAACAGTCATCACAGGGAACCAAAATAAGAGAGTAGGCGGCTCATGCTCAAAAGACCCAAATTCCCCAGTAGGTTTCAGCAAAGCATTTTTAAAGGCAGTGTGAGGCAGGGGCCTGCCAGGTATGTGACCAGCTTCTACACAGTTCTCTAATTAGTTGATGGTGAGGTGACAGGGCAGTGTCAAAGGTGTTAACATTGTCAATCCTCAGGCTTCAATAAGTCAGGGCTACCTGCTCCTGATCATCATATAGTTAACTTCTTTCATTAGGCGGGTGTCTTAGAATTTGTAAAACCATGGAGAAATGTGGATCAGAAAGTTATCTGGGGACTTTGGAAATGAATTAAAGATTCAGTGACTGCTAATATAACTGATTTACTGTTTGTTACCAGTTCTCCAGGCTGAACTGCTGTTTTTTTTCACTACATGCTCATATCCTTTTCAATCATTAATTCTTGACCCAGGATTTTGCAACTCAAGAGAGGCCTGAGAGACTACAGGTTATCTGTAAATAAAAGGCAAGCAGAGGATATGGGGGAATGCTCGATCCTGGGAAGGCCTCAAAGGATCCTGCTCATTACACAAAGGTGAGGGGAAGCAGCAGTTCTGTTAAGGAAACAGATATTTTCAATAAAATGTTTTGGGTTTATGAGAGTTACATAGTAAAAACAAAACCAAAAAATCACAGTAAAGCCCAGAGAAGAGTCATTTAGTCCAGGAAAGCCAAATAATTCCCAGGTGTTTATATCTGTGTATTAAGTCAAAGACCACGAAGGGTTTCCACCCAGAATTAGATAGTCCCATTGTTGGTGAAGCTTGGCTATGTTTCTTAGAGAATGAAACAGAACTAAATATTTGATAAAAGATATTTACACTCTGATAAAGTGGACTAAATTAATGGTACATACACACAGTGGTCACCTCTGGAAGGTATGACCAGCCACTGTCTCTTGCTGTTTATCATTTGCATTTTTTTCTCCTCTGCACTTTTCCTTTTAAAACTCTGTCACTCTGTGCTGCAGGGTACAAAATGCCACCACAGTACACCTTCTTCCTTTAGACTGTCTCTTCATTCTATAGCAAGTAAGAATTGCTCCCTCTCACAGTGTCCAAGATATCATGTTCTCGGGTTCCCATTTCTGACTTCCTATCTCCGCTGACCTTACTTTAGTCCAAGCAAAATGTTACGGTGTTTTATTTCAGTAGCTTCTTTTCTGATCTTCCAGATTCCATTCTAAGCAACTTTCACAACCTTTTTCAAAAACGCAAATTCAGTCACATCATTTTCCTGTTAAAATATTCACTAATTCTTCAGAGCTTTCAGCATATAGGCCAAAGTTTCTTTGTTTAATTTCAAATATTCAGTATGATATAGTCCTATTTAAACCTCTTTATTTATCCCTCCCTGTTTTGCTCAATCAACTAAGGACAATACTAGCTACTAATATTATCTTCAGGGAATGAAGTTTTGTCTGTGTGGTTTTCCTTATGTTATCGCTTTTGCTTGGAAGGAACTCAGTAATGATACTTTGATGATTTCACTCGAATACTTTCTCTTCTAATTGAGGTGGCATTGCTTTACAATGTTTTGTTAGTTTGTGCTGTACAAAAAAAAATAAATCAGCTATGTGTAAACATATATCCCCTCCCTTTTGGACCTCTTTCTCACCTCCCCATCCCACCACTCTAGGTCCTCACGGAGCACTGAGCTGAGCTCTCTGAGCTTTGCAGCAGCTTCCCACTAGCTCTCTATTTCTCACATGGTAATGTATATGTGTCAATACTACTCCCTCAGTTACCCCCACTCTCTCCTTCCCCCAGCTCTGTGTCCACAAGTCTGTCCTCTATATCTGCATCTCTATCCCTGCCCTTCAAATAGGTTCATTTGTACCATTTTTCTAGGATCACATATACGTGTTAATAATTTTTTTTTCTTTCTGAATTACTACACTCTGTGTGAAGACTAATAGGAGCAGAAATAAATTAAGTAGAAGTGAAAAAACCAACAGAACAAGTCAATGAAACTATAATCTGATTCTTCAGGAAGATAGACAAAACTGATAAACCTTTAGCCAGACTGATTAAGAAAAAGGGAGAGGATTCAAATCAATTAAATTAGAAATGAAAAAAGGTGAAATTACAGTTGACACCAAGAAATACAAAGAATCATAAGAGACTACTACAAGAAAGTTTATGACAATAAAATGGGCAGCCAGAAAGAATTAGACAAGTTCTTAGAAAGGCACAACCTTTCAAGACTGAACCAGGCAGAAATAGAAAATATGAACAAGCCAATTATAAGTAATGAAACTGATACCGTGATTAAAAATCTTTCAACAAACAAAAGTCCAGGGTCAGATGGGTTCATAGGTGAATTCTACCAAACATTTAGACAAGAGCTAATTCTTATCCTTCTCAAATTTTTCAAAAAATTACAGAGGGCAGAATACTTTCAAGCTCATCTCATGAGAACACCATCACCCTGATACCAAAGCAAAAAAAAAAGTATATCACAAAAAGACCATTACAGAAAAAGAAAATTACAAACCAATATACCAATGAATATAGATGCAAATATTATCAACAAAATATAAGCAACAATAATCCAACAGCACATTAAAAGGATTTTACAATATGATCAAATGGGATTTATCTCAGAGATGCAAGGATTCTTCAGTGTACACAGATCAATCAGTGTGATACACCCTATTGGCAAGTTAAAGAATAAAAATCATATGATCATCTCAATAGATATGGGAAAAGCTTTTGACAAAATTAAATACCCATTTATAACTCTTCAGAAGATGGACATAGAATTAACCTATCTTGACATAATCGGCGGTGTAGAAACCAAGAACTTCCAGGTATATAAACTGGACTTAGAAAAGGCAGATGAACCAGAGATGAAACTGATAAAATCAGTTGGATCATAGAAAAAGGAAGAGAATTCCAGATAAAACATCTACTTCTGCTTCATTGACTACACTAACACCTTTGAATGTGTGGATCTCAAAGAACTGGAAAATTCTAAAACTATGGGAATACCAGACCACCTTACCTACCTTATGTGAAACCTGTATGCAGATCAAGAATCAACAGCTACAACCAGACATGGAACAATGGGCTGGTTCAAAATTGGGAAAGGAGTATATCAAGGCTGCATATTGTCACACTGCTAATTTAACTTATATGTAGAGTACATCATCTGAAATGTTGGGCTGGATGAACCTAAGCTAGAATCAAGATTGCCAGGAGAAATATTAACAGCCTCAGATATGTAGTATATGAGGAAATGGCAACACACTTCAGTACCCTTGCCTGGAAAATCCCATGGACAGAGGAGCCTGGTAGGCTGCAGTCCATGGGGTTGCTAGGAGTTGGACATGGCTGAACGACTTCACGTTCAATTTTCACTTTCATGCATTGGAGAAGGAAATGGAAACCCACTCCAGTGTTCTTGCCTGGAAAATCCCAGATAGAGGAGAGCCTGGTGGGCTGCCGTCTATGGGGCCACACAGAGTTGGACACAACTGAAGTGACTTAGCAGCAGCAGCAGCAGCAGATATGCAGATGGTACCACCCTTACGGCAGAAAGCAAAGAGTAATTAAAGAGCCTTTTGATGAAGGTGAAAGAGGAGAGTGAAAAGCTGGCTTAAAACTCAACATTCAAAAAGCAAAGATCATGGCATCTGGTCTCATCACTTCATGGCAAATACATGGGTAGACAATGGAAATAGTGACAGACTTTATTTTCTTAGGCTCCAAAATCACTGCAGATGGTGACTGCAGCCATGATATTAAAAGATACTTGCTCCTTGGAAGAAAAGCAATGACAAACCTAGACAGCGTATTAAAAAGCAGAGACATTACTATGCCTACAAAGGTCCATATAGTCATAGTTATGGTTTTTCCAGTAGTTATGTATGGAAGTGAGAGCTGGATAATAGAAAAGGTTGAATGTCCAAGAATTGATGCCTTTGAAATGTGGTGTTGGAGAAGACTCTTGAGAGTCCCTTGAACTGCAAGGAGATCAAACCAGTCAGTCCTAAAGGAAATCAATCCTGAATATTCACTGAAAGTAGTGGTGCTGAAGCTGAAGCTCCAATACTTTGGCCATCTGATGTGAAGAACTGACTTACTGGAAAATACCCTGATGTTGGGAAAGATTGAAGGCAGGAGAAAGGGATGGCAGAGGATGGGATGGTTGGATGACATCACTGACTCAATGGACATGAGTTTGAGCAAGCTCCAGGACTTGGTGATGGACAGGGAAACCTGGGGTACTGCAGTCCATGGGGTCACAAAGAGTCATATGACTGAGCAACTGAACTGAACTGAATGAAAGTCCTAGTCATGGTTATCAGAAAAAAAAATTCAATTAATCCAAATTGGAAAAGAAGAAATACCCAATTTTCTTTAAGGCAAATTCTTAGAAAACTATAACAAGAATAACAACTAAGATGTTGACTCTGACTTCATTCATAATTCTGCAGTTAGACATGTACTTTTTTAAGTGTGCATATATACACAGGTGTGTGTGTGTGTGTGTTAGTATGTGTGTGTGTTTATATTTAGCTCACATCTATTTATTTGTGTATCTTTGCCACAGAAAATACATAGAACAATTTCATCATTAGAAAGATCCCTCAAGTTGCCTTTTCCTAATTGCCATCCTCTTCTCCTATTTCTAGCTCCGTCTCTAATAACTGATAGAAACTAATTGGGTCTCCATTTCTATCTATTTTTCTTTATTTGAAAATGTTATCTACTTTGAAATATTAATATTTCAAAAATGTTACATTATCCATCCAAAAATGGATGGATAAGTAAAATATGGTATATATATATGCAATAGAATACTGTTGTTTTTCAGTCAGTCATGTCTGACACTTTGTGACCCCATGGACTGCAGCACATCAGGCCTCCCTGTCCTTTTCCATCTCCCAGAGCTTGCTCAAACTCATGTCCATTGAGTTGGTGATGCCATCCAACCATTTCATCCTCTGTCTTCCCCTTCTCCTCTTGCCTTCAATCTTTCCCAGCATCAGGGTATTTTCCAGTGAGTCAGTTCTTTGCATCAGGTGACCATACTACTGGAGTTTCAGCTTCAACATCAGTCCTTCCAATGAACACTCAGGACTGATCTCCTTTAGGATGGACTGGATGGATCTCCTTGCATTTCAAAGGACTGTCAAAAATCTCCTTCAACACCATAGCTCAAAAGCATCAATACTTCAGTGCTTAGCTTTCTTCACCATCCAACTCTCACATCCATACATGACTTCTGGTGCTCAACTTTCCTTATGGTCCAACTCTCACATCTGCATATGACTGGAAAAACCATAGCCTCGACTAGATAGATCTTTGTTTGCAAAGTAATGTATCTGCTTTTTAATATGCTGTTTAGGTTGGTCATAACTTTTCTTCCAAAGAGTAAGGGTCTTTTAGTTTCATGGCTGCATTCACCATCTGCAGTGATTTTGGAGCCCCCCAAAATAAAATCAGCCACTGTTTCCACTGTTTACTGATCCATTTGCCATGAAGTGATGGAACTGGATGCCATGATCTTAGTTCTGAATGTTGAACTTTAAGTCAATTTTTTCACTCTTCTCTTTCACTTTCATCAAGAAGCTCTTTCGTTCCTCTTCACTTTCTGCCATAAGGGTAGTATTATCTGCATATTTGAGGTTATTGATATTTCTCCTGGCAATCTTGACTCCAGCTTGTGTTTCTTCCAGCCCAGCCTTTCTCATGATGTGCTCTGCATATAAGTTAAATAAGCATGGTGACAATATACAGCTTTGATGTACTCCTTTTCCTATTTGGAACCAATCTGTTGTTCCATGTCCAGTTATAACTGTTGCTTCCTGACCTGCATACAGATTTCTCAAGAGGTGGGTCACGTGGTCTGGTATTCCCATCTCTTTACAACTTTCCAGTTTATTGTGATCCACACAGCAAAGGCTTTGGCGTAGTCAATACAGCTGAAATAGACATTTTTCTGGAATTCTCTTGCTTTTTTGATGATCCAGCGGATGTTGGCAATTTGATCTCTGGTTCCTCTGCCCTTTCTACATCCAGCTTGAACATCTGGAAGTGCATGGTTCACATATTGCTGAAGCCTGGCTTGGAAGATTTTGAGCATTACTTTACTAGCGTGTGAGATGAGTGCAATCGTGCGGTAGTTTGAACTGCGGAATTAGGGTTAAATGGCATGTCTGCACCATTTCAACTAGGGAGGATAAAAGCATTCTGGAACTAGATGATTATCTTGGTTGCATAATAATGTAAATGTTCTTAAAGCCACAGACATGTACACTGATAAATAAATGTTACATGGCAAATGTTAAGGTATGTATAATTAACCACAATTTAAAAATATTATTTAAGTGGAGTAATACAGAATGTCACATTTTGATAATGGATTTTTTTTCACTCAACATAATTCTGTGGAGATACATCCAAGTTGCATTTATCAATAATCCATTGATTTTCAGTGCTAAATAGTGTTCCAAGGTATATATTTGGAATGGCTTTCACCTACTAAAGGGCACGTAGGCTCGTGCCATTTCTGTTTATAAAAAAGAAAACTAGTATTAAAATTTGTTTACCAGTTTTTATGTGAATATAAATTTTTATTTCTTAAGGATATTACCCAATAGTAAAATTTGTGAGATGCACAAAAATTGTATGTTAATTTAATTTTTTCTAATGCCAAATTGTTTTTCATAGTGAGTGTACCTTTTCACATTCCCAGCAGCATTGTATGACTGAGAGGCTTTCTCTTCCACATATTGTGCCATCATTGTTTTTTTTTTTTTTTTAGCCATTCTGATATATTTGTAGTGATATTTGATTGTGGTTTTAATTTGAATTTTTATAATGGTTAATAAACTTGAAAACTTTTTCATAGTCTTAAAATTAGCATATATCTTTAGTAAAATTCCTTTTTATATATTTAATCAATGTTCTAATTTGATTTCTTAAAGTTTACTTGAGTTCTGAGTTCTTTATATATTTGAAATACTAATTTTTATCTTCTATGAATATGTAAATAATTTCTCCCAGTATGCACTTTGTCTTTTCAACCTTTTTCCATGTGAAGCTCCTTTTGCAGGTCCAACTTATCAGGTTTTCCTTGGACCGTGTTCTTACTGTTGAAGTCTTAGTCTCACTGTAGACCTCAAATATTCCATGCTATTTACTAGTTTAAAATTAATAGACTTTACATATTTGCACCATTTTCAATTTACAGAAAAGCTGAGCAGAAATTACAGAAAATTCCCATATACTCCCTCACTTTCCTTTCACTATTTTATCTATTATTAACATCCAGAATTAATGTGATACATTTTTGCAATTGCTTAACCAATATTGAGGGCTTCTCTAGTAACTCAGTTGGTAAAGAATCCACCTGCAATGTAGGAGACCCCAGCTTGATTCCCTGGCCAGAAAAATCCCCTGGAGAAAGGATAGGCTACCAACTCCAGTATTCATGGGTTTCCCTAGTGGTTCAGATTGTAAAGAATACACCTGCAATGTAGGAGACCCCGATTCAATCACTGGGCTGGGAAGACTCCTGGCACAACTGAGCGACTAAGCACAACCAATTTTGATATGAGCTTCCCTCGTAGCTTAGTTGGTAAAGAATCTGCCTGCAATACAAGAGACCCCGATTTGAGTCCTGAGTTGGGAAGATCCCCTGGACAAAGAATTGGCAGCCCACTCCAGTATTCTTGCCTGGAGAACCCCAGGGACAGAGGAGCCTGGAAGGCCACAGTCCATAGGGTCACAAGAGTCGAACACGACTTAGCGACTAAACCACCACCACCATTATTTACTGAAGTCCATAAGTTGCATTAGAGTTCACTCTGTGTTGTACATTCTGGATTTTGATAAATAGATAATAACTAGTGTCACCAATTACATTTTCATATGAAATAATTTTATAGTCCTATAACTCTCCTGTGCTCCGCATATCCACTCCTCCATCCCTGCTCCTAACCCCTCGGCCACCATCTATCT
The DNA here is from genome assembly GCA_007570785.1 of Antilocapra americana. Classification (NCBI taxonomy): domain Eukaryota; kingdom Metazoa; phylum Chordata; class Mammalia; order Artiodactyla; family Antilocapridae; genus Antilocapra; species Antilocapra americana. The sequence continues at coordinate 21,856,955 of ML663006.1, forward strand.
TTTTACTGTCTCTATTATATTTGTACCTTTCCAGAATCACATATAGTTGGACTCATACAGTATACAGCATTTTCAGATTGACTTCTTTCTCGTAGCAATATCCACAGCACATATATATTTTTGTGCAGACTTAACATTTTCAGCTTACTTGGTTAAATACCAAGGAGTGCAATACTGCATTATATAGTGAAAGCATGTTTAGTTTCAGAAGAAACTGCTAAATGTCTTCCAAGTGGCTGTACTATTTTACATTTCCACAAAAAACAAATGAGAAATCCTGCTCCTCCCCAACCTCATCAGCATTTTGTGGTATCAGTGTTTTGGATTTTAGTCATTCCAATAGGTATGTATTGCAATTAAATTAAATTATTTTAATTTGCAATTCCATAATGGCATATGATACTGAGTATACTTTCATATGCATATTTATGCCATACGTATATCTCCTTTGATGAAGAGTCTGCTCAGATAGTTTGCCAAATTTTAAAGTAGACATTTTGTTCTCTTACTGTTGAGTTTTAAGTTTTCTTTGTGTATTTTGGATACTATTTTTTTTTTAATCTAGTATATGTTTTGCAAAGATTTTTCTTCCAGTCTCTCACAAGGCTCTACCTACAATCCAGATACTATGCAAAGACTTTTCTCCTATTCTGTATCTTGTCTTTTCATTCTATTAGAAGTAACCTTTGCAGAAGAAAAATTCTTAATCTTGAGTATTTTTTTTTCTTTCATAAATGTTGCTTTTGCTTTTGGTGTTGTATTTATGAAAAACATCATTGTCAAACCTAAGGTCATCTAGACTTTCTCCTATGACATCTTTTAGAAATTTACTGTTTTTATATTTTACATTTAGGTCTATAATTCACTTTGAGTTAATTTTTGTGAAAGGTTTAAAGTTTTGTCTAGTTTAGTAGTTTGCAAGATATTAACGCAAATTTGGGATTTTGTTCTAGTATCACTTGGTGAAGAGTCTATCTTTTATCCATTCATTTGCCTTTGCTCTTTTGTCAGAATCAGTTGACTTTATTTGTGTGGGTCACTTTTTATGTTCTCTATCCTAGTACATTGATCTATTTGTCCTTTTTTCATCTGTACCACACTGTTGTGATTATTTTAGTTTTAACTTAAGTCAGAGTTGGGTAATATCAGACCTCTAGCTTTGTTCTTCATCTACAATGCTTTATTGACTATTCTAGGTCTTTTACCTCTTTATGTAACTTTAAATTCAGTTTATAAGTATCCACAGATTAATTTTCTGAGACTTTTACTACCATACATTAATCTATAGATCAAATTAGGAAGAAGTGACATCTTGATGATATTGAATATTTCTATCCATGAATATGGGGTCATTTTCCATTTATTTAGATTTTCTTTGATTCTTTTCATTGAGCTTATATAATTTTCCTCATATAGATCATGGACTTTTTTTTTTCCTAAATGATTTTAGTGTAACACTTCAGTATCAATTGCAAGTCAGTGTTGAACTAATGTTTTTAACAAGGTGTGAGACTTTGGTCAAAGTCTTTTATTTGTTTCTATTGTTTTTTGACTACTCATGTCTAATTGCTCCAACAGTATTTATTAAAAGACTGTAGGTTTTCCATGGAATTACTTTTGCATCTTTGTTCAAAACCTAGTTGTGCATTCTTTTCAAGTCTATTTCTGGGTTCTCTTTCCTTTCTAGTTTTTTTATGTGTCTATTCTTCATACACACATCATTCTACCTTAATTACTCTAGCTATAAAATATGACTAATTATTGAGTGGCAAGATCTCTCCCACAACATTTTTCTTTTAAAAGGTCATATTAGCTATTATAATCCTTATATCTTTTATATAAACTTTTGAATAAGCTTTCTATATCTATAAAACCCTTGCTGGCATTTCAATTGAAATCATTTTAAATTCATATACCAATTTGATATTAATATCACAGAATTTGTGTAGCTGACTGCCAGTTGGTAGAGAGTCAGAAGACCTGAAGCCTGAGTCATCTGCTACCACTGGCTGGGGAACCCAGAAACACTTATTTTAGGTCGGTTTCTGCTGTTGAATAAAGATCCGCACTCAAGTGAAGACAACCAGGCTTGACTGTGTTCTACAGCTGGGTGAAGGAAAAGCACTCACTATGTCTGCAAAGCTCTTTGTGTTGCCTTTACAACTGAGTGGAGGACCAGGAGACACAAGATACACTGGTGCTTCTTGTACAGACAAAGAAAATTGCCTGTTGCTTCCTTTCAGGGGTCCTGGAGGAAATGAGCCTGGCTGAATCCTACTTTCATTGCTTTCATGCAAAGGTTGGGTCATAGCAACCAAAAGTTTTTGTCTCCTGAATTCTGCTGATACGTTGCTGCAGGGAGGATGGATCTACTGCTGTCACTGAGTATGTATCACCTCCCTAAGCCTCCATTGGGATGCACATTTTCTGGTCCTTTTATTCTGTATGTGCATGTGTGTGTGTGTGTGTGTGAGAGAGAGAGAGAGAGAGAGAGAGAGCAAGAGAGATGAGAGAGAGGAAGTGTGTTTCTATGCCTGAGGAGTTTCTCAGTTGCACAGCCTTGTGCCACTCAACCTAGAAGTCCTCCTTGTGTTTTCTTTAAGTCATGATGTCTCTTCTAGTTTACCCTCCTCTTTTTAACGTTCAGAGCCCTTTTATGATTGTGTGGTATTATTCCTAGTATATTTCATTGTATACACAGAGAGAAATGGGCTTCCTAGGTGTCACTAATGGTAAAGAATCTGCCTGCCAATGCAGGAGACCTAGTAGATATAGGTTTTATCCTTGAGTCAGGAAGATTCCCTGGAGAAGAAAATGGCTACCCACTACAGTATTTTTGCCTGGAGAATCCCATGGACAGAAGAACCTGGCAGGCTATGGTCCATAGAGCCACAAAGAGTCAAACACAACTGAAGTGACCTAACATTCAGCCACAGAGAGAAAAAGGGAAAAGTGAGTCTATACCATCATTTCTTAGAATCAAAACTTATGAATTTACTTTAATAAGCTCAAAATGACACAGGATTTTTTATGCCCCAAAGGAGCTGGTTTATGAATTGAGCAGCAAAAGAAAAATTATTCAATTGATCTTCATGGATCTTCATTTTAGTTTATCACTTGCTCATAATAAATGTTGAAAAGCAAGTCATATAGGACTCTACAATTAAGGTGAGTTTTCAAGTATTTAATGTTTTTCTCTGAAACTGCAAAATTTTGACAGAGGGCAATATCACTACAGATAGAAGCATATTGCAATGCAATACAGAAATAGATACTGTGAGACAAATAGATGGAGAAACAGTGGAAACAGTGACAGACTTTATTTTCTTGGGCTCCAAAATCACTGCAGATGGTGACTGAAGCCATGAAATTAAAAGATGCTTGCCCCATAGAAGAAAAGTTATGACCAATCTGGACAGCATATTAAAAAGCAGAGACATTACTTTACCAACAAAGGTACATCTAGTCAAAGCTATGGTTTTTCCAGTAGTCATGTATGAATGTGAGAATTGGACTCTAAAGAAAGTGGAGCACTGAAGAATTGATGCTTTATAACTGTGGTGTTGGAGAAGTTTCCTGAGAGTCCCTTGGACTGCAAGGATATCCAACCAGTCCATCCTAAAGGAGATCAGTCCTGGGTGTTCATTGGAAGGACTGATGCTGAAGCTGAAACTCCAATATTTTGGCCACCTGATGTGAAGAACTGACTCATTTGAAAAGACCCTGATGCTGGGAAAGATTGAAGGCAGGAGGAGAAGGGGAAGACAGAGGATGAGATGGTTGGATGGCATCACCAACTCAGTGGACAAGAGTTTGAGTAACCTATAGGAACTGGTGATGGACAAGGAGGTCTGGCATGCCGCAGTCAATGGGATTGCAAAGAGTTGGACATGACTGAGCTACTGAACTGTACTGAGCAGAACACTGTGAAATGTGCTTATTTCAAATTTAAACAAAATTGAACAAATATGGATAAACTTGATGACAAATAGACACTTAAATGGAAAAAAAAATGATTGCCTTGATAAAAATTCACCCTTTCTTATGGAAACCAGTGGAATTTGTAAAGGGAGTTATATGATTGAATTTATAAAGGGAATTATATGATTGAATTTATTTCTTGTTATAAATATGATAATCCAGTTTGTACCATCCAGGCCAACAGTGTGCTATCCTGCTCAAAAGAGTAAAATTAACTAATATTTGGTGATATACGAAAGTTATGGAAAAAGTACAGGATGTAATATAGAAAATTGAGAGACTAAGATGTTCTAATATTCAATACACCCTATGATATTCCTTTATTATCAAAAGTACATTTCTATAGTCATATTTCTCCTTAGGTATAAAATTAAAAGGATTTATTTTTAATAAAATGTCAGCCTAAAAGAAGAATGCATTTATTTTGATGGAGTAGGGAGTAGTGGACCTGGTAATGTTTTCAGTTGTGTTTGTTGTCATTTTTGCCCTAAATTTGTATGAATTGTTTTATCTTTTGTTCAGCATTTCATTCATTCAGTTTTAGTATGCTGGGTATATTCTACAATTCATTCAGTTTCATGTCTTAATGCTTTTCCAGAGACATCATGGAAATTAGTAAAGAAATCCAACAAGAAAGCAAATTCCTCTGACTTATCCAAGTGAAGATTTCAAATAAAAGAATGTGGAAATAATATAAATAAACACCTCTAAAATCAAATCAAACTTTTGCCAACTAAAGTCAATGAAATGTTATTTGTAATGGGTGTTGCATTCAGTTCACTTTAGTCCCTCAGTCATGTCCAACGTTTGAGACCCGATGGACTGCAGCATGCCAGGCTTCCCTGTCCTTTACCATCTCCCAGAGCTTGCTCAAACTCATGTCCATTGAGTCAGTGATGCCACCAAACGTCTCATCCTCTGTCGCCCCTTCTCCTCCTGCCTTCATTCTTTCCCACCATTGGGGTTTTTCCAATGATACAGTTCTTCGCATCAGGTTGCCAAGGTACTGGAGTTTCAGCTTCAGCATCAGTCCTTGCAATAAATATTCAGGACTAATTTCCTTTAGGACTGACTAGTTTGATCCCCATGAAGTCCAAGGAACTTGCAAGAGTCTCCTCCAGCACTGCAGTTTGAAAGCATCAATTCTCCGGTGCTCGAATTTCTTTGTAGTCCAGCCCATTACCTCCAAACATGACTGCTGGAAAAACCATAGCTTTGAATAGAGAGACCTTTGTTGGCAAAGTAATGTCTCTGCTTTTTAATAGGCTGTCTAGGTTTCTCAAAGCTTTTCTTCCAAGGAGCAAGTGTATTTTAATTCCATGACTGCAGTCACCATCTGCAGTGATTTTGGAGCCCAAGAAAATAAAGTCTGTCACTGTTTCCATTGTTTTCCCATCTATTTGACATGAAGTGATGGGACCAAATGCCATGATCTTAGTTTTCTGAATATGGAGTTTTAAACCAGCTTTTTCACTCTCTTCTTTCACTTTCATCAAGACACTCTTTATTTCTTCTTCACTTTTTGCCATAAAGATGGTGTCATTTGCATATCTGAGGTTACTGATATTTCTCCTGGCAATCTTGATTCTAGCTTATGCTTCATCCAGCCTGGCATTTCATATTTATGTACTCTGAGTATAAATTAAATAAGCAGGGTGACAATATATAGCCTTGATGTACTCCATTCCCAAATGGAACCAGTCCATTGTTCCATGTCTGATTCTACCTGTTGCTTCTTGAACTGCATACAGTACCTCAGAAGGCTGGTGAGGTAGTCTGACATTCCCACCTCTTTAAGAATTTTCCACAGTTTCTTGTGATCCACATAGGCAAAGTCTTTGGCATAGTCAATAATCCAGAAGTAGATGTTTTTCTGGAACTCTTTTGCTTTTTTATGATCCAGTGGATTCTGGCAATTTGATCTCTGGTTCCTTTGCCTTTTCTACATCTAGATTGAACCTCTGGAAGTTCACGGTTCATGCATTGCTGAAGCCTGGCTTGGAGAATTTTGAGCATTACTTTGCTAGTGTGCGGGATAAGTGCAATTTTGCAGTTGTTGAATATTTTGTGGCATTGCCTTTCTTTGGGATTGAATGAAAATTGACCTTTTATAGACTTGTGGTCTCTGCTGAGTTTTTCAAATTTGCCAGCATATTGAGTTCAGCGCCTTAGCAGCAGCATCTTTTAGGGTTTGAAATAGCTCTACTGGAATTTCATCACCTCCACTAGCTTTGTTTATAGTGATGCTTCCTAAGGCCCACTTGGCTTCGCATTCCAGGATGTCTGGCTCAAGGTGAGTGATCATGCATCATGGTTATCTAGGTCATGAAGATCTTTTTTGTATAGTTCTTCTGTGTATTGTTGCCACCTCTTCTTAAAATCTCCTGCTTCTGTTAGATCCTACCTCTTCTCTCCTTTATTGTGCCCATCTTTTCATGAAATATTCAGTTGGTATCTCTAACTGTCTTGAAGAGATCTCTAGTCTTTCCCATTTTATTGTTTTCCTCTATTTATTTGCATTATTCACTGAGGAAGGCTTTCTTATCTTTCCTTGCTCTTCTTAGCAGCTCTGTATTCAAATGGTATATCTTTCCTTTTCTCCTTTGTCTTTAGCTTGTTTTCTTTTCTCAGCTATTTGTAAGACCTACTCAGAAAACCATTTTGTCTTTTTGCATTTCTTTTTCTTGAGAATGGTCTTGATCACTGCCTCCTGTACAATGTTACAAACTGCCATTCATAGTTCTTCATGTACTCTGTCTATCAGATTTAATTCCTAGAATCTATTTGTCACTTCCACTGTATAATTATAAATGATTTGATTTAGCTCATACCTGAATGGTCTAGTGGTTTTTCCTACTTTCTTCAACTTAAGTATGAATTTGGCAATAAGGAGTTTATGATCTGAGCCACAGTCAGCTTCCAGTCTTGTTTTTGCTGACTACATACATCTTCTCCATCTTTGTCTACAAAGAATGTAATCAATTTGATTTTTATATTGACCATCTGGTGATGTCCATGTGTAGAGTCATCTCTTGTGTTATTGGAAGAGGGTGTTTGCTATGACCAGTGCGTTCTCTTGGCAAAACTCTGTTAGCTTTTGCCCTGCTTCATTTTGTACTCCAAGGCCAATTTTGCCTGTTATTCTAGATATCTCTTGACTTTCTACTTCTGCATTCCAGTCCCCTATAACAAAGAGGATATCTTTTTTGTGTGTTACTTCTAGAAGGTCTTGTAGGTCTTCATAGATCTGTTCAACTTCAGCTTCTTCAGCATTACTGATTGGGTCATAGACTTGTATTACTGTGATACTGGGATCTTCACAACCCAGGAATTGAACTGGGGTCTCCTGCATTGCAGGCAGATTGTTTACCAACTGAGCTACCAGGGAAGCCCTTGTGTTGCATTAACCCAACTGAAATGCAATTTGTTCTGACTAGCTTAAAAGCAAGTCATTATAGATAAACTCTATAATGTATAATTTGAAATAAATGTACTCTCTCTCAATTTTTCAAATAAATGGGTTCTTTCTTTTCTTCAAATGTGAGTATATTCTTTCTATATTTCTCTTTTTAATGTAATTTCATTACACTATATATATACAAGATAAATAATTAATAGGTTTAGCAGCTAATTTGGGACGTTTTTTCTGAAATCAGTCTCATGTTATTATATACCTGTTCTTCATTTGAACAATGTTAAATATTTTGTGCCCAACTTTTCTACCAAAATATAATACATACATGAAGAATTGATTGACATGGTGTCTGACCTAAGTCCTCTCTCTATGTTGCTTAAATCCTCTGAGCTTCTTTCTCCACTGCTGTGCACTGGGATTCTGTGGTCACACCAATTGCAGAAATCACAGAAATCCTATCATTCTTCTCAGCCAGAGCTAGCAAAGTCTCACCAAATGTGAGACTACTCACCTCCCCCAAAGTCAACAACCTCTCCCTTTCCAGTTGATAAACTATTAATATCTGACTCAATCATTCTAGATTTTTAATAAAAGTAACTTTTGGACTAAAGTTGGACAAAGATGTAGGCAGTGCTACATCCCCCAATTTTAAGTCTAAACCATAAAAGCTGATTATTACACCAGAACATAACATCTTGATTGGCACCATATAATTGTCACCCAGAGTAAGCCTTCAGGCATGCACCTGCTCATTTTCTTAATATATTCTAATTCATTTTGATGTGAGTGTGAGCTTTCTCTGTCCATCAAAGCTGACATTCTTTGAATCTTCAACTTCTGAACATCATGTAGCTAGCTCCTGGAGTAAATTAAAACATAACACAATTTGATTGCTTATATGTTTGCTTATAGTATCAAGATTGAATTTTCACTTTGTTTCTCATTTGAATTAGCTAGACACAAAAAGACTGTATTACAATACAGTTTCAGATGCATTAACAATATTTTTATGCAAACATCAGTTATCAATGCAGGAGACCCCTGGGTGGGGAAGATCCTCTGGAGAAAGGATAGGCTATCCACTCCAGTATTCTTGGGCTTCCGTTGTGGCTCAGTTGGTAAAGAAATCTTCCTGCAATGCAGGACACCTGGGTTTGATCCCTGGGTTGAGAAGCTCCCCTGGAGAAGGGACAGGCTACCCACTCCAGTATTCTAGCCTGGAGAATTCCATGGGCTGTATAGTTTATTGGGTCACAAAGAGTCGGACACAAGTGAGCAACTTTCACCTACTTATCAATTATAAAGCTAAATTGCTTTTGTTGGGAACTTGTCTTCAAATAACAGAATATCAAAGTGTAGGTCATAAAACATCATTATCCTCTGATTTTGGATGCATACATTTATGACAATTAAATTTATAATACCTCTTAGTGATATTAAAATGACTTGCTGAAATGCAAAATTAAGTTCAATGTCCTATAAGAGGAGAAAGTAACCAATTATATAGGAAGCAATTTGGATTTAGGAATGAACTGTATAATCCCAGAAATTCTCATAGCATTTTCACAATAAAAATAAGCAAATTTGTAGACAAAATACGCTTACTTTATATCTTAACCAAGGGAATAATTAACATAAGTGGAAGTGGGAGGAATATTTCATTCTCCCCTGGAAGCAAACTGTTCTGACATTGCTTACAAAAATATATATTTTCCAATAGTAATGTATGGATGTGAGAGTTGGACCATAAAGAAAGCTGAGCACCAAAGAATTGATGCTTTTGAACTGCAGTCTCAGAGAAGACTACTGAGAGTCACTTGGACATCAAGGAGATCAAAGCAGTCCATCCTGAAGGAAATCAGTCCTGAATATTCATTGGAAGGACTGGTGCTGAAGCTGAAGCTTCGATACTTTAGCCACCTGATGAGAAGCACTGACTCATTGGAAAAAAACCTGATGCTGGGAAACATTGAAGGCCGGAAAGGGGACAAGAGGAGCAGGGGACAAGATGGTTGGATGGCATCACCAACTCAATGGACATGAGTTTGAGAAAGCTCTTGGAGTTGGTATACGGGAAAGCCTGACATGCTGCAGTCTATGGGATCACAAAGAGTCAGACATGACTGACCAACTGAACTGAACTGAACAAAAATCTAAGCTGGGATATAGTCCATCATATGTTATTACAAATATTAATAGTTGTAAACTAGTCAAATAACATTGCAGTTGCCCCTTGAAAAATACTGAGGGGATGAGTAGCAATGCTCACACTGTTAAAAATCTGCATACAACTTGACCATTGGTCCATCTCCATATCTGTTTCTACATCCATGGATACAGCCAATCATAGTTATGTACCCATAATTTTCTGTTATTAAAAAATTGAAAAATCCTCCCTAAAGCCACATGCATCATTTTATATATGAAGATATATCCTTTCATTTCACAGTAAGAAAATAATGTGGACAAAATTAACACCTAAAAATTATTTGCTAAAGTTGTATCAATGCCATTTCAGCTCATTTCTAAGCTGAGCCAAATTTATTTTAGAAATTTACCTGAGTGGAAAAATGGTGTTCTATTTTTCTGCATGCTGACCAGCTGACTTGATTTCATAGACAACTAGGGAAAAGCCAACACCACAAGTAATCTTTGCACCTGATTTAATATATAATAAAAGATACTATACAACGTGAAAAATTTTTGTTTCTAATTATTGTTATTTTGTCACTTTTTTTGCCACTTATGTTTTCTTATGGATAAGATGAAAACATTTGTAAATGTTCCTGTTAAGACAAGAGGAGGAGCATCCACACTGATGAATTAAGCATTGGGATTTGAATCTGCCTCGCATCAGTCACGTTGAAGAGTACTTTTCAGAATATTCTACATGGTTGTCCTGAGTGATGCTCACAGTTAAAAACAAAGGAGCACCACTGAATTCAAAGATGATGTTAACCAAGTAGAATTAAATACTACTCAAAGATCAACACATATCTTTTGAATAATATAAAATTCCACAAAACATAAAACATAAAAATAAAGAAATAATGAATATCCTCCCTTGAGTTGCTGGACATGGATAGACAGTCTGTGAAGATGACAGGTTTAGGACACATCCCTGACTCTTCTCTTTCCTAACTTGACCCTAACTTTCCCGGGCAGCCAGATGTCCCCCAGCCCCTGAGGCCCGGGGCTGCCAAGCCCCTCCAAGGGTCAGCTACAGTGACCGGCTCCTTGCCAGGAGATCAGTGAGTGCCCAGGAATATCTAGCAACACCATGAGGAGAAAAAAAAAAAAAAAATCCCTCTAGCGCTGAGGTCTGCCCTTGCTCGGCTGAGTAAAGTCTTACAAAAGGTCTGAAAAGGAATGCAGTTTGATGGGAATCGACTTCCTTCTTCATCTACACTGAAACCCAGGGAAAGTGTAAACGCTTCTTCCGCGAACTCTTTGTGCAGAAGTTAGACTCTGGAACCTCCTGACCCCGGTTATGAACCCCAAGGCCGACCTCCCCCAGTGCACACCCCCCCCCCCCCGATCCCCAGGGCTGCGGGGACGAAAAGCAGCTTGTGCCGCCTCCTGCTCTTTGCCACCCGCCACCTGGCCCCAGCTCCATCGCGTATCTGAAAGTAACCTCATGAGGGACTCTGAGCCAGATTACCCAGCCAAGCCGCTCCCACATTACTGACCCCAGAAACACCGCAAGCAGCCCTAAGAAGCCGATATGATACCGAACAAGAGATATTTTCATTAGTAATTAGACAAACAGAAGTTTAAAAACCTCATGTAAGCGGCAAGCGGTGGCATCGCAGCACTGGAGCCGTTAGCAGTGGAGAGGAGATACTCTACATCCAAGGTCAGTAGCAGCGGCTGCTCAGCACTGGAGCAGGGAGAGGCCAAGAGGAGCTACCCTAACTCCAAGGTCAGTAGCGGCTGCCTGGAGGAGGGGAGACACCCCACTTCCAAGGTAAGGAGCAGGGGCTATACTTTGCTGGAGCACCCGTAAAGGGATACCCCATGTCCAAGGTAAGAGAAACCCCAATAAGACGGTAGGCGCTGAGAGAGGGCATCAGAAGGCGGGCAGACTGAAACCACAATCAGGGAAACTACCCAATCTAATCACATGGACCACAGTCTTGTATAACTCAATGAAACTAAGCCATGCTGTGTAGGGCAACCCAACTGTCGGGTCATGGTGGAGAGATCTGACAAAATGCGGTCCACTGGAAAAGGGAATGGCAAAACACTTCAGTATTCTTGCATTGAGAATCCCATGAACAGTATGAAAAGGCAAAAACATTGGATACTGAAAGATGAATTCCCAGGTCAGTAGCTGTCCAATATGCTACTGGTGAATAGTGGAAAAATAACTCTAGTAAGAATGAAATTCAGTTCAGCCACTAAGTCATGTCCGACTCTTTGCAACCATATGAATTGCAGCACGCCAGGCCTCCTGTCCATCACCAACTCCCCGAGTCCACCCAAATCCATGTCCATTGAGTCAGTGATACCATCCAACCATCTCATGCTCTGCCATCCCCTTCTGCTCCTGCCCTCAATCTTTGCCAGCATCAGGGTCTTTTCCAATGAGTCAGTTCTTTGCATCAGGTGGCCAAAGTATTGGAGTTTCATCTTCAACATCAGTCCCTTCAAAGAACTCTCAGGACTGATATCCTTTACAATGGACTGGTTGGATATCCTTGCAGTCCAAGGGACTCTCAAGAGTCTTCTCCAACATCACAGTTCAAAAGCATCAATTCTTTAGCACTCAGCTTTCTTTGTAGTCCAACTCTCACATCCACACATGACTACTGGAAAAACCATAGCCTTGACTAGATGGACCTTTGTTGGCAAAGTAATGTCTCTGCTTTTTAATATGCTGTCTATGTTGGTCATAACTTTCCTTCCAGAGAGTAATCACCTTTTAATTTCATGGCTGCAATCACCATCTACAGTGATTTTGGAGCCCAGAAAAGTAAAGTCAGCCACTGTTTCCACTGTTTCCCTGTCTATTTACCATGAAGTGATGGGACCAGATGCCATGATCTTAGTTTTCTTAATGTTGAACTTTAAACCAACTTTTTCACTCTCCTCTTTCCCTTTCATCAAGAGGCTCTTTAGTTCTTCTTCTCTTTCTGCCATAAGGGTGGTGTCATCTTTATATCTGAGATTATTGAGATTTCTCCAGGCAATCTTGATTCCAGCTTGTGCTTCCTCCAGCCCAGCGTTTCTCATGATGTACTCTGCATATAAGATAAATAAGCAGAGTGACAATATACAGCCTTGATGTACTCCTTTTCCTATTTGGAACCAGTCTTTTTTCCATGTCCAGTTATAACTGTTGCTTCCTGACCTGCATACAGGTTTCTCAAGAGGCAAGTCAGGTGGTCTGATATTCCCATCTCTTTAAGAATTTTCTGCAGTTTATAATGATCCACACAGCCATTTTCCTTTTTGGCATTTCCTTTTCTTGAGGATCGTTTTGATTCCTGTCTCCTGTACAATGTCATGAACCTCCATCCATAGTTCTTCAGGCATTCTGTCTATCCGATCTAGTTCTTCAAATCTATTTCTCACTTCTACTGTATAGTCATAAGGGATTTGATTTAGGTCATACCTGAATGGTCTACTGGTTTTCTCCACTTTCTTTAATTTCAGTCTGAATTTGTCAATAAGAAGTTCATGATCTGAGCCACAGTCAGCTCCCAGTCTTATTTTTGCTGACTGTATAGAGCTTCTCCATCTTTGGCTGCAAAGACTGTAATCAATCTGATTTCGGTGTTGACCATTTGGTGATGTCCATGTGTAGAGTCATCTCTTGTGTTGTTGGAAGAGGGTGTTTGCCATGACCAGTATGTTCTCTGGCAAAACTCTATTAGCCTTTGCCCTGCTTCATTTTGAACTCCAAGGTCAAATTTGCCTGTTATGCGAGATGTTTCTTGATTTCCTACTTTTGCATTCCAGTTCCCTGTAATGTAAAGGACACAGAACCAAAGCAAAAACAATACCCAGTTGTGAATGTGACTGGTGATAGAAGCAAGGTCCAAAGCTGTAAAGAGCAATATTACATAGAAACCTGGAATGTTAGGTCCATGAATCAAGGAAAATTGCAAGTGGTCAAACAAGAGATGGCAAGAGTGAAGGTAGACATTTTAGGAATCAGCGAACTAAAATGGACTGGCATGGATAAATTTAACTCAGATGACCATTGTATCTACTACCATGGGCCAGTATCCCTTAGAAGAAATGGAGTAGCCATCATAGTCAACAAAAGAGTCCAAAATGCAGTACTTGGATTCAGTATCAAAAATGACAGAATGATCTCTGATAATTTCCAAGGCAAATCATTCAATATCATAGTAATCCAAGTCTATGCACAGACCAGTAACGCTGAAGAAGCTGAAGTTGTATGGTTTTATGAAGACCTACAAGACCTTCTAGAACTAACACCCCAAAAAGATGTCCTTTTCATTATAGGGGACTTGTATTAAAGAGTAGGAAGTCAAGAAATACCTGGAGTAACAGGCAAATTTGGCCTGGGAGTGCAGAATGAAGCAGGGCAAAGGATAAGAGTTTTGCAAAGAAAAACACATTGGTCATAGCAAACACCCTCTTCCAACAACACAAGAGAAGACTGTATACATGGAAATCACAAGATGGTCAACACTGAAATCAGATTGATTATATTCATTGCAGTCAAAGATAGAGAAACTCTCTACAGTCAACAAAATCAAGATTGGGAGCTGACTCTGGCTCAGATCATAAACTCCTTATTGTCAAACTCATACTTAAATTAAAGAAAGTAGGGAAAACCACTAGACCATTCAGGAATGACCTAAATCAAATCCTTTACGATTATACAGTGAAAGTGAAAAATACATTCAAGGGACTAGATCTGATAGAGTGCCTGAGGCACTATGGATGGATGTTCGTGACATTGTACAGCAGACAGGGATTAAGACCATCCCCATGGAAAAGAAATGAAAAAGAGCAAAATGGCTGTCTGAGGAGGCCTTACAAATAGCTGTGAAAAGAAGAGAAGTGAAAAGCAAAGAAGAAAAGGAAAGATATACCCATCTGAATGCAGAGTTCTAAAGAATAGCAAAGAGAGATATGAAAGCCTTCATCAGCGAACAATGCAAAGAAATAGAGGGAAACAACAGAATGGGAAAGACTAGAGATCTCTTCAAGAAAATTAGAGCTATCAAGGGAACATTTCATGCAAAGATGGGCTCGATAAAGGACAGAAATGGTATGGACCTGACAGAAGCAGCAGATAATAAAAATAGGTGGCAAGAATACACAGAAGAACTATACAAAAAAATCTTCACGACCCAGATAATCATGATGGTGTAATCACGCATCTAGAGCCATACATACTGGAATGTGAAGTCAAATGGGCCTTAGAAAGCATCACTATGAACAAAGTTAGTGGAGATGATGGAATTCCAGTTGAGCTATTTCAAATCCGGAAAGATGTTGCTGTGAAAGTGCTGCACTCAATATGCCAGCAAATTTGGAAAACTCAGCAATGGCCACAGGACTGGAAAATGTCAGTTTTCATTCCAATCACAAAGAAAGACAATGACAAAGAATGCTAGAACTACTGCACAATTGCTCTCATCTCACACGGTAGTAAAGTGGTGCTCAAAATTCTCCAAGCCAGGCTTCAGCAATATGTGAACTATGAACTTCCAGATGTTCAAGCTGGTTTTAAAAAAGGCAGATGAACCAGAGACCAAATTGCCAGCATCCACTGGATCATCAAAAAAGCAAGAGAGTTTCAGAAAACCATTTATTTCTACTTTTTGACTAAGCCAAAGCCTTTGACTGTGTGGATCATAACAAACTGTGGGAAATTCTTAAAAAGATGGGAATGCCAGACCATCTGACCTGTCTCTTGAGAAACCTGTTTGCAAATCAGGAAGCAACAGTTAGAACTGGACATGGAACGACAGACTGGTTTCAAATAGGAAAGGGAGTACGTCAAGGCTGTAAATTGTTACCCTGCTTATTTAACTGATATGCAGAGTACATCATTAGAAACGCTGGGTTGGAAGAAGAACATGCTGGAATCAAGACTGCTGGGAGAAATATCAATAACCTCAAATATGCAGATGATACCACCCTTATGGTAGAAAGATTACCTCCCTAACTAGAAGCCAAATGGCGAGAGACTATGAATAGAATATTGTTGGTGTCCTAGTTTCCAAGTAATATGTAGAAAACACACAAGTGGAAATGGAGTACCTGATTCCTGAGCATAAAAATTATTTGTTCAAACTTCAAAAAAATAATCTTTTGGAAAACATGATGGTTTCATTATAGTTTCACAAAGCCAGAATTCTAACTATAGCTTTTTATTTGCCATTGTTATGGAAATTCAAGATACTTAATACCATTAGTTTTTAAAAAGATACAGTTCAGTTTCTGGCATGAAATTATATTATTTTTGAGAAATGATGTATTTCTGAAAGTTATTGGAAAAAATAATTTTCTTTGAAAACTATATATTGATGGCAAATTAGAAAAATTCTTTTGAAAACATTAATGAAAAGGTGTTTCATAATCCTTAAAATTCTGCTTTAAATGATACATGCCAGGGTCCAGCCTTGGCGGGTCAGGGAGGTCTTGAGGGATGAGTGACATCGGTGGAAAAACTGAAGTGAGTTGATGTGTGGTGATGGAGCAGTCTCTCTTGTTTAGTGTTGGTTTACAGTTTTATAGCCAAAAGACACCCCCATTACATCATTACATCACCTATCATTTTATACAAATTTTTGTTTTCTACCTTCCATAGCAACCTTATCATTGAGCTCATTCCCCAATCTATCATGAAACATTCCCCTTACAGAAGTCAGATTTCTGCGTAATTAGATTTAACAATAGTATGTTTACCATTTGAATGTCTTCAGCATACTTCATTCAATCATGATAAGTACATCAGCCTAAGTAGAAAGGTTATATTTCTCTTATCAGGTGCAACTATGTAGAAGCTAGTGGGAAGGGCTTAAGCTTTAAACTGTTTTATTCTATTAACCTACTCCGGTTCTTACAAGGAAAGAGGAAAGAGGACAAAGAGTTTAGAAAGAGGAAAGAGGACTAAGACAGTTTAGAGAGAGGAAAGAGGACTAAGAGACAGTCTAGCAGCACTGCTTTAGAAATAAAACCCTATTAACCTTATAACTACTATAATGAATTCCTATGTCTACATTATCCTAAAGCAGTCGATGTCTCCAACTATGCTGGCCACAGTTATGAGATTCCTAAATCCCATTCCAGCCTGGTTTCTTCAAGAAAGGGAGCCTCCTCCGTGGAGTGGTCGGGGGAGTGGGAGGTGGAAAGGTGACCCAAGTAGGAGCCTTTCTGGTGGTGGCCTTGCCATGACCCCCAGAGAGCTCTTGGTAAACTCCCCAGTAAGGAGTAGTAATCTATTTAAATGTCCCTTTCATTCCTCCTTAGCCCCCGGGGAAGGCAATCCACCTTCCTGGATCCTCTGGTCGATAAGGTCTGGAGGAATTATCTCAGGACAAATTTTTACCAACTGGGACTGACCTACAGAGATGAGCTAATGTTCTGAGCATGGACAGAACTTCCAAGAAAAATAACGGTGTGGGGGGGGCCTTGCCTGGGATGCCCCGATAAAGAAAGTCAGCTTTGCAATTTCTTTTCTTTTTTTTTTTTATTGTTTTTGCCATACATTGTCATGATATCACCATGGGTTTACATTTGCTTCCCCTCCGGAACCTCCCTCCCTCCTCCCTCCTCCCCGGGAAATCTCGCTGCACCAGTCCCGAGCATCAATCCTGGGCTGGCAATTGATTAGACACATGACAATTAACATGCTTCACTGCCCTTCTCCCATATCATCCCACCCTTACCCTCATCCACAAAGTCCACGAGTCTATTCTATACATCTGCGTTCCTTTTGTTGTCTCCCATGTTGGGTTCTCGTTACCGTCTTTCTAAATTCCATATATATGCGTTAATATACTGTATTGTTGTTTTTGCTTCTGGCTTACTTCACTCTGGATAATGGGCTCCAGTTTCGTCCATCTGAGTAGAATTGCTTCAAATGAATTTTTTTTTAATGCTGAGTAATATTCCATTGTGTATATATACCACAGCTTTCTTATCCATTCGTCAGTTGATGGGCATCTAGGTTGCTTCCATGTCCTGGCTATTGTAAACAATGCAGCGATGAACATTGGGGTGCACGTGGCTCTTTCAATTCTGGTTTCCTCGGTGTATATGCCCAGCAGTGGGATTGCTGGGTCATATGGCAGGTCTATTTGCAGCTTTTTAAGGAACCTCCACACTGTTTTCCATAGTGGCTGTACTAGTTTGCATTCCCACCAACAGTGTAAGAGGGTTCCCTTTTCTCCACATCCTCTCCAGCATTTATTGCTTGTAGACTTCTGGATGGCAGCCATTCTGACTGGGGTAAAGTGGTACCTCATTGTGGTTTTGATTTGCATTTCTCTGATAATGAGTGATGTTGAGCATCTTTTCATGTGTTTGTTAGCCATTTTTATATCTTCTTTGGAGAAATGTCTGTTAAGTTCTTTGGCCCACTTTTTAATTGGGTTGTTTATTTTTCTAGAATGTAGCTGCAGGAGTTGTTTGTATATTTTTGAGATTAATTGTTTGTCCGTTGCTTCATTGGCTATTATTTTCTCCCATTCTGAAGGCTGTCTTTTCACCTTGCTTATAGTTTCCTTTGTTGTGCAAAAGCTTTTAATTTTAATTAGGTCCCATTTGTTTATTCGTGTTTTTATTTCCAATATTCTGGGAGGTGGGTCATGGAGTATCCCGCTTTGGGTTATGGCAAAGAGTGTTTTGCCTATGTTATCCTCTAGGAGTTTTATAGTTTCTGGTCTTATGCTTAGATCTTTGATCCATTTTGAGTTTATCTTTGTGTATGGTGTTAGAAAGTGGTCTAGTTTCATTCTTTTAAAAGTGGCTGTCCAGTTTTCCCAGCACCACTTGTTAAAGAGGTTGTCTTTTCTCCATTGTATATTCTTGCCTCCTTTGTCAAAGATAAGGTGTCCATAGATGCGTGGATTTATCTCTGGGCTTTCTATTCTGTTCCATTGATCTATGTTTCTGTCTTTGTGCCAGTACCATACTGTCTTAATGACTGTGGATTTGTAGTATAGCCTAAAGTCAGGTAGGTTGATTCCGCCAGTTCCATTCTTCTTTCTCAAGATTGCTTTGGCTATACGAGGTTTTTTGTATTTCCATACAAATTGAGAAATTATTTGTTCTAATTCTTTGAAAAAGACCTCTGGTAGCTTGATAGGAATTGCATTGAATCTATAGATTGCTTTAGGTAGTATACTCATTTTCACTATGTTGATTCTTCCAATCCACGAACACGGCACATTTCTCCATCTGTTTGTGTCCTCCTTGATTTCTTTCATCATTGTTCTATAGTTTTCTATATACAAGTCTTTTGATTCTTTAGGTAGAAATACTCCTAAGTATTTTATTCTTTTTGTTTCGATGGTGAATGGGATTGTTTCCTTAATTTCTCTTTCTGATTTCTCACTGTTAGTGTATAGGAATGCCAGGGATTTCTGTGTGTTGATTTTGTATCCTGAAACTTTGCTATATTCACTGATTAGCTCTAGTAATTTTCTTGTAGAGTCTTTAGGGTTTTCAATATAGAGGATCATGTCATCTGCAAACAAAGAGAGTTTTACTTCTTCTTTTCCAATCTGGATTCCTTTGATTTCTTTATCTGCTCTGATTGCTGTGGCCAAGACTTCCAAAACTATGTTGAATAGTAGTGGTGAGAGTGGGCACCCTTGTCTTGTTCCTGATTTCAGAGGGAATGCTTCCACCTTTTCACCATTGAGGATAATGTTTGCTGTGGGTTTGTCATATATAGCTTTTATTATGTTGAGGTATGTTCCTTCTATTCCTACTTTTTGGAGGGTTTTTATCATAAATGGATGTTGAATTTTGTCAAAGGCTTTCTCTGCATCTATTGAGATAATCATGTGATTTTTATTTTTCAATTTGTTAATGTGGTGTATTACATTGATCGATTTACGAATATTGAAGAATCCTTGCATCCCTGGGATAAAGCCTACTTGATCATGATGTATGATCTTTTTGATGTGTTGTTGGATTCTATTTGCTAGAATTTTGTTGAGGATTTTTACATCTAAGTTCAACAGTGATATTGGCCTGTAGTTTTCTTTTTTTGTGGCATCTTTGCTGGGTTTTGGAATTAGGGTGATGGTGGCCTCATAGAATGAGTTTGGAAGTTTACCTTCGTCTGCAATTTTCTGGAAGAGTTTGAGTAGAATAGGTGTTAGCTCTTCTCTAAATTTTTGGTAGAATTCAGCTTTGAAGCCATCTGGTCCTGGGCTTTTGTTTTTTGGAAGATTTCTGATTACGGTTTCAATTTCCGTGCTTGTGATGGGTCTATTGATATTATCTATCTCTTCCTGGTTTAGTCTTGGAAAGTTATACTTTTCTAGGAATTTGTCCATTTCATCCAAATTGTCCAGTTTATTTGCATATAGTTGCTGATAATAGTCTCTTATGATCCTATGTATTTCTGTTGCAATTTCTTTCTTAGTCTTGTGACCTTGTCATCCGAGCAGGGGGGCATCCTGAAGGCTCCTGGCAGATACAGTGTGAAAGGATCTATACAGAATGTTTTTAAGACTCCACAATTGCTTCAGACATTGCTACCAAGAAAATGTAGCAACATTTACATGAAAACGTATTTGAGTGTTCTTTAGTTACTCTTGTCATTTTTGATTTATTGATAAAAGAATATGGAATATTGAGTATGTAGTCATTTATTTCTATTTCTTAGAATGTAAGTACCAAAATATCATTTAAATTGATCAATATGAATAGAAAACAATAAGCTATAAATTCACTTTAATGTGTATATTGAAATAGAAGTAATATTTCTGTACTATATCTTATATGGGGGGGCGGTTCCCAGGTGGCGCTATTGGCATACCCATCTGCCAATGCAGGAGACATAAGATATGAGAGTTTAGTCCCTGGATCAGGAAGATCCCATGGAGGAGGGCATGGCAATCCATTCCAGTATCCTTACTTGGAGTATCCCATGGACAGAGGATCCTGGCAAGATACAGTTCTTGGGGTCAAAAAGAGTCGGACATGAGAATATCAATAATTTCAAGTCATTAGTAAAAAAGGCAAAAGAGTTACCAGAGTAAAATCTTGAGGTTTCACTGTAAGGGGTACAACCTCTTGGTTCACTAGTTAAAGCCCGTCTCATGTTCCTTAATGAGTAGGATGTACAGATGCATTTCACAAATGCTATTTATTAATGATAATCCCAAATAAAATAATCATCTATGTAGTATCTGCATGGACTTTGACATTTATCTTAACCTGAGCTTATTTCTATGGAGATATGTTGAAAATACAGATAAAACAGTTAATTTTTACAGGCAGCTACATCTTATAGGGCTTCATGTTAAATTATGATAACAAACATATTTTACTTACAAAAGCTTTATCAATAATGAGTAAATTATTCAAGTATCTGCTGGATTTTGTATCACTAGTGTATTCTTATTATAAAGAATATATGGAAAAAGTGTTTCTAGTCATATACGGATGTGAGAGTTGGACCATAAAGTAGGCAGAGTCCAAATAATTGATGTATTCCAACTGTTGTGCTAGAAAAGACTCCTGAGAGTCCCTTGAACAGAAGGAGATTAAACCAGTCCATCCTAAAGGAAATCAGTCCTGAATATTTATTAGAAGGACTGATGTTGAAGCTGAAGCTTCAATACTTAGGTCACCTGATGGGAACAGTCAACTCACTGTTAAAGACCCTGATTCTGGGAAAGGTTGAGGGCAGGAGAAGGAAAGACAAAGGATAAGATGCTTGAATGGCATCACAGACTCAACGGACATGAGTTTGAGCAAATTCCAGGAGATAGTGAAGGACAGGGGAGCCTAAGATGCTGCAATCCATGGGGTTGCAAAGAGTTGAACATGACTGAGTAACTGAGCAACAGGAAAGACTAAAATCCAAATTTTTTGTATTAATTTTATTGGGGAGATAGGGAAAAATAGTAAAAATGGAGATGTTAATAATAATGTCAAGCAATTGGAAGTCTAAGTCAAAAGCAATAATGAAAATAGGAAGAATATATATGTACAATGATGACAAGATGGAATGATGAAAATATAATGAAAATAAATCTCAACCCACATAAACTGTGAAAAAAAACCCTAAATCAAATATAATTAGATATTTAAGGATAACTTGATAAAATATATATTTTATGTAGAATAAGAAATTTTGCTATATCTATGAAGAATGACTTGAAATCAAATAATAAACAATGTGCTAACTCACTTCAATCATATTCGCCTCTTTGTGACCATATGGACTGTAGCCTGTGAGGCTCTGCTGTCCATGACATTCTCCAGGTAACAATATTGGAGTGGTTTTTGTGCTGTCCTCCAGGTGATCTTCCTAACCCAGGGATCAAACCTGCATCTTTTACATCTCCTGCACTGCCGGTAGGTTCTTTACGACAAGTGTCACCAGTAAATTAGAATGAAGATTAATCGTATAGTGCATTTAAGAAAGTGGTCAAATAGACACACAGAGAACTTTGCAATATGTCCATACAGTATAAAATTTAATATCAAAATGAGGAATCCTTTCAGACAGAAGGGGTTTTCTGATTTTGATGTTAATTATATACTGGATTCAGATATTTTGATTGGGTTCTGCTGGCTAAAACTTTAGATTATTTGCATTCTTATTCAGGGAGGAGACTTATTTTTATGACTAATTTTATTCTTATGTGAAAAAATTTGCCTGCCTATGTACTAAATGTATACTGGACATGGTTTCAAAAATAGCAATGCTCTGGACATGTCTATTTGATTACTCTCTTAAATGCTTTACTTTTAGTTGGAAAGACAACATTATAAGAACATAACTCTCAAAAAATACCTATCCATTAAATTAAAATGAGAATTACCTAAGAATTGTTACTGTTATTTTTCTAAACTGTGTTAACTAATCATACATATCATCCAAAAGAACAAACATTTTGAAGTAGCACAAAGAATATACTAAAGTATAACAATGATGGGAGAATATCTCTTTAGGAAAACAACATAGATTTACTGCAATTAAATCTATATATATCAAAAAGAAACCAACAGATCCCACTATAGAGGAGCATAATTAATATGTGATACATTGGTGTGAAATATATTATTTATTAATTAATGGAATATCTTGATATCTGTCTGAGTCTTTCTAAAGATAGGTACTCATCTTACAGTACTTTAAAAATGAAATTAAGATACAAGTATACTTAAAAACATCAATATGCATACCTTAAAAATACATATAAATTACATATATATCCCAGAAAAGATACATACTTAATCAAGATTTTTAAATCAGGGACTCTAAAACAAAGCACATTCATGTATGAATGGGTATCTGAATTTCTATATATAAATATAATATATAAAAATTAATATAATATTATTTGGCAGATTTTATTAAAATGTATTTCTAATGAGTAACAATTTCTAATAAAGATCTTTCCTTATAGAAAGAAAACATATACACTCCAACAGAAAAATGACTAAAAATTATGGTATTTACAAAGAGGGTAGAATTTAGTAGATGTTAAAAAGTATGACTAAGTGGATTGAGAAGTATGTATTTATTTCTATTTTATTCTATTGTATAAACACGAAAAAAATCTAAGATGGCCAAAAGTATGCATTAATATGTTTGAAAGCCATAACAAGAATTTCTCTTCTATATGCTTTAGACTATATACCTATTTACTAATCTCTCCTGGGTTATCTGATCATTAAAATACAGTTCTAAAACATCAAGTTGTTAATAATGAGGACAGATGTTGAGTTATTGAGTGGAAGATAAGGAAAGTGTGAGTGAGAAAATAAAGAGGTAAGGCATTAAAAGATAAAAATAATAGTTTAAAAGTAAAAATGCAATTGCATTTATGCATTTATATTAAATCAATCATGTATGTATCTTTATGCAAAAGGAAACTGCAATCTAACTATTGGCGAGAGATTAAAAAAAAAGCTTGGGTTTAACGAATATATATACACATACACACTGAAATCTGCTTAACTTTTACAGAAATCAAGGTTTTAGATAGAAACTATATGGTCATCATGCCATCAGAATCACCCCTCCACAGCCTATTGTATTTCTCTTTTGTATAATGCTCTTGCTTGCTGAATGCAGAAATAGCCCACAATCTTTCTTTATGTAATGCTTCAGATAATAATAATTGACAGATTTAATCCCTCTCAGCTCTTTGAATTAAAGCAATTCTGTCTCAACTGCCTCAGTTCTCTGAAGCAAGCTGACATGATGACTATCAAAAGATAAATTAAGGAAGAACATAATTTCACACCCAAAATGTAGTATTTTGGGGGGCTTCCCTTGCAGTCCAGTGGTTAAGACTCCATGCTTCCAGTGCAGGGGGTGTGAGTTTGATCCCTTGTCAGAGAACTGAGATCCAACATATTGAGCATGTGATCAATATAAATAAATAAATTTTATTTTATTACTGCATAAATTATTAATGTAAATTTATTACATACTTTTATTACATAAATAAAATGAAATCTATTATTTTAAATAAAATTTTAATAAAACAATATTATATCTAACCTTGGAAGAGATACTCCTCTCATGCTTTGTTATTCATAAATTTTTTCAGGTCTCTGCTATCACATTCTGCCTTAAAGATATAAAAGTTAATTATTCTGCATAGAATATATGCTTATTTATGGCCATTAGCTAAGAGCATATTGCAAATACTCAGTGGGATTCTCATACTTAAGTAGAGTTCTGCAGCACTTTCTCTCCCCTGATCATGTTATTTATGTGATTTGGCACATCATCTTTTTCCCTCCTAATAGGCCTATTTATCTTGTAGCCATTCTACAAAATTCAGTATATGTTCATTATAGCACTTGATTAAAAGTACACAGACCCCCATTAGTCCCACTGAGCCCTATAGAATCACACAGTGTTCTACATCATTAAAGTTTAGGTCACAATCTCAGATTTTTATGACTCAAGGTAAACTCCAAGCTGTGAGAACCTGATGAGAACAAGATACTAAAAATTGAAGCAGCAGTATAACAAGGAACATTAAAAGCATTAATGAACAAACATAACCATAGAAACTTTTAGGAACCAGGAATAGATCTCCATAAAATAAAATGAAGAACCATTACATTTAAAGACAAAGGGTTTCCAGTGGAGCTAGAATAATATAAGTACCAGTAAACTACCCTTTAGAAGATTGAGACTTTTTTTAGGCCTAAGAATAAAATCAGGAGTAAAAAATCTCATTTTGTATTTCATAAAGTCTGAGGAATTTTTGTTATTGCTTTTGCTTGTTTAAATTTCAATGTGTTGCATTTTAAATTTGTATATATTAATAAATGTGAAATGTTCAATATTTAGCACATTTTAATATCTGAGAGAGTAAGTCAATGGATAATAGCATAACTGCAGATTTCAACTTCTAACTTGATATTTCACATTTATAACATAAATTATTTAAACCAATGACAAAGCAAGCAAAGAGTCAATTATAATCTTACAGCACTAACTTATTGTAGAATCTTCATTTTCTAGCCTGAAACTGAAACACAAATATAATTCATAAGTCTTAGGGAATTTGGCAACAATAAAGTTAATGTCAGAAAGAAATATGAAGAAACAAATTAGTCAGCATTACTGAACTGAGAAGCTTTTAAATTCAGAGTTTTGTTATAATCAAGGTGATCTGACTTTTTAAAAAAATTAAAAATATTTATTGGAGAAAATGGTTTTATTAAACTCATTGACTTCATTTAGAAATATATTTTAAAGACAATTTTTCTTAAAGTAAAATAGCATACACCTATATCACTGAAAGTACTGTGCAGGTAACATCACCGTTATGGCACAAAAAAGCCTATGGAACTAAATAGCCTCTTGATGAAGGTGAAAGAGGAGGGTGAAAATCCTGGCTTAAAACTAAACATTCAAAAAACCAAGATCATGGACTCCAGTCCATGACATTAACAGACGCTTGCTCCTTGAAAGAAAAGCTAAGACAAACTTAGCACATTAAAAAGTAGAGACATTGCTTTTCCAGCAAAAGTCCATATAGTCAAAGCTGTGGTCTTTCCAGTAGTCATGTATGGAAATGCGAGATAGACCATGAAGAAAGCTAAGGACTAAAGAATTGCTGCTTTTGAACTGTGGTATTGGAGAAGACTCCTGAGAGTCCCTTCGACAGTTAGGAGACCAAATCTGTCAATCCTAAAGGACATTGATCCTGAATATTCATTGGAAGGACTGATGTTGAAGCTGCAACTCCAATACTTTGGCCACCTGTTGCAAAGAGCTGGCTCATTGGAAAAGACCCTGATGCTGGGAAAGATTGAGGGCGGGAGGAGAAGGGGACTACAGAGGATGAGATGGCTGGATGGCATCACCAACTCAATGGACATGAGTTTGTGTTAACTCCGGGAGTTGGTATGGACAGGGAGGCCTGTCGCGCTGCAGTTCATGAGGTCGCAAAGAGTCAGACACGGCTGAGTGACTGAACTGAATGTAAAATAAGTTGATCTTTGAATTGGAATGATGAGGCATCTTAAGTTTCTGAATTCCATTCCATTCCACTGTAGTATACAAATTTAAATACAACTAAAAGTACAAGTTCCACCAGTAGATTCTTTTTACAACTTAAGACATTTTAAGGAACAATTACGGAATTGAAAATTGTTTCTTGAAGATAATCTGAATATATATATATATATTTTTTTTTTGTTAGGGGATATGCCATGCAGCATACAGGATGTTAATTCCCCAAACAGGATCAAATCCATCAAGGGAAGCACAGGATTTTAACCACTGTGAAATTTTCTTCACAGAAAAAAAATTTTCTTCCTCTTAAGGGACTTGCATTTAAAGAAACATAATTCACTTTTCATAGTTTTATAACTTTTTTCAAATAATTTTCTGTTAAATAAGCATACTAAAATCTTAATTTTTGACACCCCAATTGTTGAATACTCTAATATTTTTCAATTGATTTTTGTAATGCAACAAATTGTAGCTTTAAAAAATTGTGGCTTTTTAAAAAACTTTGTAGGATGCATAGGTTTGTTTAAAAAATTGAGGATTTTAAGAAACAACGATTCTAACAGTCCTTAATTTGATTGATACCAGGCAAGACACAGTATATATAGAATTCTGCTTAAGACACATATATCACAAGCATGCATGCTCAGTTGTGTCAGACTCTTTTCAACCCCATGGACTGTAACCCACTAGGATACTTTCTACATGTAATTTTCAAGGCAAGAATACTGTAGTTTGTTGCCTTTTCCTACTCAAGAAGATCTTCCTGACCCAGGGATCAAACCCAGGCATCTCAAAGGATTCCTGACTGTTGAGACATATGGGAAGACCCAAAATACATATATAAATATATCTTTATTCAACGTGGCTTCATTGCAAAACTGTTTTGATCCTGGTATCTTATAGTGTATATATGTAGAAATATTGATAATCTTTGACTGTAAGTTCTTGTATTTGTTGGATACAGTTTTAATGTATTTCAAATACCTGTGTACCACAATCAATTCTAAGAACCAATATATTTTTAATTTGTTTAGAATATTAGGTATACCATGATGCTGTGCTCCACTAAAATTTGTGTTCATATTATCATTAAAATAAAAATAAGTGAAAGTCACTTAGTCATGTCTGACTCTTTGTGACACCATGGACTATACAGTCCATTGAATTCTCCAGGCCAGAATACTGGAGTGTGTAGCTGTTCTCTCACTTTTTTAAAATTTAGAACTCATTTGATATATTATAAAAGCAGTGATGATGTTTCTTCAGAAGGTTTACATCTTTTGGTTTCCATATTGTCAGTAAAATGACGGTGTCCACAAATTAGATGTCACATGTACAATTCGTGCAAGTAATGTAATCTTCAACTGTTTCATTTGAAAAAGCAAAAATTTCAAAGTTAACTTAATTTTCACACAACTTTTAAAATAATTCCACAAAAAGATAAGATGAATTGCTAAAGTGATAACTCTTGCAAGAAGCTATATATCCCTAGGGCTTCCCTGGTGGCTATAAAGAATCCACCTGTCAATTCAGGAGACACAGGTTTGACCCCTGAGCCAGGAAGATTCTACATGTCACAGAGCAACGAAGCTGTGTGACACAATTACTGAGCCTGTGTTCTAGAGCCCAGAGCCACAACTACTGAGCCCACATCCTTCAACTACTGAGCTCACAAACCCTAGGACCCATGCTTTGTAACTAGAGAATTCACCTCAATGAGAAGGCCAGTTCTGCAATGAAGAGTAACTCCTGCTTGTCATAACTAGGGAAAACTCCACCCAGTAAAAAAGACACAGTGCAGGTAAAAATAAATACAAAAGAAATTATGTATCCCTATAACAATAGAGGAGGAAATGGAACTCACTCCAGTATTCTTGCTGGGAGAAGCCCATGGACAGAGGAGACTGGCAGGCTACAGTCCATAGGGTCACAAGAGTCAGACATGACCTAGCAAATAAACCACCACCATAACAACAACAAAAAAAAAAAAATGAAAAAAGGCAGAATGGTTGTCTGAGGAAGCCTTAAAAATGGCTGAGAAATGAAAGGTAAAGGATAAAAGGAAAGATATACCCATTTGAACGTGGAATTCCAAAGAACAGCAAGGAGACAGAAGAAAGCTTCCATAAGTGACCAATGCAAAGAAATAGAGGAAAATAATAGAATAGGAAAGAGTAGAGATCTCTTTAAGAAAATTAGATATACCAAAGGAACATGTCATGCAAAGATGAGCACAATAAAGGACAGAAAGTGTATGGACTTAACAGACAGAAGATATTAAGAAAAAGTGGCAAGAATAAACAGAAGAACTATACAAAAAAGTTTTTAATGACTCAGGTAACCATGATGGTGTAATCACTCACCTAGAGACAGACATCCTGGAGTGTGAAGTCAAGTGGGCTTTAGGAAGCATCTCTATGAACAAAGCTAGTGGAGGTGATGGGATCCCATTTGAGCTATTTCAAATCCTAAAAGGTGATGCTGTAAAAGGGCTGCACTCAGGATGCCAGCAAATTTGGAAAACTCAACAGTGGCCACAGGACTGGAAAAGGTCAGTTTTCATTACAAACCCAAAGAAAGTCAATACCAAAGAATGTTCAAACTACCTAACAAATTCACTCATCTCACTTGCTAGCAAAGTAATGATCAAAATTCTCCAAGTGAGGCTTCACCAGTACATTAAACAAGAATTTCCAGATGTTCAAGCTGTGTTTAGAAAAGGCAGATGAACCAGAGATCAAATTGCCAACACCCGCTGGATCATCGAAAAAGCAAGAGAATTCCAGAAAAACATCTACTTCTGCTTTATTGGTTATGCCAAAGCCTTTGACTGTGTGGATTACAACAAACTGTGGAAAATTCTTAAAGAGATGGGAATACCAAACTACTTTACCTGGCTCCTGAGAAATCAGTATGCAGGTCAAGAAGCAACAGTCAGAACTGGACATGGAACAACACAATGGTTCCTAATTGGGAAAGGAATACATCAAGACTGTATATTGTCACTCTGCTTATTTAACTTATATGCAGTGTACATCATGCAAAATACCAGAATGGATGAATCACAAGCTGGAATCAAGATTGTCAGGGGAAATATCAATAACCTCAGATATGTAGATGACACCACCCTTATAGTAGAAAGCAAACAGGAACTGAAGAGCCTCTTGATGAAAGTGAAAGAGGAGATTGAAAAAGGTGGCTTAAACTCAACATTCAAAAAACAAAGATCATGACATCCAGTCTCATTACTTCATGGCAAATAGATGGGAAAACATTGGGAACAGTGAGAGACTTTATTATCTTGGGTTCCAAAATCACTGCAGATGGTGACTTTGGCCTTGAAATTAAAAGATGCTTGCTCCTTGGAAGAAAAGCTGTGGCCAGCCTAAGCAGCACATTAAAAAGCAGAGACATAACTTTGCCAACAGAGATCTGTCTAGTCAAAGCTATGGGTTTTCCAATAGTCATGTATGAATATGAGCACTGGACCTTAAAGGAGGCTGAGAGTCAAAGAACTGATGCATTTGTACTATGGTGTTGGAGAAGACTCTTGAGAGTTCACCAAAGAGATCCAACCAGTCCATCCTAAAGGAAATCAGTCCTAAATATTCATTGGAAGGACTGATGCTGAAACTGAAGCTCCAATATTTGGCCACCTGATTCATTGGAAAAGACCCTGATGCTGGAAAAGATTAAAGAAAGTAGGAGTGGGAGATGACAGAGGTTGTGATGATTGAATGGCATCACTGACTAAATAGATAATGAGTTTTGACAAGTTCTGGAAGATAGTGAAGGACAGGGAAGCCTGGGGTGCTGCAGTCCATAGGGTTATAAAGACCTGGATACGACTCAGCATCTGAACAACAGCCTTTATCTTGGTCTCTTGTAATTTAAAAAGATTGCTAATTTTTTAGCAATTGGAGACTTGATCGATAAGATTAGATTTCTTTTATCAATACGATTATTGATATTATTGAGTAATGTCTAATTTTGTCTGTGTGGTATTAGCCACTATTTATGATTATCCCATGGATTTCTTTTTCTTTATTCATTTGGAAATACTGATATTCTATCATTTTTATTATTCATTAGTTTGGATACATCTAGATAGAAACTCTTGATTATTATTTGGTTAAATGTTGTTGCATTTTGAAAATAGAAAGCAAGAAAATTCTTAAATGTTTTCCTTTATTTTAAAAGCAAATATTCAGCAAAAGTAAATTCCTTAACATCTTTCAAAGGTTATTCAAAGTATTTTACATTGTTATTATTTATTTTATGTTATTTTTATTATTATTGCTTCTATTATTATTATTAACAATTTGTCTATTTTAATATACTTGGTGTATGGTGAGCTAGGCTGGTCGTTTGTGTCCATCTCTTTGTTATCCAAGGGATTGTAGCCCACCAGGCTCCTCTGTCCGTGGGGATTCTCCAGGTAAGAACCCTGGAGTGGATTTCCATGTCCTCCTCCAAGCGATCTTCCTAACCCAGGAATTGTGCATTGCAGGTAGATTCTTTACCATCTGAGCCACCAGGGAATCCTTTTAGTTATTCTTGCTAATAATCAAATACCATGACTCTTGAATCTTTGGGGTATGACACCAGTAGTCATTGATACATTTATTTCATTTTCTTGGATAAAATATTTCAAGTTAATTTTACTCCAAACTAAGAATGGATCATTTCTTCTGGTTCCTTTTTGTGATAGTTATTTAGAAAGTTTAATTGGGGCACTAGAGTTATCCAGTGTTGCTGGGTTATTCATTTTCCTACAACTTTTCAGTGGAGAGAAATAGAAAATATACTTTTATCAAATATTTTAGCAGTCATAATTTTTGGAATTTCTCCACATGAATTGAAAAATTGTGTTCACACCAAATCTCCATGTGAATTTTTAGAATAGCTTTGATCATAGTTGTCAAAACATAGAGGCAACCCAGATGTTCTTCAATAGGTCAATGAATAAAAATCTTGTAGTATTTTCATATAATAAATTATTATGCAGTGATAAAAAACAAGCCATCATTTGAAAATACATGAGGGGACCTTAAATGCCTATTGTTACATAAAAGAAGCCAACCTGAAAAAGCTATATACTGGATAATTCCAATCATATGACATTCTGGAAAAGGGAAAACTTGGAAAAAGTAAAACAATCAGAGTTGCTAGGGCTTCAGAGGAAGGAAGTGATGAACAGGTGAAATACAGACTTTTAGGGCAATAAAACTACTCTGTGTGACACTGTAATGGTAGCTACATGTCATTGTACATATGTCAAAAATTGTAGACTGTTCAATACAAAGAGTGAATCATACTGTGAACTACTGGTGAAGGATGTGAAAAACAGGGGAATGGGTTGGGTGGGAAAGGGCATATGGGAGCTCTGTATTTGTCTGCTCATTTTTTTTCTGTAAATCTAAGCCTGCTGAAAAGGCTACTTTAATTTAAAATATCTGTGTATTTATGTTTTTAATTTTTGTATGATGCATGAAAAGATCAGGATTAGTGGGCTTCCATTACCTTAGGACACTTGGAAGTCATGCTTTTTAATAAAAATGATAATTGTATTAAGGTCATAAAAATTGTCTCTCATTATCAATAAACTGGTCAGTCATATGAAAAATATGAGATTAACTATTAAGAATCTTTTAAAGCAAAATTTTACATCAACATAATTTTATTTGTATTTTAAATTAGATCTGAAAGACCATAATAATCTGTAAAACAAAAGATATGAGAAATTGAAGCCCATTGAGCATAAGTAATTTTTTATTATTAATACTATTATTCAGTTTTAAAATTTCAATTCAAGTCAATGTTTTTGTATCCCAGGTCTAATAACTCATAAAAAAATCTTAAGAACACTATCATTGGAGCTGTAACAGCTCAGTTATAAAATCTTTCATCAGTTTTGCTATATCACTAATGGAATATTTTTCTCTACTTGCTTGTTTTGTTTTGGAATGTTTTGGAAACAAGCAAAAGACATATCCCATGTGTCATCAGTTCTGATATTAAAATTCAAAACAGTGGTTTAAAAAACAGAAACACTTCCTGCATCCCATCCACACTGCTACTGACTTCTTTATTCCAGAGAGGGCCAGGTTCAGCAATAATGATTCAACGAATGTAACCAGATCAGTAAAAAATCCCTGGAACTAAAGTGCATACACACACACACACACACACACATATAAACTTGAAAAAAAAAAAAACATAGAACGTAGCATCTAAGATCTGTGGGTCCACATAAAATGTTGTAAGATACACATAATTGGAATCCATAAGTAGATTCTTTGTATAAAAATACATAATAGAATAAATATTGAAATACATAACAAAATTTCCAGAATTAAAAGAAACATAAAATCACAGATCTAAAATAAACAGAAAATAACAAAGAGGATGAATTAGTATAATAAACTAAGACACAGTCATTTCCTACTGATTGCTGAAACCAAAACTAAATACAAAAACAGGAATCTATCAGAAAAGAAATGAAAGTAAAAATAGATAAATAAATAAAATCATCAGAAACTGTGTGAACAAGAAAACATTGAATAAAATCTTAAAAGTCTTAGTGGGAGAGGGGGGTTAACCCAGAATTCAACACTCTACAATAATATACTTAAGAAATGAAGGAAAAATGATATGTTGCTCAGAAGAACAAAACTGAGGGTTCATACAATGGAATTATATACAATGATGAAATTAAGTGTAATTCTATTATGTACAACAACATGAATGAATGGGACAAATATAGAGCAATAGGATTCAACAGAAAATACTACTACTCTTTAATTCCTTACATAGAAATTTCATAAAAGATAAAACCAATCCATGGTGTTACAAGCCAGAAAATGAGAAGGGGCCTTAGTAACTGGCAATGTGTTACTCTAGGGTTAGGTCCCTAGAGTGCTATCATACCATATTGCCTGAAGTGTCTTATTTACTCACCAAACATACATATGCTACATTCCCTGATTTAGTTCAGAAACATATGTTGCTTTAATGTTTAAAAAATGTTAATAAAATTTTCAACATATTTTTTTTCAATCTTTGTAATTAAATTGATCCTTATATACCATGCCTTTCCTTACACAGTGTACATGTCTATGGCCATATGTGTTTTAAAGAAATATATCCTTCAATCAATCTTTCAGTAGGTTTTTTAAATGTAAAATATTTGGCTTTAGGTATGCCTGAAAAAATACTTTTTATTATTCTTGAATGGATAGTCCATATACATAAGATAGAATGTCAGTTTTTCTCAGTAGCTCACTTCTATCTCTTACAATGACTAATGAACAATTTAATGATAATTGGATTTTCTTTCTTTTGAAGGTTATCTGTCTTTTCAATTAGATAGTTTTTAAATTACTTTGTCTTCTTATTTTGACTATGCTGGATTTGCATTTTAATGTGTTCTAAAATAAAAATAAGTATCAGAAATTATACTTATTTTTGCTTTCTATGTAGAACTGAATACCAAGGGTTGACTGTATTGGGGATAATATATAGTCAAAGAGGCAGAAATTTGGCTTGGATGAGTTCATTTTCATTATTTAGAATATATAAAATGGCTCCCTCATGTTGAATTTGAAAGTTTTATTCCCAATAGTCTGTTGAGGTCAGATTGATTCTAACATTTCCTATATCCACATCTAAAACTTCAAAGTGGGTTCAATCCGTTTGTCAGTTGGCATAATAGTACTCTTGGTCATATAATTTTAAAAAAATTTGCAGCATAAGTCATATACTGCATTTCATACAATGACACACATTATATATATTCACTGACCTCCCAGTCTTTCCTGTTTCAGGCCCCTAACCAACCAATAATACCTCACTGCTTCCAGATCTGAACATATATTTTCACTCAAATACTTTTATTTCCAAACAAATTGGGTAATCAGATGCATTGCTCCAAGTTCTGCTTAGTATGACAATTTATTTTAGGGATACTTCCCGATATAAGCCAGTGTTACATCCTAGCTTGTACCCAAATATTAAGTTGACACATCACATATTAGTCTCTGTATCTTTGTTTAGTCTCTAACACGTCTCTTTTGAGACACCTTGTGTCATCAAAGATAAAGCTAAGGGAGAAATTACAATAGGGACATAGGTGTCACTGTGTCTGCTTGTGTGTTGTTACCCAGGAAGTACCACTTCCAAATTTTAGTGGGTTGCTGCGGAATGTCCCTGACTTCACGACTTGGTGAGTCAGAGTAAAATCAACCCTTGATGAACAGTTTGAACTGCACAATTACTTAGTGTTGTAAAATCAAATGCTTCCTTTCTGCTAAGACTTAATAGTACCAGCAAAGCTAATGGTGGCTCAGATGGTGAAGAATGTGCCTGCAATGCAGAAGACCTGGGTTTGATCCCTGGGTCAGGAAGATCCCCCCGAGAAGGAAATGACTACCCATTCCAGTATTCTTTTCTGAACAATCCCGTGGACAGAGTGCTACAGTCCATAGGGTCACAAACAGTTGGACACAGCTGAGCGATTAAACCTTCCACTTTTCAAGCAATCCTCTATTACAGAAATCAAGACCTATTTCTAGTTCTTTAATAAGCTCAGGGGCTTGGCATAAATGTCTCATGGTATTCTGTATCATTAAGATATCATTAATCTTTAGAACTGTGGGAAACATAGCCCAATTAGCAAGGCTGATTATACTGCATATCTACCTGAAGTAGACTGTTTTTTAATTTTTGACTCATTTCAAAATCTATACCTTTCTGTGTCACTTGGTAAATGGTCAGGGGAGTGTAGAATATGCTGCCTCCACTAATGAAAGTGGCGAGAACAACTTTAGGATGAAGCAAGAGAGCAGAGGAGTACCTATTAACGATCAAAGCAGAGATTCCTCATACAGTTTCAAAACAAAAGGACTAGCCTTCAACAGAAAGAAAGGGACATTTCTGTAGACCAAGGAGTATTTGAAGGAAATCTGAAATTTAAAGTTTCCAAGTCCAACCATACGATTCTCATCCCATATATCAGGATTATGCTCTTTTTCAGTCATACCTTGGATTTGATGTTGCGGACTTGTTAAATTTGGAATTAAAATTTACGAGAAGCTCATCTATGCTTAATTAATCCCAGTCTTTGATCCTGGATCCGGCAGAACTTCCTACTCTCTGCTAATGATGAGAATCACTTAATATGCTGCTAAAGAAAATCTCTGGTTTTCTTGTTTAGCTTAAAGTTGGTGATTAATCACTGTCTCCCCTTATTGTGTTTACTGAGTCCATAAACTGCTCCAAAGAATATGCTATTCCATACTCCTCTCTTGTTTATTTCTGCTTTGACCAAGAATAGTGTAGTATAATTTCACATTTTAACTAAACAAATAGAATATCGAAACAACAAAAATCATCAGTAGATGTGCTTTCACATGAAGCTCTAAAACTATTCCTGTTTAGTGGAGGAAGGGAATCGTAAGCATTATGAAATAGGCTCATATATTGCTCATCGCGAAGTCTTGCTTTCCCGAGAAAAATGCTTGCCACAGCCTTTAGCCCCAGCAGGGAAACAACATTGCTTCCACTGTAACTCCCTCTAGCCTTGCTGTTTTCCCTTACAAATGGTGACATGAAGGAGAAACACATGGAAAACAAGAGGCTGAGGCTGAAAGAAAACAGATTGTGAACACTGAAACTAGGGAAGGGTGGAAGAGAAAGAGAAAAAATATATTAACAGAAAAACACTTGTGAAGTGTTTTTTTTTTACTAAAAATCTCGTGAAGATTATAGTCCCAGTACTTAGACTCAATAAGAGACTGAGATTTCATTGGAAGGTTACAGAGCATATTCAAACCTTACCATTGCATGAAAAGGACTTTGCTATAACAAACGTGGACTACAGATGAAAGTGTTGCAACACAAAGATAGATTTTAAGGAGAAATATATAGGGAAGCCCAGTGTCAAGACAGAAGACAGGAAATATAGGATATCAGAGGAATTGGAAAGCTTATTTATACACGCATAACTGCAACAGTATTAAACAAAGCACAACTCCTAGGCAGATTAACAAAAACTTCTACACTAAAGACCCTTTTGTCTCACCTCTTACAAGGTGAAATAACATGTCTGAATTTAAACAGAAAAATTATAAAGGGTAACCATAGTCAAATAAATGAAACATAGTCTGAGGAGACAAAACACCATCAGGGCTAAATTTAGCTATAGCATTAATATTGGAATTATCAGATAAGGAATTTAAAATAGCTATGGCTAATATGTAAAGAGCTCTTTTGAAAAAGTGCAGGTCATATAAGGAGAGAGGAGAAATCAAAGCAGAGAGGTGGAATATCTATGAAAGAATCAATATGGAGAGTAAGAAATAATAATAAAAATATTAAAAGAAATGAGGAATGTCTGTGATGGATTAATCAGTAGACTTGACACAACTAAAAAAATATAAGTGAACCAGAAGACAGACCAGTAAATACTGCCCACACTGTAATGTAAAGATAAGAACAGTGGGGAAAATAAAAACAGAGGACATCCAAGAACGTTCAGCTGTGGAACCAATGCTAAATTTAATGCTGAAATAATTGAAACAGCTGGTGAGAACATTCTGTGGGATATATTATGGTTAATTCATGGCACTATAGTTTTGCAAAATTGATAAAAATCTGTTGCATAAAGAGTGATCCTTAATGGAAATAAATGAAATAGTCATCCCCCTAAAAAATATAAAAGATCAATGAATATGAGAGAACAGAAGAATGGAGAAAGGCTCCCTCTGTTGCTGATGTTTTGAAAAGATATTCAAAATTGATAAACTTTTTATAAGGCTCATAAGGAGCAAAAAGAGAAAGGGTTTAAATAAATAAAACTGAAATGAAAGAAAATAAATTACAGTGGATAACATAGAAATATAGCCATAAAAAATACTGCAAATGGGTATTTGCCAACAAATTGGAAAAAATAGATTAATTCCTTAAACATACATCTTTCAAGGCTGAATCAGGTGAAATAGAAAGGCTAAACAGATCAGTTTACTTCAGGTCAGTTCAGTCACTCAGTTGTGTCCGACTCTTTGTGACCCCAGGAATCTCAGCATGCCAGGCCTCCCTGTCCATCATCAACCCCCTGAGTCTACCCAAACCCATGTCCATTGTATCAGTGGTGCCATCCAACCATCTCATCCTCTGTTGTTCCCTTCTCCTCCTGCCCTCAAACTTTCCCAGCATCAGGGTCTTTTCAAATGAGTCAGCTCTTCACATCAGGTGGCCAAAGTATTGGAGTTTCAGCTTCAACATCAGTCCTTCCAATGAACACCCAGGACTGATCTCCTTTAAGATGGACTGGTTGGATCTCCTTGTAGTCCAACGGACTCTCAAGAGTCTTCTCCAACACCACAGTTCAGAAGCATCAATTCTTTAGCACTCCACTTTCTTTATAGTCCAACTCTCACATTCATACATTACAACTGGAAAAACCACAGCCTTGACTAGACGACCTTTGTTGGCAAAGTAATGTCTCTACTTTTTAATGTGCTGTCAAAGTTGGTCATAACTTTCCTTCCAAGGAGCAATAATTTCATGGTTGCAATAACCATCTGCAGTGATTTTGGAGCCCAGAAAAGTAAAATCAGCCACTGTTTCCACTGTTTCCCCATCTATTTGCCATGAAGTGATGGGACTAGATGCCATGATCTTAGTTTTCTGAACTTTGAGCTTTAAGCCAACTTTTTAACTATCCTCTTTCACTTGCATCAAGAGGCTCTTTAGTTCCTCTTCACTTTCTGCCATAAGGGTGGTGTCATCTGCATATATGAGATTATTGATATTTCTCCTGGTAATCTTGATTCCAGCTTGTGCTTCCTCCAGCCCAGTGTTTTTCATGAAGTACTCTGCATATAAGTTAAATAATCATGGTTACAATATACAGCCTTGACGTATTCCTTTTCCTATTTGGAACCAGTCTGTTGTTCCATGTCCAGTTCTAAATGTTGCTTCCTGACCTGCATCCAGGTTTCTCAAGAGGCAGGTCAGATGGTCTGGTATTCCCATCTCTTTCAGAATTTCCCAGTTTGTTGTGTTTCACACAGTCAAAGGCTTTGGCATAGTCAATAAAGCAGAAATAGATGTTTTTCTGGAACTCTCTTGCTTTTTCGATGATCTAGCAGATGTTGGTAATTTGGTCTCTGGTTCCTCTGCCTTTTCTAAAACCAGCTTGGACATCTGAAATTTCACGGTTCATATATGTATAAGTCTGGCTTGGAGAATCTTGAGCATTATTTTACTAGAGTGTGAGATGAATGCAATTGTGCAGTAGTTTGAGCATTTGTTGGTATTACGTTTATTTGGGATTGGAATGAAAACTGATCTTTTCCAGTCCTGTGGCTACTGCTGAGTTCTCCAAATTTGCTGATATATTGAGTGCAGCACTTTCACAGCTTCATCTTTTAGGATTTGAAATAGCTCAACTGGAATTCTATCACCTTCACTAGCTTTGCTCGTAGTGATGCTTCCTAAGGCCCACCTGACTTCACATTCCAGAATGTCCGGCTCTAGGTGACTGTGAGTGATCATACCTTTGTCATTATCTGGGTTGTGAAGATCTTTTTATACAGTTCTTCTGTGTATTCTTGCCGACTCTTCTTAATATCTTCTGCTTCTGTTAGGTCCATACCATCTCTGTCCTTTATTGAGCCCATCTTTGCATGGAATGTTCCCTTGGTATCTCTAATTTTCTTGAAGAGATCTCTAGTCTTTCCCATTCTATTATTTTCCTCTCTTTCTTTTTGCATTGATCACTAAGGAAGGCTTTCTTCTCAGTGCTACTCTTTAGAACTCTGCATTCAAATGGTAATATCTTTCCTTTCTCCTTTGCTTTCCACTTCCTGTCCTTTCACAGCTATTTGTAAGGCCTCTTCAGACAGCCATTCTGCTTT
Source organism: Antilocapra americana (assembly GCA_007570785.1). Lineage (NCBI taxonomy): Eukaryota > Metazoa > Chordata > Mammalia > Artiodactyla > Antilocapridae > Antilocapra > Antilocapra americana. The sequence goes on from ML663006.1 coordinate 21,895,944, forward strand.
TTTTGCATTTCTTTTTCTTGAGGATGGTCTTGCTTCCTGTCTCCTGTACAATGTCACAAACCTCCATCCATAGTTCCTCAGGCACTCTGTCTATCAGATCTAGTCCTTTAAATCTATTTCTCACTTTTACTGTATAAGGGATTTGATTTAGGTCATTCCTGAATGGTCTAGTGGTTTTCCCCATTTTCTTCAATTTAACTAGTAATGAAATCAAATCACTAATCAAAAAACTCCCAACAAGCAGAAGTTTAGGACCAGATGGCTTCACACAAGAATTTTGCCAAACATTTAGAGAAGAGTTAATACCTATCCTTCTTAAACTATTCCCCAAATTGAAGAGTTGGAAACATTTACAAAAAAGGCCAGCATTACCCTGACACTGAAACCAGACAAAATGAATACAAATAAAAAAGAAAATTACAAACCAATTTCCTTGATGAACATAAACAAAAATTCTCAAAGAATATTAGCAAATTAAATTAAACAATACATGAAAATGATTATACATCATGATCAGGAGGAATTTATTCAAGGAATACAAAGGTAGTTCAGTATCTTTAAATCAATTGATGTGACGCTCCATATTAACAAACTAATTAAACTCATGATTATCTCAAGAAATGCAGAAAATTTTTTGTCAAAATTTAACATAATTATGGTTTCATTTTATCCAATTCTGTAAATATTGTCGACAAAGTGGGTATAGAGGAAACATAGCTGAACAGAATAAAGGCCTATTTACAACAAAACTACAGCTAACATTATGTTCAATGAAAAGCTGAAAAGCTTTAATTCCCATAGATTCTCTGCACAGAAATTCCTACTCCATATTGTGGCTTGTGCATAATGACGACAAAATACATGGCTAAAGGATCTTAAATATTTTGTATTAGTGAGGAACTAGTCAGTCAAAATCATTAAAAATAAGCAAAGTCTGAGAAACTGTCACAGACAAGAGGAGTCTCAAGAAGCATGACAACTAAAGCATGAATCCTGGTTAGGATCTTATAGCAGAAAAGTGAACATTAACCAAAAGGCAAAGAAACAGAAATAAACTGAATTTTAGCCAAAGACAATATATAAATGTTAGTTAATTAATTGTGAAAATATATCATTATAATTTTCCTTCTACTGAATAGAAAAGAAACTGGTTTCATGATATTTGAGCATTCTCAGTGCTATTTTCAAAACTTCTCTATAATTCTAAAACTATTCTGAAGTAGAATACTCATCTAAAATATAAACTACTCTTAGATATATTAAAAAAATACAATGATGTGAAGAGCGTGAATAAAGTATTTTTTTCTTTAGGATATTTCAAAAAACAATGACTAAAGCATTAATGATGGAATAGAAGGAATAAACACTGAAGGCTAAAGATGGTAATACACTATTATTCTATTTGAAATAAGAGAGAATAATTATACATAGATGAATCTCTGATATCTCTGTTGGCAGGAGTTGGTACAGAGGGTGGGAATGTACTATTCTATCTTTGGTTCTAATTATCATGCCTTCAAATAAATTGTGAATGGTGCCAGTAGGTACACTGAGGGTTCTCAAAACTAGTTTTTGTTCCAATACATTTTTATTGTAAGCAGAATAATTTAATAATTTATGATAATCACTTAAAACTTTAATCTCTAGAATGTAAAACAGTAAATTAGAGTGCATCCTTTCCCTCTAGTTTCCCCAAGCTGTCCAAGAAGAGGAAGTATTTTATATATGTAAGCATTTTGGTTTCTAAAAATGACTGAGTGTCCTCAGCAAAATATCTATTCAAAGAACTTCAAACTCTTATAAAAATGGCTAAATTTTGTGGTCAATATTAATAAAAATCATTTTTGATGAAATATACCTGAATTCAAATAAACTGTCTTTGCAACACAGAATGTTAATGAATATGTTAAAACTAGTTAAAAAGGTGAAAATATACAGAGAAAAATGAATCTTCATGCATCAATTCCATTAATATAAGTGCAAAAACTTTTAGAAATGCAATTCATAGCCTAGCTCTTAAATATCTTGTATTAGTCAGAGCCTAGTCAGCAAAATAGAAATAGCACTAGTTATTTACAAAGATAGATTTACTAAAGAATTGGTTACAGAGATGTGAAGGCTACAAAGCAAAAGCAAATGGAACAGAGACTATAACTGCACGGAGCACTATCATCCTGAGGGCAGGAAGACAAAGGTACCAGGTTGGGTTCCCAGAAAATCAGGAGACTGAATAAGGGTGCATTTGAGTTAGTAATTCACACATTTTAGGAATAAAATATCTAGGGTATCTAAAAGCTCCTTAACTCAGAACTATAAGGAAGTTTTATATCAAACATCAGAGGAAGCGCTATTTTAAGAGACTACATGGAGCTGTTTCAAGCCTCTAGGTCAACTTGCTGGTACTGAGAAACTTCCCATTCTGGATAATGCTGGCAGGATCATATTGAGAGAAAAGGTAAGATATCATTTGCCTTGACACCTAACTTCCAATTTTCCAATAGTGACTCCTAACTGCAGCAAGAATTAAATTGGCAAAAATGTATGGGTAATGTAGTTTTCCTGAGTTATAGTTTTTTTGTTTGTTTTTCTATTTACTTTTAATTTTTTTTAAATTTTATATCGGAGTATAGACAATTAACAATATTATGATAGGACAGCAAAGGGATTCATCCATATACACACATTTATCCACTCTTTCCCAAACTACTCTTCTATCCAGATTGCCACATAACTTTGAGCAAAGTTCCCTGTGATATATAGGAGAACTTTGTTAGTGATTCTTTTTAAAAAAAGGTAATTTCCAGTTTTTGGATCTCAGTATAAGAGGTGAATCTGGATTTGTTTACACAAATTGTAAATCCATCCATACCTAAAAGTTTAGTGAAATAAATTATAAACAATGATGCAAAATGTACCTATTTTATTATGATAGATATATTGGAAACAACATAAATGTGTTTCCATCATAGCATTCATACATAAGTATAACATAAAAACATAACAAAAAACATAAAAGCAAGTCTTCATACTTTCAGGTGTTTTGTGGGCTTTCTTTTCAGTTTTCTCTGCCATTTCTTGTGTGTCATGATTTTTCCTTTCATACATCTTTTACAATTGTTTATTTTCAAAGGGAGCCAGAAACAACTACTGAGTTTCCTTGAAACAAGAAATCTCAAATAACATATTTTCTTGTGAAAATATTGTACCTAGATTATAGAACAGATTACATTTGGAAAAGTAAAATACAACTGGAAGACAGACATCCAAGAGATACGTCAGAGCTCAAACTGACTTGGCAGTCAAGATTTATTTTTATTTTTATCATTTGATTGTGAAAAGGATATCTATACAAATGTATTTTTTAAATATTTATAGGGCTATGGAAGAGATATTTTGCCTTGCAAAGTGATTGATCAGAGGTGAAGATGATGTCACAAGAATAGAAAAAACATAAAAAGAAAAATGAGTTAAGAAAACAATCTCTGGTGCTCTTATATATCAAGTAGGAGAAACTGAAGGCAAAATAGTATATTCAAGAAATTTTAAATGTGTGGCCATTTAAAAACATTGCTGCTATGTTGTTGCAGTTGTATTTCTGATAAAGAATACAATAAATTATATTGAAGTTACAATATCTTTGGTTACATCAACAGATCCAAAAATTTATTAACATGGACATTGTAATACCAACACATTGTTATGATAAAATAAAAAAATACTATTGAATAGCTAGTTATATAAGCATATTTACCAAAAATTGTAACACATTTCAGTACAAAAAGTCTCAGGAAAATGCTATTCAGTGAGAACACAGAGTGATGTTTCAAGCCTTGGAAAAGTACTCAATTTCAAAATATGGAAAACTACATTCATTCACTATGAACTGTTCTTAGAGTTTACAAATTAGTGAATATTTTGACAGGTATTAACTAGCAAGTGTTTTGGGACACCCTTTGCTTTATGCTTTAAGAATTCTGCTTAGCATGATGAATTTAAATAGTATTCTTAACTTGCATCTTTTTAAATTCCCTTTAAAGTACATTTCATAAATTAAAAGCAGTGGGTGTATTAAAAAACCTAATTAGCTTTCAAGCTTCCTGTCAGGTTTGTTTTTTGACTAGTAGTGAGAAAACATGCCACATATAGGTAATGGGCCTCTCTTTAAGTTTTGCAAGGAGTACTACAAAATCCATAACATTAGAGCTGAATATTTCTGAAAGTACATGGACTCTTTCAAGTCATTAGGGGAGCATTTAGTGCAGTAGAGCAGTAATTCACTGAATTTCAGGCACTGGTGGCTTAATGCAGTTAGTACAATGTAATTTACACTCAGGGAGTCATTTATACACCTGGAAGGATCTAACCCATTGCCTACGTAATTGACATGATTTCGTAAAGAGAGATGGAGCACCCTAATATTTACATGAAAAGAAAATTGGAATTAAATTACCTTTTCAAGGTCAGAAAAAATAAATAAATTACTGAAGTAAGTCTTGAATTTTTGTTTCATTTTCAATGTTTCAGTTAGGGAAAAATCATTGTTATGTGAACCTATGTGAATATAATTCTGGATTTTGTTTAGGTCAGACTTTCAAAAAATGCAGGTTAATATACTACACAATCGTAAAGTTATACAGTGTATTTGTCACTTGTATAAGGGTCACATGATAAAGTCAGCGGGTTATGCAAGTATCACAGTCAAATTACCCTTGAACAATCTCTCTGGAAGTTGCCACCAAAAAGACTTATATACCAATACTTCCTCTCCGAAATCCAACATTGTTTAAACATAAGAAAATATTTTTATTCTCTTGAATACTAGGTGAAATATTAGGCTTAATTTTAGGAGCTATGAAAATTACACAGCATTAAACTCTTGAATTCTGTTCAATGCGTCATGTTACAACTTTGAGGGTCAAGAGGAACTTCAGTCATCTTAGAGTAAGGAAGGGTGCTCCTACAGAAACTGTTCTAACTAAATTCCACAGTAGGACAAGCTCCTCCCAGTTTGCCTGGGACAATGAACCATTTTACTTCCATGAGAGTGGCACCATACTATGACAGCAAAGAAGACAAGTCGCCCAGACTGTTACAACCCTCGTGTGGATGACAGCGACAGGACGGGACAGCAGAATCACAGACACACATGGAGTCCGCTTTCACTCAGAAACCATTTCCACAGGACCTGACCTGATCTCTAAGGTAAAGAAAAGTGCAGGAGACCTAGGCCAGCCCTGTGTTATGCTACAATGACCCAAAACTCTGTCTGCTCCCCATACTCAACACTCAGTCAATGGTGAAGCCATAAGCTACTTTTTGAGCAGCAAGGAATATTCCTGTTCTGGATCCCTGACAAAGTCTCAGGTCTGCTGAGAGAGGGGTAAAAGCAAAAGCCATCTGGTCTTGGAGGAGGGCAATAAAAGACCCCTGATTCATCATGAGAAATGGAATATTTTCTGCCGTATCAGTAGACAAAGGACATCATAGTCATCAGAAATTGTAACCCTTCAATGTGAGATGGTGAGCCCTGAGGAAACTCAAGATGTGAAAATACAGGATACTAGCCCCAGATAGCTGAGGTGCACATCAAATGAATGATTTCAGTGAGCTCAAGGGGTTACTTGAGATGCTGTCTCTTGGGCTTAAATTTATAAAACTTCCCACCAAGTAAAACATAACTCTCAACTTTTAGGTTGTGAATATTTTTCAAGTTCACAACAGTAAGTCTTAGAGCAAAAGACAAACAATTAAGCCACTTACCACAAGGGGAGGGACAAGACAAAGATTCCCTGGGAGGAGATTGAAGAGAAAGTCACCTCTGCCAGTGAGAGAGGCAAGGAACACCAGTTAGACTAAAGATCTTGTACTGACACAAATCAGAAGTCTGTGATCATGAGGACGCAGGTAGGGAGCAGGAAGGACACTCAACCCCACAAAATACTTCCATAAACATGAGGAAAATTTAGCACCCAGGGTTCTGGAGGATGTGGGAAAAAACTCGCAAAGCACCCTCCTAGCCTAGGCACATAGAGATTTCCTGAGACTGAGCTGAAAAGAAGAATTCAGAGATTATAACTATAACAAACAATGTGCTTCTTGGAAAGGGACCAGTGCATGAAGCACAGAAAAAAGCCCTTTGAGACTTCAGATCCTACATGAATCACAAGGTAGCAGCAGAGATGATCTGGCTCTGAGATATATTAGAAATATTTATGTATGCAGGTATGGTTAAGAAATAAAGAGAATCTGTTGAAAAACTTGGAAACAAGTATGGACAGACAGGAAATTCTGGCGACCTATTACTACTGGTGCCACCAGGAAAGCCCCATTGAAAATACTAAAAAGGGTTAAATGTGAATGCTATAGCATACATAATGTGTTACATAAAGTATATTTACATAGCATGGCACACATAAAATATTTCATCAAATGATTTATCAACAGGCTTAAAAGCTTACCAAAATCTTCAGAGTAAATAAAAAAATTAATCAATAGAGTTTGATAGGCCAATGATAATTACCGAACATAAAAACCAAGATACAAAAGAGTGTGCAGATGAGAACAAAAAATCCACGAACTGTGTGACAATATTACACATGTTATGCCAAATATAAAAGAAAGGCTATTGATAGTATGTATCAAATCTGGTTTTTCTAGTAGCTATCTATGGATGTGAAAGAATTGATGTTTTGAAATTGTGGTGCTGAAGAAGACTCTTGAGAGTTCCTAGGACAGCAAAGATATCAAAGCAACCAATTCTAAAGGAAATCTATGCTGAATATTCATTCGAAGACTGGCGCTGAAGTTGAAGCTCCAATAATTTGACCATGTGATGCAAAGGACCAACTCATTGGAAAAGACCCTGATTCTAGGAAGTATTCAAGGCAAAAGGAGAAGGGGGCAACAGAGGACGAGATGGTTAGATAGCATCATCATCTTAATGGACATGAATCTGAGCAAACTCGGAAATAGTGAAGGACAGGGGAGCCTGACATGGTGCCCCATGGAATCACCATGAGTCAGACATGACTTAGCAACTGAACAACAACAACAAAAAACAGGTAACTAATGAGAACCTAGTGTATAGTATAAGGAACACTATTCAAAGTTCTATGATGACCTAAATGGGAAAGAAATCTAAAAAAGAAGAAACACACTCACATGTATAGTTGATTCACTTTGCTGTACAGTAGCATTGTAAAGCAACTATACGCTAATAAAATGTTAATTTAAAAAGCAGAGAAGAAAGACAAAGAGGTGTAGAAAAATTGCTTGAAAAAATGTTGTTCGGTAAGGTTCCACAGTTAATGCATGACAGTAACACACAGAAAAGTCTGAGAGAACATCAAGCAAAGAATATTATTTTAAAAGAATGCATTATGGCCAAATCATTATAGTCAACAGTCTTTGCTTACTAAAAACCAAACATAAGGGGAAAAAACAATGAAAAATAAATATGCATAGAGAAACAGACCTAAGAATACAACAGACTTTTTACATGATGTTTCCAAAGCCAGACAACAATGAAGGGTTTTCTTTCACATACTGAAAGTACAAATTGTGAAACCAGACTTACACATTACTCTAAAGTATCTTTAAAAAATTACGGTAATATATGTGTAGTTTTTAAGAGCACAAAAACTAGAAAAATCTATTGCCAGCACACCTGCAGGGAAAAAAAATAAGACAGAAGGTCTTATTTTTAAGACAGAAGGAAAACTATATATTATAACTGGATCTTCAAAAGAAATGAAGAGTGCTGAAAATGGAAGAAAATACATAAGAACCGTTTTATTTCTGATATTTTTAAAGGTAATGCACTGTCTTAAATAAGATAGTAAAAATATATATTTTAGGAATGTAACTTGGCGTTTAAAGCATGTGTGAGGATGTGGGGAGAAATTGTTAGTCCAATGTTTTCTATTCTTATTAAATGGTATCGTATTTCTTTGATAAGACTTTTATATTAGAGAGATATATTGTAAACCTAAAGTAAGCAATTCAAAATAAATAGGGTTAAATATTAAACCATTAGTAGAGCTAACATTAACAAAACAAAACGTGTAGGGGGTGAGAAAAGAAAAACTAAGAAGATGGTATTTCTAATGTCAATTATAGTGACAGGTATACAGGAAGCTAAATGTAACTGTTAAGAGGTAGAAACTATCAAGCTGAATGTTTAAAAAAAAAATCTAGCTTCTTAGGGAAAAGGTTTTAAGTATCAAGTTACAGATAAACTGAAAAGGAAACAAATGTAAAAATGTACATCATGTAAACAGTAAAAAAAAAATGTCAGAGTATCAGACAGAGTATACTTCAAGACAATTAAAATTACAAGAAATAGTAAGGAATATTATATATTAATCAAATTGTCAAATTACCAAGTATGCATAACAATCCCTTCCTATTTTTAAGCTCATAAACTCCATGCTTTACATATGTTTCATTTCCTATTTACTTATTTCCCCTTTCCTTTTTAATTTGGCATTTTTAATTTGTGTATTAACCAGTATTTTCTGCTGTTTTATAGACAGATAGAAACATATACACACACACAGTGACAATTTAAACGAAAAATATTTTCACTTCAAGTATTGTTTCTCAGATTGTTCAACCGTTTTTCATACTATCTCAACTTCAAGATTTAATTTTACTGATAAATAACATATCATGGCTGACAACTTTCATAATGGGGGAAATTTTAAAAATATTTGTGGTTATGATAATTGTCCCTAGAAGCCATGCCCTTCACTTCTAACTCATCATTACATTCCAAATCATAAAGACCTAATTTGTTAAAAGTTTCTAAAAATAGAGAATCCTTCAACATTTTGCTGAGTTTATCAAAGTACTTAGAATATGGTAGCCATTCTATAAATAGCCATGAAAAAAAAAAAAAAACAAGAATGCTCTAAAGATGAGTGCTCTCAAGCCTTACTATTAAAGTACAATATTAAAAGTACAAGATTGCTAGAAGACATGTGATGTCTCAACTACTCAGGAGTTTTGAGGGTTATAACTGAATTTACAATTGGAAAGTAATTATAAATAAATGTTAAACTAGATAATGGAAAATTCTATTTTTATTTTCAAACATTATCAGCCATAATAAAATTGCCTACCTCAGATTTTATAGCACATCTTTACGTATATTATATACAAGTTGACGTAAATCCTATATATTTACTATACATTATTTGTTTTGATTTATAGTCAAGGAAATTGAAGTTTAACATATATTTAATTTCTAGTGTTGAAAGCACACCCTTGATATGACACTCAATGTTCTTTTCTTTATATTCGACTACAGTACTATTTCAGTTAGTTTTAAAGCTAGTTCTCATTTTCATAATTAAAATTTGAAAAAGACATAACTCTGAAAATATGAGCATATTGAAATGTTACACTTTTTTAACACTTTGAAAAGGATATGTTTTTACTAAGGTAAGGGTGGCTATAGGAAACATGCCATTCATTTGTCTTATATGTGCATCTGAGTTCTTCTTCCACAAATTTATAAGAACCTTTTCAAAAGCTTAACATTAATAAGTAGCAAATAGCATGAAACAGAACATTAGAAAAGAGCCAAAATAGTTTGCCAACTATGGTGTGTTTTTATATGTGCTATGGATTATGCTCTCTAAATAACCCTCTGCTACCTTTTTGAGAAATAGCTCCTTTATATACCCTTTTATTAATTCTAGACTCCCAGTAATGAAACACATTTAGCAGTAGCATTCTTTGCCTGTCTTTTGTTGAATTAAACTTTATATAGATTGTTTCTTCTTTAAATTACTTTGTTTCCAGGATCTCTAACTAGACATTCACGTCTATGACTACAGCTTTTAAAGATATTATTCTTTTCACCTTGCTAGTACTTGGTACTTATACTTACCTAAAACAACATCTGCTTCAATTATTTGTGCTAATCAGAGTCCAAAACCACTTATTTTACTCTGCTACACTCTGAAAATATCTGATTCTCCTAGTTCATTGTAAAACCACTTAAAATGTCATTCTTTACATTCTCCCATCTATCCATCAATTACTTTACAATTCCCAACTCATTTCATTCTAGTTTCTGCTTTACTACATTATTGAAATTAATTTTTTTCAAGCTACTCATTTATTTCTTGATTTTCTGTCTTGTCCATAACTCAAGGCATTATGAAATAAAAAAAGAAAGTAAATGGAATGGCATTCAAGAATATGGATCTAAATAATGGAGTTATATAAAAAGATATATATTTTATTTTCAAAAAATACTTAATGTTTCCAAGTAAGAAACTATATGTGTTAAATTGCAATGAACAAAAATCTAAAGCTTTTTCTATTATTTATAAGGAGAGAAAAAAAAGTGATGCCAGTGAAGACCCAGTGATCATTTTTTGAGAAAAATAGAATGTTTTTATAAAGACCAAAGGATAATCTAATATGTTTAAGAGTTTAAATAATAAATGAATCTAAATATACTTAAAGGTAGTTTGGTCAAATTTTACCTTGTAGAAAGCTTTGTCAGCAGAGAAGCTATCGGTATATGCAAATCATTTCCATAAACATGTTAATATAACAAGTAGGTTTCAGAGTGAAATGTTCCAAGAGAACACAAGATAAGTAATATGAAAATTTTAAAATATCAAATATATATTTTGGTGTTAATATCCAAATATATTTTTATATTAATATCAAAATGTATCCAATTGGAAGGGTGGTCCCCAAATACGATTGTGTACCCTCAGGCAGGGGTGAAAAAGACAACCCACTGTAAAATAAGAAAATTTTACTTAAATTTACATACAAAAAGTATCTATTTTTTCAGATATTTTTCTCTTAAAGATTATCACAGAATATTGATCATAGTTCCCTATGCTATACAACAATTTTTGCTAATATTATATTTTATATATAGTCCTATGCATCAGTTAATTCTGAACTCCTAATTCACCCCTTCCTTTTTGTAAGCATAAGGTTTTTTTCTGTATCTATGTGCCAATTTCTATTTTGAAAATAATTTTAACTGTATCCTTTTTTATGATTCCTTATATCAGTGATTTTGCAACATTCTTAACAATAACCAAGACTTGGAAGCAACATACATGTCCATCAACAAATAAAGAAGATTTAGTACATATTTACAGTGGAATATGAGTCATTAAAATGAACAAAATCATGCCATTTACAGCAACATGGATAGTTCTAAAAATTATACTAAGTGAAGTAAGCTGAGAGTATTTCACCAACTCCTGGAGCTTGCTCAAACTCTTGTCCATTGAATCCGTGATGCCATCCAACCATGTCATCCTCTGTCTTCCCCTTCTCCTCCTGCCTTCAATCTTTCCCAGTATCAGGGTCTTCTCTAATGAGTCGGCTCTTAGCATCAGGTGGCCAAAGTATTTATTGGCACTTCAGCTTCACCATCAGTCCTTCCAATGAATATTCAGGATTGATTTCCTTTAGGGTTGACTGGTTTGATCTCCTTGCAGTCCATTTTTCTTAATAGCTATAAACTATTTGTGTATAGGCTTCCCTGGTGACTCAGGGGTAAACTATCCACCCTCCGACACAGGAGACCCAGGTTTGATGTTTGGGTCAGAAAGATACTCTGTAGATGGAAATGGCAACCCACTTTGGTATTCTTGCCTGGGAAATCCTATGGACAGAAGAGCCCTGCAGACTACAGACCATAGGGTAACAGAGTCAGACATGACTTAGGGACTAAACAACAACAAATCTGTAAATATGTTATTCAGATATTAGCTTAGTATGGAAAATCTATTATTTCTATTCATATCTTGCTTTTGTTTTTTTAAAACACATGGCACTTATCATAACAGCACAGGCAGATAGTGCATAGTACAAGGGTTTCACATATGTTTCCAGTGTTGAAAACATTTTACTGATAATTGAGTGACATGAAAATTTGAGGGATCATTTTAAGTATTATTCTTATTATCGCAGGTGTTTTAAGAAGAACAAAGATATTAGATGAAAAAGTCAGTGAAGATTTAGCCATGATCTTCATTGTGAGACAGAGAGCTTGAAACAAATAAATACATATATAATTAGCAAAATATATATAAATATATGATGGAAAATTTATGACACTGCTAAGAGAAGGAAATTTCAATCTACTCTTATACTCTTGCCTGGGAAGTCCCACGGACAGAGGAGCCTAGCATGCCACAGTCCATGGGGTTGCAAAGAGTCAGACATGACTTAGGTACTAAACTTAGCATCAAGAGTTTTTAATTGGCTTAATTGAAATTGCATGTCTTTTGTCCCAAATTTAGAGTGAGTCATTTAAAATACATTGAACTGAAGGATGGACAATTCCTCGATATCTCCTAAGATAAGAGATTTGACTCAAATTCTTTGAATTTCAGAGCAGTGAGTTTCACATATTAATCAAACTCCTTCATTCTATAATTGATAGAAGAGCCATGAAGTTAAAGGAAGCATTTATTGAAAGACAAGGAAATGATTTATGAGAGAAAATCACTTTTGGTATTTTTAGCAAGCTTACAGATGTGTTAGCAAAAATTGAAGCACAGCAAGGCAATTCTATCTAATGTCCATTGTCTTTTCTCCTGACTTTGTTGGGATAGAAATGTGCCCAGCTAAATAATCATTTAGTCAGCCTCCTTTCAGCTAAGGGAAGCTATTCTGTTTTACCTTGAGACAATGAGTGGAATGCTGCTGAGTATCTTTGGGAGATTATTTATATGGTAACTTGGCACTGAGACATTATTGATTGTTCTATGCTAAAGGCAAGGGGGAATCAAAAAAAAAAATACTGAGAATCATATTTTATGAACGATTATTGATGTACCTGGTACTGTTCTTAAATTCTTATTTTTTTTTTTTTGGTCTTTTCTTGATTTGAGAATCTATATATCTGTCAGACTTCAGTGCATTCACAAGACAACAGGAATGAAGAATAAGGCTAATATTCTAAGACTACAAAGAGAAGATATAGAAATAAACTGATTGCTCAAAGAATTTTTTTTACAACTACCAATGCCAGCTTCCGTATAGAGCTTCAATATAACACAATGTGAGATATAAAATAGATCCCTGTTTAGTCCATCAAAAATTTACTTTCCATTACTTGCAGCTGGTTCTATTTTTGTACATAGTAAAATAATGGTTTATGGTAGGCACTCCATGGGAAGTATTTACATATTCAAATAATATTCAATTTAGTTGCAGCTCTCTGATTTCTACAATTCCTAGATAACACTTGCTCTAGTCACATTGAATTATCTTGTGCTTGTAATTTCATGTCCTCTTTATCATTTAAGATTTGGATAAATACCATATTCAATATAAATCTCTTCTTGATATTTTTCCAGACACAAATACCATATTTTCTTGGCTGATCAAGTTTTGTTGTTGCTTTTTAAATAACATTATATTCTTATTTGTTCTTTTATCCTCTAAGTTCCTAAAAGGCAATAGATTTTAACTGAACATAACTTTATTGTGGGTTCATACTAGTTAGTTGCACGAAAATGTTAAAAGAGTAAAGGCGTGGCCCTTCCATATTTTTTATACCATGGAGAGCTTTAGGTTATTTTTATTCCTTAACTGTGAATGTGTTTAACTGAAAGAAAGACTTAGAAAAGCATCTGAAAAAAGCATGAGATCAAAAGGACAAAGAATACGAGAAAGTTACCTTCTCAAGGACTTTATATTTTTGTTTAGCAAAAAGTTACATAGCCATTTATGACAGACAATTTTCTCAGAGCTTTACAAACATTACCTCATTTAATTTTTATAATAACTTTGTTATGTATATACTAATAATATCACCACTTTTCAGAAGGCAGAAAGAAGAGCAGCATTTGCAGGGCAGCAATGGAGAAACAGACATAGAGAACAGATTTTTGGACATGGGGAGAGGGGAGAAAAGGGTGAGATATATGGAAAGAGCAATGTGGAAAGTTCCATTACCATAAGTAAAATAGATAGCCAATTGGAATTTGTTGTATATCTCAGGGAACTCAATCAGGGACTCTGTATCAACCTAGAGAGGTGGGATGGGGAGGGTGATAGGGAGATTCAAGAGGGAAAAGACATTTGTGTACCTGTGGCTGATTCATGTTGAGGTTTGACAGAAAACAATGAAATTCTATAAAGCAATTATCCTTCAATTTAAAAATAAATACATTTTAAAAATAAGGTCTTTGATTAATCTAGAAAAACTACATATATTTGACAAAAAGTTAAATATAAATTTAAGGTGATCCTAGCATACTCATTGTCTAAAGCATTGTCTTCAGCATTACACTAACTGAGAATTTCCAGAAGTCCTAGCTGGGTTTAAAAAAGGCAGAGGAACTAGAGATCAAATTGCCAACATTCACTGGATCATAGAGAAAGCAAGGGAATGCCAGAAAAACATATACCCCTTTATCATTGACTGATAAAACATTTGACTGTTTGGATCATAACAAATTGTGGAAAATTCTTAAAGAGATGGGAATACCAGACTATATTACCTGTCTCCTGAGCAATCCGTATGTGGGTCAAGAAGCAAGAGTTAGAACCTTGTATGAAAAAACTGACTGGTTCAGGACTGAGAAAGGAAAACAATACGGATGCTTACTGTCACCGTGTTTACTTAACTTGTACACAGAACACATCATACTAAATGCCAGGCTGAATGAGTTTCAAACTGGAATCAAGATAGCTGGGAGAAATATCAACAAGCTCAGATATGCAGATGATACCACTCTAATGGCAGAAAGCAACAAGGAACTAAAGAATCTCTTGGGAGGGTGAAAAAGGAGAGTAAAATGTCAGATTTTAACTCAGTATTAATAAACTAACATCATGGCATGTGATGTTGAGATCCAGCACTTTGGCCACCTGATGTGAAAAGTTGACTCACTGGAAAAGATCCTGATGAAGGGAAAGATTGAAGGCAAAAGGAGAAGGGGATGACAGAGGAGGAGATGATTGGATGGTATCACCGATGCAATGGACATGAACTTGTGCAAATTCTGGGAGATGGTGAGGGACAGAGAAGCCTGATATGCTGCAGTCCATGGTGTCATGAAGAATTGGACACAAGTTGGCAACTGAACAACAATGAATGGCTGAACATATATTTATTAACAGGAAAAAAGTGACAAAACTTTATGGAGAATGTAGATATAATTTATAAAGTCTTTAAGTTACAGAAATCACATATAATTAACAAAAAGTTAAACATAAGTTTAAGGTGGTTTTACCATCCTCATTATCTAATGAATATACACAAGAAATAAGTTAGAAATAAAATTTTTGGACAGAAGCTTTATTTTGTAAAATGCAGAAAGATTTACTTTGTAAAATTCTGTCAACCGTAAAATAAGGTTTTAAACAAGTTTTAGATATTTAAGTAGCTGCTGTGTGAAATAGTCTAAGAAATGTGTTGCATTATTTTTCAGTCATAATTTTGTCATATGCACACAAGGGGCAATACTTTGCATTATAATGCTATAAAATATAAAGGATAAAATAATTATTATTTTATTGACAAATAATGAAAAACATAGACAACACATTAACATGCTGATGCATCATTTTACCAACAAAGGTCTGCATAGTCAAATCTATGCTTTTCCCAGTAGTCATGTATAGATGTGAGTGTTGGGCCATAAAGAAGGCTGAATATTGAAGAACTGATGCATGCAAATTGTGGTGCTGGAGAAGACTCTTGAGAGTCCCTTGGATAGCAAGGAGAGCAAACCAGTAAATCCTCAAGGAAATTAACCCTGAATATTAATTGGAAGAACTGAAGCTAACACTAAAGTCCAACACTTTCATCACCTTATATGAAGATCCAAGTCATTGGAAAAAAACTCTGATGCTGTGAAAGACTGAGGGAAGGAGGATAAGAGGGTGACAGAGGATGAGATGGTTGGATGACATTACTGACGCAATGGACGTGAGTTTGAGCAAACTCTGGGAGACAGTGGAAGCCTGACATGCTGCAGTCCAAAGAATTGAACATGACTTAGCAAGTGAACAGCAACAAAGGATTTTTTGGTATTTTATAAAAATGAAATTATAATTTCAGAACTAAAGCATAAGAACCATTGCTAGATGCTCTGTGAGTATTTTTAGCCATGAAACATTTTAGAGCACAAGTAAATTCAGATTGAGACTTACTTACTTTGATTTGACTCTGATTAGACCTATGATTGAGCTTCCCTGGTGGCTCAGACAGTAAAGAATCCGCCTGCAATGTGGGAAACTTCTGTTCTATCCCTGGGTTGGGAAGACCCCTGGAGGAGGGAAAGGCTACTCACTCCAGTAGTCTGGCATGGAGAATACAGTCCATGGGGTCACAAAGAGTCGTACACAACTGAGCGACTTTCACTTTCATTCCCTAAAATAGTACTTTGTTGAATTCCCCAGAACCGAAGTATTGCATTATAATCCAATTAGAATGTGTTCTCATTACCATTCTGTTTCCTGTGATATCATATTTTTCCTAATGTTCATGATAAGGTATGATATTAAAAACATTTATATGATAGAGTAAAGATTTTCATTAAGAAATTTGTATCTCTTTTGATTCTTTGTAAAAAAAACTAGAATATCTGGAACACACCCATTACATCAATTCGTATTTACTAATTTCTTTATATTTTTATATATAATATGTTGAACAATTTTTAAGGGGTTATTTCCCTCCAAATTCATATTCTTAACCCCTAATTCCCACTGCCTAGAAATATGACCTTACATTAGATAAGGTCCATACAGTGGTCCCTTGGCATCTTCAGAGGATTGGTTTAAGGACCCCTGTGGGTACCAAGTCTCTTATAAATGGTGTAGTATTTGCATATAACCTATGTACATGCTCCTATGTATGTTAAATTATCTCTAAGTAGTTTGTAATGATTAATGTAATATAAAAGCTCTGTAAATAGTTGTAAATTATTTTAAATGTTATGTGAATATTTGCCAGCCTGTGGAAAATAAAGTTTTGCTTTAAAACATTTGAGTATTTTCCATCTGCAATTAGCTGAATCAGCAGTTGTTCAACCCATGGATGCAGAGGGCAGAATGTACATAGACAATCAAGTTTAAATGAGGTTCATAGACAACTTTTATAGGGGTCTTGTTTTATAGGGGTCTTGTCCCTTTACCCAATTTGTGTCTTCAGCCAATCTTTGGTTGGAGATTTAGCCCATTTACATTTAAGGTAATTATTCGTATGTATGATGCTGTTGCCATTTACTATATTGTTTTGAGTTTGTTTTTATAGGTCTCTTCTTTTTGCCAGGAGTCCCTTTATCATTTGTTGAAGAGTTGATTTGGGGGTGTTGAATTCTCTGAAATTTTGCTAATCTGTAAGGCTTTTTTCTTCTCCTTCAAATCTGCATGAGATCCTTGCTGGACGGAGTAATATTGGAAATTTTTCCCTTTCTTCACTTTAAGTGTGTTCTGTCATTCCCCTCTGGCTTGTAGAATTTCTGTTGGATGATCAGCTGTTAGTCTTATGGGGACACCCTTGTATGTTATTTGTTGCTCTTCCTTTGCTGTTTTTAATATTTATTCTTTGTGTTTAGTTTTTGCTAGTTTGATTAGTATGTGTCCTCAAATATTTTTTCAAGGCTTTTCCTTTTATCTTCTTCATCTCAGACCCCTATGATTTAAATTCTATTTTTAATGTTGTCCCGTAAGTCTCTGAGACTTTATACTGAGTCTTTTTGGAAATTGTCTATATTTTTTATAGTTCTGAGGTGTATGAAGTTTGTGCAAGTCATTTATTCATTTTTTATATTTGGCGATTAAAAGCCTTATCATTTAAAAAAAAGCCTCATCGTTTGAAGATTTTAAAAAATAAGGTGCATAGGCTGGACTATATTCCAAGATAAATAATGCCATTATATAATTTGGAAATTTGACACAGAAAACATACAGAAAGAACACCATCTGAAGATGAAGTCAGTGAATGGAGTGGTTGTTTTACAAGCCAAGGAATGGCAAAGATTACCAGTGTCCTACCAGAAGCTGGAGGACATGTGGAACAGATTCCAACTCAGAGTCCTCGGAAGGTACCAATCCTGCTTACATACTGATCTCAGACTACCAGCTCCCAGAACTGTGACAAAATAGATTTCTGTGGTTGAAGCCACCCAGTGTATCATGGCAGCCCTGGCATTTCTGGTACGTAATCTTCAGAAGATACATTTCTCATCTTATTCATCTTTATATATTTCTCTTTTTCCTTCCTGGCAATCATTACAAATCATTTATTCCTTCATTCAGTTATTTATCCAGTGTTTATCTACTATTTCCACTCGAAATATGTCTAGATTCTAGAGAGACTTGTAAACTTTCTTTCAAAACATAAAATTTTCAGAATTGCAAGTCAACAGAAGAATATAAAGCAAAAAAAAAAAAAAAAACCAGAAAAAAAAATATAAATATACAATATTAGTGCCCAGTAGAGTTACAAAAGGGAATGAACAGTTGTATGAAATAAAGGTACAGTATGATAGGGAAACATGAATCATGAGGTTAACTTTGCCGGGTTTTCTTTTTTACTTCAAAACCAGAAAATGAACAGTTACTGAAAAGATTTATGGGCTGGAAACATGTGAGTTTCCACCAGAGTAGACAGGATTAATTAAAGCATGTAGGGTATTTAGTAGACACCTCCAAAAATAAAAGATTTTGAAGCAAGATTCAAATCTATGGAGTAAAGCATATTCTAATCTGACCAAAAATAAAAGAAAAAACACTTACAAAAACCCAAAAAAGTCAAACTGATCCATAAATAATAAACAACTTCAAAACAAAGTCAAAATTCTTTTAAGAATGACAGCAAAATCCAATGTAGTAAATAGGAATCTAAGCATTCCACATATATGAATTTAAATTTATATATGTAAAACACACAAGTTAGAATGAAGAAACTATGAGGTTATATAAACAAGTTATATTTAATGGGCTAAATTTAAGGGATGAAAAAAAGTTCCATGCAAACAGCAATCATTCAAAATCAAGATTGATTCTGTAAACATAATAGAAGTATAATTTAGAATGAAGAATATTATATGGTGTAAAGGGACATTTCATAATAAGGAAATTAATTTAAAAAATTTAATGCATATGCTAGTGATGAAAAAGTTGAAAATATAGAAGCTGAAACTGAAAAAGAAATAGAAAAAAGTGCAAAATGTATTTAAAGATTTCAACAACTTTCTCTTAGAGATTGAAAAGTGTTTATAAAACAAGAAAGCTATAAAAGACATCAACTTGACCTAATTGACATATATACTTCACTCTACCATATGAAAGTAGAATAAATATTCTTTTCAATTGCACATGTAAATTGACCAGGAAAGACCAGGTGAAAATAAAATATAAAATTGAAATCATTCAAGACTATCCACAGAGAAAAAAAGAATATATTAAAAGTCAATCACAAAAATGTATTGGAAACTACACATATTTTGCATACTATTCTTAAATAGACAGTGGGTCAAGGAAAAAAATACAAGTGAAATTAGAAAATATTTTGAATTGACTGATAAGGAAAATACAGCATATAAGTATTTGTGATGTACATAAAATATTTAAGGGGAAATTATTTTTAAATGTTATAATAGAAAAAGAATATGTAAAATAATTATCTGATTCCACCTTAGTAAACTGGAAAAACGATAGAAAATTAAATGGAAGATAAATAATAAGAAAGACCAAAATAAAGAAAACTCAATAAAACACATTTTTAAAGGTCAACAATTTGGTAAACACTTAACTAGACTACAAAAGAAAAAAGTAGAAATTGTGTAAGTTACTGAAATTAAAAATGAAACAGATCTTACAGTAGAGTCAGTAAGCAGTAAAAAGAAGAAAAAGGAGCACTATAAACAAATTTATGTTAATTACTAGTGGCTTAAATTCTTTGACAAATTCTTTTAAACAGACAATATTTAAACTGACACAAGAAGTAGAAAGAAGTTGAAGTGTTATGATGAAAACAAAAGAGTGCTTATGACAGATTCTTGATGTAGGATGACTACGGGATGACTATTGGGGAAAGTGACATAGTGATGAAAATATAGGGAAAAAATAATATGTTATGCTGCAGAAGCAGTGTGTGTAAAAACTGTTAATTATGAAAGATTTTTCTTGACTTTGAGGACTTTGAAAGAATTACAGTGATTTCAGAGTGTAGTGAGTAAAGCCGGAGATGATATACAAAGGTTGATAGGGTTCTTTGATACTCAAGGATTATAAAATGCATGTGATAAACTATATTGCATCTTTTATACATTATTTAAAATGAGTAATAAATAAAATATATAAATAGAATATTGTGATCCATCACGTTTTTTTTCTCAGCAGTCATCTAACATACAAAGAGACCAAATTTCTGCAGGTAAGGCATTCCATAGATATACTTTGGATATTTCATGATGTACATAAATAACTCAGTCAGGAAAAAATCAAACACATACAACAATGACAGAGAAAGAATGCATATTAAATTTGAAAATGATAAAACTTTATCTAACATGATGTCTATAACCAAAGACTCTTAGGATGAAGATCAGTTCAGTTCAGTTCAGTCACTAAGTCATGTCTGACTATTTGTGACCCCATGGACTGCAGTATGCCAGGCCTCTCTGTCCATCACCAATTCCCAGAGTTTACTCAAACTCATGTCCATTGAGTTGGTGATGCCATCCAACTATCTCATCCTCTATGGTCCCCTCTAGGATCTTTTCTAACAAGTCAGTTCGCATCAGGTGGCCAAAGTATTGGAGTTTCAGCTTCACCATCAGTCCTCCCAATGAACCCTCAGGACTGATCTTTAGGATGGACTGGTTGGATCTCCTTGCAGTCCAAGGGACTCTTATGAGTCTTCTCCAACACCACAGTTCAAAAGCATCAATTCTTCAACACTCAGTTTTCTTTATATTCCAACTCTCACGTCCATACATGACTACTGGAAAAACCATAGCTTTGACTAGATGGACCTTTGTTGGCAAAGTAATACCTTTGCTTTGTAATATGTTGTCTATGTTGGCCATAACTTTTCTTTCAAAGGGCAAGCATAAGTTTGAACCTTCTGAGTGTCTCTGGCAGGTATGGGGTTTGATTCTAAATGTGATTTTACCGCTCCTACCATCTTGCTGGGACTTCTCCTTTGCCCTTGGATGTGGGGTATCTCCTCAAAGTCACTCCAGCACCACACACAGGATGAGACAGTTAGGCTTATTATCCATTCAACTGAGGCATATAATTCTGATATATAATTGTGCATCAAAATCTTCTACACTAGAAAGTGAATAGATTCTAAATGGCATGCTAGAGTATTTCAAGGTAGTGTGCATAAATGTTTATCACACTAGCAAAACTGACAGATGTAAAATGTTGGAGTCAGAGGGATCAGTGTTATTGCCTCCCACCATTGTACACATTCGTAATTTATTAAATCTCTCCAAGCTCTTTTCCCTAACTTTATAGTAAAAAAAAAAAAAAAAAAAAAACCAAACCTCAAATGGGATCCTCATGATTAATGATACAGTGTACGGATAATGCCATCACAGTAGCTGGTTTATTATGACCATATGCTGATCATTTTTCTCTGTTGTGCAGCCCAATTCCAGACTCTGCATTGGAGGATAACACTTGACAATGTTATTCTATCAAATGGCATGGTAGACATTTTCAGCATATTAGATTACCCAGTTTGATTGTAGTCATAACACAGAATGCTTAAATATGAATCTTAGGGTAATGAATCACTTTAAAACAATACTGAAGATGATTTTGTTCATAAGGCTGCATGACAGATTCTTTATATTCTAACTCCTTTGCATTGAAGAGCAAAATAATGATAGTGACAAGAATTATTCTAAACGGGGTGTGAAAGTATAAAAACAATCTTCTGAAGTACCACTTATCTGGATGACTCATGAAGAAGAAAGAATGACTTCTCTTTCTTTCTGACAGAAACTCTGTCATTAACCAAACTAGTAATTGTATAACATGAGTTTTCTGTAAGTTCAGTTCAGTCACTCAGTCGTGCTCGACTCTGCAACTCCATGGACTGCAGCACACCAGGCCTCCCTGTCCATCACCAACTCCCAGAGTTTACTCAAACTCATGTCCATTGAGTTGGTGATGCCATCCAACTCTCTCATCCTCTATGGTCCCCTTCTCCTCCCGTCTTCAATCTATCCTTGCATCAGGATCTTTTCTAACAAGTCAGTTCTCATCAGGTGGCCAAAGTATTGGAGTTTCAGCATCAGCATCAGTCCTTCCAATGAATATTCAGAACTGATTTCCTTTAGGATGGACTGGTTGGATCTCCTTGAAATCCAAGGGACTCTCAAGAGTCTTCTCCAACACCACAGTTCAAAAGCATCAATTCATTGGCACTCAGCTTGCTTTATAATCTAACTCTCACATCCATACACGACTACTGGAAAAACCATAGCTTTGACTAGATGGACATTTGTTGGCAAAGTAATGTCTCTGCTTTTTAATATGCTGTCTACGTTGTTCATAACTTTTCTTCCAAGGAGCAAGTGTCTTTTAATTTCCTGGCTGCAGTCACCATCTGCAGTGATTTTGGAGCCCCCAAAAATAAAGTCTGACACTTTTTTCACTGTTTGCCAAGAAGTGATGGGATCAGATGCCATGATCTTAGTTTTCTGAATGTTGAGTTTTAAGCCAACTTTTCCCCTCTTCTCTTTCACTTTCATCAAGAGGCTCTTTAGTTCTTCTTCACTTTCTGCCATAAGGGTGGTGTCTTCTGCATATCTGAGTTTATTGATATTTCTCCTGGCAATCTTGATTCCAATTTGTGCTTCCTTCAGCCCAGCTTTTCTCCTGATTTATTCTACATATAAATAAGCAGAGTGACAATATACAGCCTTGACATACACCTTTCCCATTTGGAAACAGTCTGTTGTTCCATGTCCAGTTCTAACTGTTGCTTCCAGACCTGTATACAGGTTTCTCAAGAGGCAGGTCAGGTGGTATGGTATTTCCATCTTTTTAAGAATTTCCCTCATTTTGTTGTGATCCACACACAAAGGCTTTGGCATAGTCAATAAATCAGAAATAGATATTTTTCTCGAACTCTCTTGCTTTTTCATTGATCTCATGGATGTTGGCAACTTCATCTCTGATTCCTCTGCCTTTTCTAAATCCAGCTTGAACATCTGGAAGTTCACAGTTCACATACTCTTGAAGCCTGGCTTGGAGAACTGTGAGTATTGCTTTACTAGCATGGACTTCCCTGGTGGCTCCGACAGAAAAGCATCTGCATACAATGCGGGAGACCTGGGTTTGATCCCTGGGTTGGGAAGATCCCCTGGAGAAGGAAAGAGCAACCCACTCCAGTACTCTTGCCTGGAAAACCCCACTGATGGAAGAGACTGGTGGACTACAGTCAATGAGGTCACAAAGAGTCAGACACGACTGAACAGCTTCACTTCACTTTACTAGCATGTGAAATGAGTGCAATTGTACAGTAGTTTGAGCATTCCTTGGCATTGCCTTTTTTGGAGACTGGAATGAAAACTGACCTTTTCCAGTCTGTGGCCACTGCTGAGTTTTCCAAATTTACTGGCATATTGAATGCAGCACCTTCACAACACTTTTCTGTAAAGGCTCACGTAATTTTTCAGAAAACAGAAAGCTGGCTAGATCTGTCTAAAAAGTTGAATTGTGTTTATGTGAGATGGAGGCTAGATAGATATTTGGGAGAAACCTCAGAATCAAATGTTTAATTACACTCAAGTAACATGATCTCCCCCAAAATTCTACCTTTAGAGATATAAAATTTTACGTTAATAAATAGTTACCTACATTGTAAATTATAATTATTTCAATAAGAACTGTAGTAAGTTAAAGTGTGCTCAATATATGGATAAAAAGGAAAAATTCATATACAGGGGAAAAATTATTCTTTCCTAAAATTTAAGTCAAAATTATAGTATGCAATTCGATTTCACTCTGCAAATATACTTCTGAATCATGAAGATATATTTTATATGGAACTTTATTTATAATGAGATTGTGGTGGTGATATTTTCATTTTATGTAAACAAACTTACAGTTGACTATCTAATATGCTTCTTTTTTCCTCTGAAAAATTCACCAAAATGTTATGTCTAAAAGGTTTGGATAGTGGTTTAAAAGTGTAGAATGTTACAGGAAAAAGCATATAGCAAATCAAAGATTTGGAGAAATTCAATAAGTAAATTGCAGATGTTCTTATATTGCTTCATACATCATTTTGTCATTTATTCATACACTAAAAACATATTTTGGCACTAATTAACAAGGTAGATATTCAGTAATGTCAGAGATACAGATACACACACACACTTACATTTTAAAGGAAGGAAAAATCTGCAGTAACTGTAAATATTTTTTGGATAACAGTACACTTTATCTCACTTTCAACAGTTTCAAAAATAAATAAAATCATATGCAACAAGGGGACTAAAAATATTCTTTAAACTCCTTTAACATTTAAAATATATATTTGCATGATTTTCTATCTGTGTGACAGGAAAGTCAGGTTGGTTTCTCCACTTGCATTATTCTTATAATTATAGGTATTTTTTCCCAATGGATTTTAGTAATTAAGTTTTATTTATTAGAATTGTCTTAATAGTTAGAATGAAGATGTTTTGATCCATTTTTGGTATTTTTGGCAGCTGACTTGAGTAGGACTGCTCATCATGAGCAGTCATACAAAAGCATAAATGTCAGCTTTGCAGCTTGTTGCTACAGTTAGCTTCAGCGAGAATGTCAGAAGTGACAAGACATAAAGTGATTCTGAGTGATGACATTCTTGTTGATAATAGATTGGCTTCTGTGGATGCTGCAGCAGATTTGATCTCTGAAACCTTTCACTTCTTAAAAAAAAAAAAGAAAAGAAAAATTTGAGAAGTGCACTAGCCTATGTTGGGAAATTTCAATCTTTCACCCAAACATTGACAGAATTATCTTCAGATGATTTAAATGTCATGCTCACTCTATTTGTTGGATCATTCTTTGAGTCTAAGTAAGACCAAAGATTAACAATCATTTACAGAATTGGGAACCATAGCCATCACTTATTTCTGAACATAATCTGAGGTTTACAAATAGTAAGCATTCACGAGTAATATGATATTTTGAACCAAAATGTCATGAAGACAGGAGAGAAATATTTTCTGAATATATCACAGATAATTTTACATCATATTCTTTGTTTACTTGTGCATGATAAGAACTCATGTCTATCCATTTGTGAATAAGTTTCTTGATTGATTTTAATGAACTTTAAAGAGGTTAATACTGTTACTTAAAGCTTATAGAAATCTCCTTGTCAGCTATATCAACATATTTTTACTTTAAGAAAATAGGTTTCCAAAGGAAAAAACCTGAATATTAACTGATATTACACTTTTAATGAATCAGTTTTTATAACCTATTATGCTGAAAATATTTTTCCAATGGATTTAGCAATGAAAAATTATTTAAGCCCCAAATAAAATATCCTTGATATCTAACTTTTTACTATATTGTATAGGTTTTGACAATTTCATGTATTCATTACGTTTATGAAAAAACATACACATTATGTTTATGTATGATTTAGAAAACACTAAGAAATATTCACAATAAATAGACCAGAACATATCAGGAGTTTCTAATTCTTGTTAGACTACTGATTTAGAGAGAGAGAAAAAAAGCCAACTCTGTAAACAACTTCACAACTTAGATTTATAATATAATCTGTTTAAATAATTAGACCATTGCATTCCTGAAGATAAAATACACATAGCCTTCTATCTTGCTCAACAAAATTGTTCAGAAGATCAAATGTGGTAAAGATAATGCAAAATTTAGTGTTTTATTGCTGATGTTATACACTGTCTTACTTAACATTTTGGGGAGTAACTGCCTCTGACTTCAAGTCAAGTAATACTTTTTGTTGCTAATGTAATTAGTTTCATAATGATATCAGAAAATAATGGGATGTTTATTATTTTTTTAAAAAATCTAAAATCATTTGGGAGTACATGGAGATACCTAAACTAGTGAATAAGATAGCATTATATTCCCAGAAAACTCACTGTTAACAATCAACAAATATTACTCTGCTATTCAAAAAAACTTCTTAACCTACTATGACCCTCGAAAATGAATGAAATTTAGTGATTGTGTGACTCTGTTACATAAATTATTTTTATTTAATCTTTTATGCTTACAATTAACCTTAGGTGAACATCTGTTGTAAGAAAATGATCTCATCTTTTAAGAGACTTACTTAAACTCTTGTTGTTGTTCAGTCAGTCATATCTGACTCTTTGTGACCTCATGGACTGCAGAACACCAGGCTTCCCTGTATTTACTGTTTCCTGGAGTTTGCTCAAACTCATGTCCATTGAGTGAATGATGCCATCCAAACATCTCATCCTCTATTGGTCCCTTCTCCTCCTGCCCTCAATCTTTCCCAGTATCAGGGTCTTTTCTAATGAGTTGGCTCTTATCAGGTGGCCAAAGTATTGGAGCTTCAGCTTCAGCATCAGTCCCTACAATGAATATTCAGGGTTGATTTCCTTAAGGATTTACTGATTTGATCTCCTTGCAGCCCCAGGATTCTTAAACGTCTTTTCCAGGACCAAAGTTCAAAAGCATCAGTTCTTCAGTGCTCAACCTTCTTTATGGCCCAGCTGTCACATCTGAAGATGACTACTGGAAAAACCATAGCTCTGACTTACATGGACATTTTTGGCAAAGTGATGTCTCTGCTTTTTAATGTGCTGTCTAGTTTTGTCATAGCTTTTCTTCCAAGGAGCAAGCATCTTTTAATTTCATGGCTGCAGTCACCATCTGTGGTGTTTTTGGAGCCTAGGAAAATAAAGTCTGTCACTGTTTCCATTTTTTCCCCATCTATTTGCCATGAAGTCATGGAACTGGATGACATGATTTTAGTTTTTTGAATGTTGAGTTTTAAACTTAAACTCTTACCAGATACCATACCCAAACCAGATTGAAGTACATACTCTCTTCCAAATTCTAAATTATGTAGTTAAGTACCACAACTCAGGAAAAGAACACAATTCAATTTAGTTAGTACAGCAGTAGTCTCAGTACACCTAGCTGCTGTTTCTCATACTCGTGCTGGCAATGAGGCTATAATTGACATTTAATACAATTCTATCCTTCAGTTTGCACACAGCCAGCACCTAAGCTCACCAGGTTTCTTTACTGATGAAGTAATCCAAACATTAATTTTGAAGAATCTGTGTCCTCCGTGGTCCTCAATGCATTGGACTGCTGTGTATCCCCATTATCCAGGTCCTGAAAGTACTAAGAGGTACCCTAGTGAATAACACAGTTCCAAATGTATTAGTTCCTGTTCTAATATTATAGCAGAAAACTAATGCTGAAACAATTTTTATGGTTCAAGGGGTTAAGTTTCACTCAATGTATGTCAACTCAGGGCTTAGCGTCATGGGATGTACCATAGCTATATGTTTTGTCTTTATCAAGGCCTAGTAAAAAGACAAGAGCTCCCTTTCAAAAAGAGAAATTTTATCACTGGCAGAGGCCATTATTTTGTTGTGAAATCCTCAGAGTCTGAGCTATCATTACTGTAGTAGGGCCATCCAGAGGATCCATAAAGCAACTTTTGTTTATGATTGGCAGTGTGAGAAGCATTGTATCTGCAAGTTCATGAGACTTAGTTTTCAGAAGATTTCCTCTTCAGTCTGAACTTTCTGTAGAGCCGTATTTTTTCTCTTGACTCCACTCAAAAGTGTATATAGCTTTAATGAGTTAATTGATATGTGTTGGAGCATGAAGCCCAATGTGGTTCATGTTGCCTCTAAAATCTGAAAAGAAACAAGATGAATGTTGCCACTTTTTCAGTGTCAGTCAGTGCCAAGCACCTCTGAGTTTAGAGGAGTTGTCTCAACATGTTTAAAATTGCTGAAGGTCTAGAAACTTCTATACTCTGACAGGACACAGAATTTTCATTGGGCTAATTTTTGACCACTAGCACATGAACATTTTCCAAGAATGAATGGCAAGTAGCTACTTTCTGCTTACCAGATCCCACCATTTGGAGTAAGCAACATTGGGATAACATGGTATTCTGTAGAATATTCAGATGATTGATTTCCCTTGTAAATACTTCAAGACAGCACAAGAGCTGCCATAACCCTGAGTTAAGACAGGGAAGATATACTGTTGCTTCCACCTGATATAAGCAAATCCCTTCTTCTCTTCCCTGATAATTGTTTTGGAGAAAAATAGAATTTTCACTACTTTCCAGGAAGTGAGTTGATCTATGTTGATATATGTCAAAAGACAATATAAAAAATAACAGTAGCATTTAGTGTTGTCGTCTGATTAATTTTTGAATAACAAACAAACATGTGGTTTTGGCAGTAGTGAAACCCATCAGTGAAATAGAGATAAGAGAGAAATGACCACTTGTATATCTTTCAAATCTTAGATCTCACCACCAGTGTCTCCAATTTTTTCAGAAAAAAAGGTGTTGTTCCTATTTTGACATTCTTGTCAACAAAGTAATTCTTGGCTGGGGGGTCCTCTACTCAACTCTTCAACAGTTTAGTTAACCAAATTTAGGTATTCCGAAATTTGTTAACTAGGTCTATTTAAACCATTTAATACTATTGTAAGAATCACTGTACTACAGAACTTGGTAAAAAAAAAATTCTTTTTTTCTTATTTATTATTTAGCCTCCATAAATATTCACTTAAACCCATGAGGCACTTGATATTTTGTATATTCAAAGATCAGGATATCTTCAGTGTTAATAGTCTATTTATTTCTAATTCTAGGTCACCAGCGTGGTTGCCCTTGTATGTGTTCAGGTGACTTTGTGAAAGCCTTGAAAGAAAAGTTGCAATGGTTATGGATGGTGATGTGGAAGTTCTTCTTTAAGTAGAATCAAGAATGTATGCAGGCGTGCACATTTTATTTTAAACAATGAAAGCATTATTTTCAAATAATATTTTACTAGACTGTCACAGACTCCATTTTTAAAGGCACTGTGATCAATAAACAACTACAGATCACTAGATGTCAAATCAAAGGTTACCATTCCATCTATGCTTCCCTACAGTCATATTCACATTGTCTCTAATTGGTAAGCAGGGTCATCTGACTCAGTGCCACTCCAAGGTGCAACTGTTTCTATTGAAGAGCACTTCATTTCAGTGGTACTATTTTCTCTCAATATCTCTGTAATAGTGTAATTTATTACCAAAACAAACAAACAAACATGTATTTGGTCTTCGTCACCATTACCAGCATAGTGCTCATAAAATCCTTTTAATGTCCTGAGGAGAACAATAAGGTGCCTTTTGTTATGTTAATGAAGTAACTTTTGGAAAATATCTAATGATGGCAATTGGTTGCCCATGGAGTCCATCATGTGATAATGAGTTGGAACTTTATTACCAGCCCTACCTCAACCTCAGGGGAGGATGGAGGGGAGAGGGGGGCTAGAAGTTAAATAAATCATCAATGGCTAATAAAATAATCAATCCATGCTTATGTAATAAAGTTTCTATTAAAATTCAAAAAGGATCTGATTTGGAGAGCTTCCAGGTTAGTGGCCATGTGGAGATTTGGGGAGACTAGCACTCTTTTATCAGGCATAGAAGCTCTTTGCCTTTTGTATATACCTTGTCCTCTGCATCTCTTCCGTCTGACTGTTCCTAAGTTATATCTTTGTAAAATTAGCTGGTGATATAGTAAGTAAAATATCTTTCTGAGTTCTGTGACCCACTTTTAAAAATAAGTGAAACCCAAGGAGGGATTCTTTGAAATATCTGATTTATAACCAGTTAATAAGTACAGGAAACAAAATGAACTCACAAGCGGTATATGAAGTCCAAGAAGGTCTTGAGAACCTCCAGTTGTATCTGGTTGGTCAGAAGTGCAGGTAACTTAAAAACAAGGACTTGCAAATGACATCTGAAGGTGGTCCAGGGTCGTCCTGTAGGACTCAGCACAACCTGTGGAGTCACAAGCAGTTCGTGTGAGACTTGAGTTGAGTTGTAGGGCATCCAGTATATGTCACTTGAGAATTATTTGTTGAAATGGAGAAACCCCCAACATACACACACATATTAGAATTGGTACCAGAGACTTTAAAATCCAGAATCTAAAAAGGTTTTCCACGATCATGGTGTTCATATCACTAATGCATTTATCAATGCCTTGGAGAAAGGAGTATCCTCAGTGTCCTTTCTATGAATACCTATGAATGGAAGGTAAGTGAATTTTATACAATAAACCCAAAACATTATTAGCACCTGCACATTTACTTCTCTACATTAGACTAGGTGATCAGGCATCTTGATATCATTTGATGTAGATATGACACTGTTAAATCCAGGAGTCTTCATGCACTGAACCAAGCAAAGTCTTGGGGCTACTTCTTAGCTGCCTAAGTGACTAAGTATCTAATATGATATCTTGAGAATTGCTTGTTGATATAGGAAACCCCCAACACACACACACACACACACACACATGAACAATTAGAACTGATACCAGAGACGTTTTAATTCTAAGTCTGTATATAGATAATTTCAGTCAAATTGAACTTGTCCTCTACCCTTATATTCATTTTTAAAATTCTAGTATAGTTGATGTACAATACCTTCCAACATATATCATAATAATTCAATTTTCATTTTGAAACAGTCACCACAATAACTGTGATGCTCATAAGGCACATTTCCATATGTATTCATAAAGTTCTTGCCATGAACTTGCAAGATATTGCAATTCCTTTGGTATTCAGACCACATTTTTATGCTCAAGATGTTCATTTCTCCTGGGTTTAGACATATGTCTAAGAGAGAAATGATTTGTGTTTTACAAAGATCTTCAATTCATTTATCTATACAACATCTTTGAGGTACTCCAGTTTACACTACAAAGTCCATAACATTCACTTGGCAAGTATACATTGTAATTGTTGTAATTCAACATCAGCCATGATCAAATTGGAGCTTGATGCTCAGGTATTGTCCTAGTCCACTCCAGATTCTATAACAAAATATCATAGGTGGGGTGTTTATAAACAAGAGAAATTTATTTCTCATAGTTCTTGAGGATTAAAGTCCAAAATCAGGGGGTCAGCATATGCAGTGAGGGCTGTGCACCAGGTCACAGACTTTTGGATTTGTTCTCATGTGGCAGAAATGGCAACAGACATCTCCTAGGTCTTTTTCATAAGAGCAATTCATGAGCACTCTACCCTAACCATGTCCCAGGGCCAGGTAATAGAATTTCAAAGATGAATTTTCAAAGACACACATATTCAGCCTATAGCAAGTCTATGTGTCTTGAACTTATAGACAGTAATATATTATTTTAACGTCTCTGTATAATCCTCTGTATCTCTGTCTGTACTTCTAGTTCAGATGTCAAAGCTCTGAGCTTATCATTCAGAAGCAGCCAGTCCATTCTACAATATTTGTACTCACAATTTGTGCTCTGTCAGTTGCTAAATTGTAATTACTCAGTATTCTTAATCTTTGACTTCAACTGCTACTCCACTCATGCAATAGTAAATAATAGTTATCTAATGTTTGAGTTCTTTGTATCATAATTTTGGAGAGCATTACAATGCTCAGACTCAGAGCTGATTGACCTACTCTCAAAATCCTGTGTTGTGCTCTGTTTTCTGGGACCACTCAGAGTAACAAGAACTTCAACCATTAGTTTAATCCTGCTAAACAAAATCCACTCCAAGTATTTAAAACGCATCAAATAAACAATGGTCAGTTGTACTATTATTACAGTTAGCCTGTGGGTCACTTGGTGAAAGATAAAACAATAGTCATACATTGGGTGGAATTTGAGGCATATAGAGTAAGATATGGCAAGTCCTGGATAGTGCTAGCAACAGGGAAAGGGGATAAAAAATGCAGTCTTCTTCTTCTCCCTTGTCCCTCTAATGGTTTCAAGCATTGTTCAAGCTCAGATAAGAGCCAACTTGCAAAGAGAGTGAAGGAAACCAGATGTGTCACCTCACACTGATTATTTTTAGTTAAAGGCATTTAAGAAACATCAAGTTCAGGAAGGACACTCTGACCCTCCTTTTTCTTCCTGAAAGCAAGAGATAAAACTTGCATATAAAATGTACTCTCTCTAAACTGGAAAGAAGGAAAATATTCTTATCATCGTAGATGAGGAATTGGGGTTTGAGAAAGCTTACAAACAACCCTGTTAAACAAACCCTTATCTCCTAGTTATTACTTAGCCATTCAATACCCCCAATCCAAAATCTTTTTGTCTTATTAATTCTTTACAAATATTTTATTTCTTTTTCTAAAAGATTTAAAAGCTCTTTGCTCTGGTCACTTCTTTGAGACTTCATTCTCTTATAAAGGCTCTCAGGCACATGTTAAAATTCAATAAATTGCTTTTATCTTCTTAATCTGTCTTGTGTCATTTTAATTTGTAGGCCCAGCTGGAGACCATGAGATAGTGATAGAGTTTTTGTCCCTGCCCTACAGAAACTTGTAAATTTTGAGACACAAACAGTCCTCTAGCAGAGGTTAGGAAAATAACAAGTGAATAGATCTGAGGGTAAAAAGATCTAGATCTGAAATTTAAAGAGAAACATAAAGAAATTCTGCAGATTAAAAGAAAAAAAACTGGAAAACATCATGCTATTTGATATTTTTAGTAAATTTAGTAAATAAGAAAAGTAATTTTATAAATATTTAAATGTAAATTTTTATTAAAGGCTAAAAAATAAAGTTGAAGCTTAAATGTTGATTTTCAACCTTTAAATTATCCTATATATATCAATAGATATCATATATTCATTAACTTCTAAGAAATAATATTATTTTAATTACAATTAATGTCATCCTTTGAATTTTTTTTTTCTCTCCAAATCTAACACAACCAGCCATATAGTACTGTACTGTAATAGGTTTATACTACTTTTCATACAAATACAAAAAAGAAACACAGAAAATAAAGGAGACATTTTTAATCTTGTAAGTATAGTACTTTGAAATGTACATTAGTACAGGACAATAGCTGGCATTTAGTGGAGAGTTTGGAGGGAGAGGAGGTGGGAGATGGTAGAGCTGAAGGATCACATCTTCAGCAACAGGAGACAGAGGACAAGCGGAAATGTCAATTTACATCTGATGTTGATGGAATGCATATTTGCATCTTTGAAATTTTGCAGCTTGAAGGTTTGTATGAAGGAGATTTACTGTACATGCAATATTTTAGACACATCATTCACTGATGAATAGTTATGCAGCAATAGATAACTAATACAGATGTAATTATGTAAATATTTCCTTTCAAACACATAAGATGATGCTCAGGTAATACTTAAGCATCATCAGGATATCAAGAGCAATTAACAGCTTCTTTGTCCATTTAATCTTTCAGGCCACTGATTTTCTCAGTTCAATGATATATACGCTGCACTCTGAGACTGCTTTACCAAATGTTAAAAAAATAAATAAATAAAGTGAGAGAAACTATGGCTTGCATTTAGTTCAAAGTACTCTTTCCATTATTTTTCAATAAGGTTATCACATAAGCTACCATTCAGAAACACTGAGTCCTGTACAAAATTGTTAATGAAAGTTCCAATCTGCAGCTTCAAGTAGGGTCCTTCAGAAATGACATTACATATAGGATTTAGGAGCCAACAATAGTTGAATGAATTGTTGAGTATATGTAATAGAAGTATTTTCAACCATCATGAAATAGAAACTGCATGCTCATACAAACAATGCATAATGTAGTGGGAGGAAAGATGAAAGAAAATCCTTCATGCTTGTCAGAAAGCTAGGGAAAATCTTGGAGCAAAGCTATTTATTTGAAGAGCTCAAAAGACTACAAGAATTTAATATGGTCAAATCTTCCTCTCTTATACTCAAGATAAAAGGTACAAACGAGAAATCCTAGTTTCTCATTATCAATATCAAGACCTATTAAGATAGTTAATAAATAAGTGATCTCTCTATAAAGACCATATAATGATTATTTGTCAGGAGATGAGACAATATTTGTAAAATACACCATTTACATATGTGTTCAAATAATAACACCATTTACTTCAAAATTTAATTTTCTTACCTAGTTCATGTGTACATTTGCATGTGTGAACTCCATTTCAGGTATTCTAGAAAAACTAAAATATTTCAAAGTTAGAACATATGTGCCAGATTTTGAAATATGTATACTTTTACCATTTAATTACAAAAATGATTCATATTGATTTTGAAAACCACAAAATACAAAGGCATATTAACTGAATAAAATATATTCCTCACTTTGAAAAATGTTCTCAAGATATAAAGAACAGTAACATATGAATGTCTGTATTGTACATACACAAAGAGATTGCAAAGCCAATAAACACTCATTACAAACAGCCTTGTCATACTCCTTTCTCAATCCTGAACCAGTCAGTTGTTCCATACACGGCTCTAACTGTTGCTGCTTCACCCACATACAGGTTTCTCAGGAGACAGGAAAGATGCTCTGGTATTCCCATCTCTGTAAGAGAATTCCAATTTGTTATGATCCATATATTCAAAGGCTTTAGTGTAGTCAATGGAACAGAGATAGATATTTTTCTGGAGTTCCCTTGCTTTATGATCCAGTTGGCCAATTGATCTCTGGACCAAAAGGTTTTTTTGTCTATTGCCAGTCCTCAGAAAAGTGTCTGCTACTGAACAACGATATAGACATACGATTTTTTCATAGAGGTCTTCAGTTCCCGTCACGGGGTCAGTCCTACTTTGTACAATGACACTTTGCAAAGGGCAACCATTGCGGCAGAGCTGGAGAGTGTATGTGAGCTCATCTCTGGGCTGTCCCTTATTCTGCGTCTGTTTTCATCACTGCCCATTGGTGATGGCCCAGTCAGGGAGCAGCCAGGGCTAATGCCATGTCTTCACTGCATTTTATTAGAAACTATAACGTAGATAATTCAGTCACCTGAGGACAGGTTAATTATTTGACTCCTTATTCCAGGCTGCTTCTGCTGCTAAGTCACTTCAGTCGTGTCCGACTCTGTGCGACCCCAGAGACAGCAGCCCACCAGCCTCCCCCGTCCC
The DNA here is from genome assembly GCA_007570785.1 of Antilocapra americana. Taxonomy (NCBI): domain Eukaryota; kingdom Metazoa; phylum Chordata; class Mammalia; order Artiodactyla; family Antilocapridae; genus Antilocapra; species Antilocapra americana. The sequence continues at coordinate 21,931,068 of ML663006.1, forward strand.
TGGGATTCTCCAGGCAAGAACACTAGAGTGGGTTGCCACTTCCTTCTCCAATGCATGAAAGTGAAAAGTGAAAGTGAAGTCGCTCAGTCGTGCCCGACTCTGTGCCACCCCATAGACGGCAGCCTACCAGGCTCCTCCATCCATGGGATTTTCCAGGCAAGAGTACTAGAGTGGGGTGCCATTGCCTACTCCACCTTATTCCCTAGAGGAGACATAATCTATCTTTACTCCCTATGTGTCTGGTTTCTTAGAACACTAGAATGACTCTGGCAGGTGCAATTAGGATGCCAACTTATGAGTGACATTCTATAAGTTTGGATGCTCTCTTTTAAGATATGCCATATATCACAAAGAACCAAGGCACGTTTTGCAGGTTCTGTATGCCTCATAACTAAAATCATAGATCTGAAAATCAAAGATTGTGCACTAGCCCCCTCCCCTTGGGAAATTAGTGCTTTCTCAGTTTACAAAAAATTTGTACTTACTGGGCTAAAACAACAGTTACCATGCAAGAATACTGGTAGCAAAGGTTATAATCAAGTTTCTAACAAACCAAAATCTATAGCTGTGGTTTTGCCATCTTGACTCATAACAGTAAACTAGTAGTTGGAAAGAAAGTCACCCTTGCCATAATTCCTACTAAATTATTAAGACACCTGTCAGGATTTCAAGGAATTTTTGAAGTGACTCTTTCTGCTGACATACTCTCTGATAGCTGTAGAAGAGCAGTTGCACCAGAAACTCCTGGACAAGGGCACAGTAGACAGGTATTCACAAGCTTCAGGTTTGAAATCCTAAATTACCCCACTAGGTTGAACACTTGAACAGTTTTACCAGCAGAAATGCTGATAGGAGAAAGAATGGGTTATGCAGGAGAGAGATGAATATTGATTATGAGGGTAGAACCAATCATATAAACACCTGTCCTTCTAATTTCCTCTTCTATATCATTATTATTGCTATTATTTTCATTATTATTATTTAAAAAGTACAAGAATTCAAGGGTATAACATGAAACAGATTTTCTAGATTTCTTCTTCTTTCATAATTTGAGTTGTATACTGACCATGTACCATGTATGCAATGGCCAATTGCACAGATATCAATCAAAATATATAAAAGTCAACATTGTAAACAAATAAAGAAAGAGCATGATAGTATGGCCACAAAGGAGGGAAGTGTAATTAGTAAACTAATCATATGTAAGAGGAACTGTTTAATCATGCCTAAGAGAGTAAGATGAGTCCTGTATGCATTTCATTTTCTTCAATATAAAGTTGTATCAGCACACAACTTAAGTGGGTGGGACAAGGGTGCAGGAGGGTGGTACAAGAGGGAGGAAGCATATGTGTACATATGCAGTTTGTTGTTTAGTTGCTAAGTCGTGTCAGACTCTGTGACCCCATGAACTGCAGCATACCAGGCTTCCCTGTCTTTCACTATCTCCCAGAGTTATACAAACTCATGTCCATTGAATCGGTGATGCCATCCAACCATCTCACCCTCTATCATACCCTTTTCTTCCAGCCCTCAATCTTTCCCAGCATTAGGGTCTTTTCCCATGAGGTGACTCTTCACATCAGGTGGCCAAAGTACTGGAATTTCAACTTCAGCATCAGTCCTTCCAATGAGTATTCAGAGCTGATTTACTTTAAGATTGACTGGTTTGAGCTCCTTTCTGTCCAAGAGACTCTAAAGAGTCCTCCAGCACCACAATTTGAAATGATCAGTTCTTCAGTGCTCTGTGTCCTTTATGGTCCAATTCTCCTATCTGTACATGACTACTGGAAAAACCATAGCTTTGACTATATGAACTTTTGTTGGCAAAATTATGCTCTGCTTTACAATATGCTGCCTAGGTCTGTCATAGCTTTCTTCCAGGGAGCAAGCGTCTTTTAATTTCATGACTATAATCACTGTCCACAGTGATTTTGAAGCGCAAGCAAGTAAAATCTTTCCCTGTTTTCACTTTTTCCTCGTCTATTTTCCATGAAGTGATGGGACCAGATGCTGTAACTTCATTTTTCAGTGTTGAGTTTTAAGCCAAAAATGTTGAGAGTTAAATATACTTTTCTGGATAGCCCCATGAACAGTATGTAAAGCAACTATAATCCAATAAAAAATAAAAAGAAAGTCGTATCAGGAAATGAGATGTCAGCTTCTCTTTAATTTTTTTCTTTAATTTTACGTAAACTACTACCATGAATAACACCCAAATAATAGAGCTTTGGTTCAATGCCCACTCATTCATTGGATTTCATAATAAGTTTATATAATTAGTAACTAATTTCAGTATTATCCAAAACTTTCCCTGTATCATATAAGCATATATTTTTTAAAGTGCCATATGCATTTGACATGTATTCAGATTAAAGGAACAATCTGGCAATTGGTTTTAGTATAAGGAGCAGCTTCATTAATTAGAATATGCAAATTGAAAAATGTGAAAAGTTAAAATTCCTTTCTCTTATTATTATTCCTCTCTCATTGTTCAATGATGCTTTGAAATAACAATGATACTAAAAAGTATATGAGTTTTTCCACAGAAGAAAACATATATTTATAATTCTCTTTGCAAGTTATGTTAGTCACTTTCTTTTAATGATTCTGACATAGAAGCAATGAAATTGCCTATTTATTGATATTATTTCTTCTAAAGTTTAATAAAATTTATTATAATTTTGAATTCTAAGAAATAGTTAAATGGTCCCTCAAGAGTTGATTATTTTTTAACCTAATTTTCAATAAATATATATTGTCTGTGTTGGTATTTCTAGAAATATAATTTTTTATTATGTTGCTATACAAAACTCATAAATCTTTTGTATATTTTAGAGAGAAAAATAGTCTTGATTAATACAAAATTCCCAAAACTTTATTTAAAATTGGATAGAATTGAAAATTTTGCAAATTTGGACTTAAAATATATCCTTGTTAAATTATTGTTCTCCTTTAAACAAGAGAATACATATCTAATTCTCTTAGCAACTCCTCAATTTGACCACTTTCATTGTGCAAAAATTCTAATGGTAAACTGATTTCATCACTGAATTTTACGTTTTAAATCCCCTTTCTCAGTACTCTTGCCTTTAACCAACACACTAGCCTCTTGTTAAAGCAGCAGAAAGAAAATCAAATAGAGACATGTTTTATCAAGGATGAGAACATAATGGTTGATTTATATCATCAAATAAAAATCAATTAGAATAATAAAATGAACAGAAAGTCAAATTGTACCCTTTATAAAACACAATTTTATACAATAGCTAGCTCAGAGTTTGTTAAATAGCTTTTCATGTGAGTTCTATTCATTAATGAAAAGGAATAAAAAAACAATTCTGAAATACTGCAAATACATAAAGCAGGCATTTAGTCACCCTATTGAGATACAAGAGCGTATGAGTTTGTGTCTGAGTACAAAAGTTTCAGCTGTTAGCTTGCCTTAGTTTCAATTATTAGAATCAGTAATCAGAATTGATTCCCTGATACCAAATTGTGATGGTAACAAAATTAAATAGACTTAAAAATCAATAAACAAACAAATGACACATTTTTCTTAATGCCTAACTCTGGGAATCATTTGAATATGACCAGATAACTTAGACTAATACTAATAAAATTCCCTTTAGATAACAATGCAATTTAACTGCAGAATATAAAATTTCAAAAAGCCTAGCCAAAAAAAAGTGTGAAATAGTATATGTGGCAGGGGAAAAAAACAACAACAAAAATAAAATTAGAAAAATCAGACAACTGATATTCTAAGAAAGATAAATGAGAGATAGTATCACTTTCAAGAAAAACACAACAGTATACTATAAAAATGAGACTAAGATTGTGTAAGAGATTCCAAGATATATATATATATATATATTTTTAGAAAGTAGAGCACAGGGGAATGCAATTATGAAATAAAAAGAGAAAGAGATCAAGATGGCAGAGTAGAAGGTGGAACTAACCTCCCCTCCAAAACACTAAAAATACATCTACATGTGGAAAAATTCTGATTGACAATTAACCTGAAGCTGAAAGAAGGACTCCTGCACAACCAAGGCTGATGAACCACAACTGAGTAGGTAGGATAGGGAAGTGATTATGTTGAGACCTATGCCCCTGGGAGGAGATTCAGAAGAGGAGGGGGATTTCAAGAGCAAAGATCCTCCCTGGGGAGTGAGCAGGTGCCGCACACCTGGGATCTGACACCAAGAAGATGAGTCCCTTGGGCTGGCTACAGGGCCAGTGGGAATAGTAGGATGACTGTGGGAAGCCTGGATCCCACTGGTGAGATGGGCACATGCTTTCTCCCCAAAAGGGGCAGAGAGGACTGGTTGAAATTTCACAGAATGCTGGCCAGTTGCCTAGGTCACCGTGGCCTGAGCCTGGTGCCCACTCCAGCTCCACTTGCTTCACAGCTCAGCTCCACCCTGGGGCACGGCTTCTGTGGCCAAAAGGAGAGCTCAGCTCTGAGGCTCAGACCTGGAGGGGCGTATGAGTGGGGAGAGGGTAGCTATTTTTGATGCTTACAAAGGCAGGGCATAAGAAGCAGTCCTGGGTTCTGAGTGCAGCTAGACGACTGCAACCCATGTCCCAAACAATGCCAAGCATTTGTACCAGTCCCACCTGCTCTGGGGCATGGCTCCTCACAGAGGGTACAGGCCACAACAGCTGATGGGAAAGCACAGCCTTAAGAAGCTAAGGATAATAGGCTCCAGTTTCGTCCACCTGAGTGGAACTGATTCAAATGAATTTTTTTTATAATGTTGAGTAATATTCCATTGTGTAGATGTACCACAGCTTTCTTATCCTATTATCCAGAGTGAAGTAAGCCAGAAGGAAAAACAACAATACAGTATACTAATGCATATATATGGAATTTAGAAATATGGTAACAAGAACCCTGCATGCGAGACAGCAAAAGGAACGCAGATGTATAGAACAGACTCGTGGACTCTGGGGAAGAGGGCAAGGGTGGGATGATATGGGAGAATGGCATTGAAACATGTTAATTATCATATGTGAAATCAATTGCCAGCCCAGGATTGATGCTTGGGGCTGGTGCACCGAGATGACCCAGGGGGAGGGAATCGGGAGGGAGGAGGGAGGGGGGTTCTGGAGGGGGAGCATATGTAGACCCATGGCGGTTTCATGTCATTGTATGGCAAAACCAACACAATAAAGTAAAGAAAATTAAAAAAAAAAAAAAGAAGAAGCTAAGGAGCTGAAGTGGCATTAGAGCAGGTGGAAGTAGCCAGGGAAACTGAAGGGCACAGCAGCCTCTCTTGTTCCATCAGTGCTCCCCTCCGGAGTGGAGCTGTTTGTGCTGGGAGGGAAGAAAGCACATGCTTAAAAGGAGTGGATGCCTTAATCCACAAGTGGATTCCAGCTTGTGCATGAATCTAAGGGTTCTGCTCCAAAAACTGGGCACCTGCCTCTTTTCCCATTAGGATGTGATGGTCCTTGAGCCGTGAAGCCCCAGATGACATCTAGCTCTGACTCTAGACCCTCAATCTCCACCGTCACCTCCTACCAGTGTGATAGGTGTCAGTAACCCTGGTAATAGTTGATGATGGACAGGCAAGCCTGGTGTGATGCCCTCCATGGGGTCACAAAAAGCCAGACACAACTGAACTGAACTGAATTGAACTGAACTCCAGTGATAGATATATGACTTGTGTTCATGTAAGATCCAGTTCTTCTTCCAAAGCTTCTGGGCACATGCAGCCTGCAAAGGGATGCTCCTACACAAGGACACTCTTTCAAGACCACAATAGGTGAATTCATATGGAATAATGCATTTTATTTAAGTAAACTTACTTGCCAGACTGGCTTTACATATTTCTTTTTACATCAAAACATTACACAGTGATATACTTTATAAATAGCTTTTTATTATATGTCTTTCTTTCCTAGTCAAAAATAAATTATTGATAATTAAATAATTGCATCAATTGCTATGGTCAGATCAAATAATAGGGATATATAAATGAAAATTTCACAAATCTTTAGGTATGAAATTAAGGATAAAAGTAGTCTTTGCTTGGCAAGGTTTAGTGAGAGTTTTTCCTTAATTATTTTCACTTACCCAAAATAACATATGATCAGTTCTGAGATTTTGCAAACTTCTTGCTAAAAACAGTGAAAATACAGGAGAGAAAAATGCATACCTAATTGTGCCAGTCATTAATTAAAGTAATATTTGGGTTTTCAATCCAATTACTATTTGCTGAGTACCTCCTGTAAGAATTTTAGACACTCTCCTGGCCAAAGGAGACATAGATTTTAAGTCAAAATGTCTGTCACACAGAGCTGAAAACACTTTGTGTCAAGAAGTCAAATGTAAGTAAGGCATCTTAAAGTGTTGACAGAAAACAAATGAGACTTCTTAAAAAATGAAACCAAGGTGAGAGATATGGGAGCAATTTTCATTTGTGTTTTTGTTTAGCTTCTCTAGAAAAAAAATAGGACATCTTGAAAGATGATGAATTACAATGTGTGCTATTTATTATTTTTGTGAAGAGACATTACTTAACAGAAGAGCTTGTTTGATCTTATTCTGGTTGGGTTTTTTTAATCAAATATATATTGTGTTATTCATTTCAATTATGGCATCTGAATGTATGACAGCAAGTGTGTGTGTGTGTGCGTGTGTGAATATTGCCAGATTTGGTTTTGTTTTATTTTGTTTTGGTTCCTTTGGAGTCATGGAGAACTCTTATCTCTTCCTCTACTGTCTTTTCATGTGTGTGTCTTATGTCAGATATTCTTCCTCCATCTCTCTGTTTTCTCTTTCTCTTCTAATACCTATCACAGTTTTTGTTCTTTTAAAGTTCAGTGGTGCCAAGCAGCTCAACATTAACGGGTAATCTCACTACTATATAGGACATGAGGTTGAATTGGAGTAAACATTGACTTCAAATTGGATTACTTACCTGAAATAACTTCTAAAACAACGTTTCTATATTCTGTTTTTCAGAGGCACTTTTTAATTAGGTTTTCTCATTTAGGGAAGAGTTTGATTCAAAATGAAGCACTTTAAGGCACAATTTCTTGGTCCATGATTTGGTGATCATTCCTCCATTCGATGGCCTAATTCTCATCCAGAGACTTTGTAGAAAATAAAAGCCACATGTTTATCTGTTTCTCATATTTCTTCTGCACATTTTTGTCTCTTTGAACTTTAGAACTGGACCACTGGTTAAATAATCTGTATTCCTTCTATAGCTACAAACACACACCTTGATGTTACAACTTGAAACGGAGAATTTTAGAGTGGTTGTCAAATGACATCTTACTCTAGAGAACTTTATATTTGTTTCCAAAATCTAAAAAAATTGACTTCAATCGATAGCAATATTCTTCATTTTGCTCCACATTGCATTATGTAAGACTGGTTTTTTATACATTTTAGGGAGTTTGAAGTTGTTTTAACTTCTTTATTGCTGCAATTACAGAACCTAACATGTGTCATGCATATAACAACATTCAATAAATATGGACTAAATGGATGAAACAATTAATGAATTGTCTTTGTAATTACAAACAAAATTAAAATATCATCTTAAAAGTACTATTTAAGCTATATCTAATACTATTTTTCTGTGTTTGATACTTACAGTATTTAAGGCATTTTAGCAATAAAATTTCCCTTGAGAATGTCAGAAAGACTATTAAAAAATGAAGAGGGAAGGAGGAGGGAGATATTAATTGTCATATGTTGGTTGATGTCTACAGGATAAAGTCTGTTAGGTATGACTAAATCCAAACACTTGGAATAGGTTCTATTTTGTTTCTTCTTTCTCTTAATTTTACTTCACTGTGCTATGTGCTTAGTAAGGTAACAGGGCCAAAGAATAGACAAAAACCTCCCCATTCAGAAGAGAGAGACGAGATGATAGCAGGATTCATTTGTCATGGTGCTCGATGAAGTGGTACTGTGATTGTCCATGTTGAAATCAAGGGGCTATCCCTGGGGCCAATATACTATTAGTCCTTTGTATATACTAGCTAGTCTATATACAAATAATACATATTGAATATTTGATATTTTATGTGATGCAGTGAAAGAGAATTCAAATTCTTCAAGTGTAATAAAAGCCTGAATGATATGTCAATTTTAAGTATGTGACAGCATTTTTAGAATTCTCAAGCTAGAAACTGTAAAAATTGTCAATCACTTCCTTGTTAGGTCCCTTTATAGATAGGGGTGGGAGGCTGGCTCTGTTTCATTATAGATCCCAGAGTCCTGTACCCTGGTGCTTGTCTGGTATAGCTGTTGAAAGCCTTGGCAGAAAAGGGATTCCTACAGGGTTTAATGCCTGTCACTGACAGCAGGGAACAGTGACACTCCTAGAGAAAGAGACATTGCTGAAAAGAGACAACCAAGGAAGACTACACTAAGCTCTGTATATCAGCTTAGTTAGCTAAGTTTGCATGTTAACTTGTTAACATTATTATTACTTTTATTTTTATTGTGGGTTCTAAGAGAAAGTTCTACTCTCCAGAAGTATGTTATTTTATCTAAGCAAACATATTAACCAGACTATATTATCTAGAAATGTAAATTTCTAATATGAATTTTTTAAAAAGCTACATTACCATACTTCATACAGAGAAAACATATAACCACCTGAATAATCATAATACAAAATTCTTATCCATATTATTACCAAATTTTAATTGTTTTCTGTCATGAACTTAGTGCCATTAAGTTCTTAGGAGAAAATCAATATGAAAGTGTTTTATTTTTGAAATTTTGAGTTAGGGGGAAAATTTTTGAAGAGAACATCTGAAAAAACAATCAAATGATTTAATATAGTGGAAAAATAAGGTAAGACAGAATGCAAATACGGACTTGCAGAGTGAGCAGAAAACTTAAAAATCCTTTTTCAATTAGGATTTCATATTGACTTTTTGACTCATATTTTATTTCTTTTGGTTACTTAATCATTAAAATAAAAAATACAAGCGTTGTTAAAACAAAAATAATAATACTATTTTGAATTATTTCCATAAAGTGTTAAGTTCATATGGAAACATTTGGCCTATTTTGAAGGATGATTATCTATAGATGAGATATTTTGCTTTAATTTTAAGGCAAACATTTTTCTAAGTGTTAGTATAATCATATTTTGCTACAGTTAAACTAACATCTTCTATAATTCTGAACATACCAAAGAGCATTTTAAAATAATGATCTCAGCAAAAGATGATGACTGCTTTCTGAAACCTGCTGTGACACAAGATTTCTTTTTGGGACTCAGGGCTGTTTTTTGATTTTTTGTTTTTTTTTTCTTTTTTGGTAGGTACAAGATTAACTTTACTAGAAATTTTCAGCAGTCTTCAAGAATGATTTCAAATCAAGTAGGACTGTTTTTATTTGTAATTGTGTGACACTTTCTGAACTGATAATCTATTAATAAGAAATGTATCTTGTTATATCATTTTATTAATATACATTAGTAGTTAAAGGTGTAAGACATTTCCCCAGGAGGGATATTTTCCAAAATATAATTTGAGATCATTGATTACAGTTTCTCGACTTTACTGAGGCATTGCTGTTGTTCAGCTGATAAGTCATATCCTTATCAGGTTATAAGGTTGTTGTCACACTCTTTGTGACCCTGTGGACTCTAGCATACCACGCTCTTCTGTCCTGCACTATGTCCTGGAGTTTGCTAATATTCATATTCACTGAGTCAGTGACACTACCTAACTATCTCATTCTCTGCCACTCCTTTCTCTTTCTGCATTCAATCTTTTCCAGCATCAGGGTCTTTTCAGTGAGCTGACTCAGTTGACCAAATTACTGGAGCTTCAGCTTCAACAGTAGTCCTTCCAATGAGTATTCAGGGTTGATTTCCTTTAGGGTCAACCAGTTTGATTTCCTTGCAGTCCAAGGGACTCTCAAGAGTCTTCTCCAGAGCCATAATTCAAAAGCATCAATTCTTCAGTGTTCAGTCTCCTTTATGGTCCAGCTCTCACATCTGTACATGACTACTGGAAAAACCATAGCTTTGACTATATAGACCTTTGTCAGCAAAGGGATGTCTCTGCTTTTTAATGTGCTATCAAGGTTCATCATAGCTTTCCTTCCAAGGAGGAAGCATCTTGTAATTTATTTCATTAATCAAAATATTCACATTTTAAGTTCACATTTCAGTGACTTGAGAAATACCTATACTGATGTAACCACCCTCTCAATTTAGATCAGTTCAGTTGCTCAGTTGTATCTGACTCTTTGTGACCCCATGGACTGCAACATGCCAGGCCTCCCTGTCCATCAGCAACTTCCAGAGTTTACTCAAACTCATGCCCATTAAGTCTGTGATGCTGACCAATCATCTCATCTTCTGTTGTCCCTTTCTCCTCCTGCCCTCAATCTTTCCCAGCATCAGGATCTTTTCAAATGAGTCAGTTCTTCTCATCAGGTGGCCAATGTACTGGAGTTTCAGCTTCAACATCAGTCCTTCCAATGAATATTCAGGACTGATCTTCTTTAGAATGGACTGGTTTGATCTCCTTCTAGTCCAAGCCACTCTCAAGAGTCTTCGGCAACACCACAGTTCAAAAGCACCAATTCTTCGGTGTGCAGCTATAGTCCAACTCTCACATCCATACATAACTACTTAAAAAACCATAGCTTTGACTAGATGGACCTTTGTTGGCAAAGCAATGTCTCTGCTTTTTAATATGTTGTCTAGGGTGGTCTTAACTTTTCTTTCAAGGAGCAAGCATGTTTTAATTTCATGGCTGCAATCACCATCTGCAGTGATTTTGGAGCCCCCCAAAATAAAGTCTGCAACTCTTTCCACTGTTTCCCCATCTATTTGCCATGAAGTGATGGGATCAGATGCCATAATCTTAGTTTTCTGAATGTTGAACCTTAAGCCAACTTTTTCACTCTCCCCTTTCACTTTCAACAAGATGCTCTTTAGTTCTTCACTTTCTGCCATAAGAGTGGTATCATCTGCATATCTGAGGTTATTGATATTTCTTCCAGAAATCTTGATTCCAGCTTGTGCTTCATCCAGCCCAGCATTTCTCATGATGTACTCTGCATATCAGTTAAATAAGCAGGGTGACAATATACAGCCTTGATGTACTCCTTTTCCTATGTGGAACCAGTCTGTTGTTACATGTCCAGTTCTAACCTCCTCAATAGAGATGCAGAATATTTGCTTCAGTCACCTCAGCCAGCTTCCTGTTTCCCTTATGCCATCATTCCTTCCCCCTGTGGTACCAGGCATCACCTGGTACCACACCAGTGATGTGATTTTTTAAATTTATTTTTAAGCAGAGGTTAATTGATTTACAATGTTGTGCTGTTTCTACCATATAACAATGTGAATCAGCCATAAGTATAAACATATGATTTATACAATAGGTTAGTATGACCAATTCCACAATTTTATATAATGAAATAATACAGTACGTATAATTGCATGCTTTTTTCCTCAATATGATACTTTAAAAAAATTCTTTTTAATTTTTTTTATTTTCTTTACATTATTGTGTTGGTTTCACCTTCCAGAATATTGGAAATAAAAGCAAAAATAAACAAATGGGACCTAATTAAAATTAAAAGCTTCTGCACAACAAAGGAAACTAAAAGCAAGATGAAAAGGCAACCTTTAGAATGGGAGAAAATAATAGCAAACGAAGCAACAGACAAACAACTAATCTCAAAAATATACAAACAACTCCTGCAGCTCAATTCCAGAAAAATAAATGACCCAATCAAAAAGCGGGCCAAAGAACTAAACAGACATTTCTCCAAAGAAGACATACAAATGGCTAACAAACACATGAAAAGATGCTCAACATCACTCATTATCAGAGAAATGCAAATCAATATGATACTTTTGAGAACTACCAATGTTGGCTCATGTGTCAGTTATTCATGGCTTCCTTTATCTTTATCATCTTTTTCGTTTTACCTTTCTCTTCAGTCACACATTCTATTAATAATTTTAAAACTTTTAAAATTAGTTAAGTCTGTCTCCTACATTCAACAACATAATCATCTGGGACAGGTGTTTTGGTTGTTTGTCACATTTCCCTGCTCTTTCTCATGTTGCATGATTTTTATTTTGGAAATGATGTTATTGATGGTACATTACAGATGACTAGAATTACCATATTTTTCTAAATAGTATTGATTTTTCAAAACCGTATTTAATTACAGACTGAGCACTTGAACTTAGGCAACTTGCTTTTAGGTTCTACTCATACAACTCTTTGAAAAATCCAAACAGTTGTCCAAATTCCTCTAACCCAGTGGTGTTACCAAGTCAAACTTGGGCCCACTTGTCTGTGGCCAGTAAAGCAAATCTACTGATACTAGACTGTGATCATGAAAAGTGCAGCTTTTATTGAAGGCACCAAGTAACGAGTCCAGGGAGTTGGTACTCAAAGGTTCCAGAATCTTATCCTTGATTGCTTTCAGGAAAAAGAAGTAAAGACAGAGTGAGGGAGAGGGATTTGGCATGTGTGGTCCACTCATGAACATTCTTTTGACCCATAGGTGGCAAGGCAACTGGAAGTCAACATCATCAGACTTCTTATTCCAACCACTCTCAGATCTGTGTCTCTGTGGACAGCAAACAACTGACTTCTTTCACCTGGTGGAAGTTTCAATATCTGCACAATAGCTCAAGGGACATGACTCAGAATGTTATCTATAGTCCTTGAGCAGGAACTGAATGTTCTTGACTTTGTTTAAAGGCTAAATTACTGTTATTTTGTCTTGCTTGATTAATTTCCCTTCTTTCTACATTTTCTCACTTTGATTAAGTTTACTCTTTTGAACTTGAAGTCCTAGGAAGCTAAAAGTTTTCTACAGAAAAAGAGCAGATGGAAGACATGGAATGGGGCTATCTGTTCCAGGAAGGCTCCATAGAGACCTCCTGGGTTACAGGAGGACTCAGTCTTCAACTTTTTCTTCCCTGTTGCTTTTGCATGGCTTATTTTAAGATGTTTTCGAGAAAATAATCCTTTTAAGACCTGAGACACAGTCTTTGTTGTCAAGTGTAGTCTTCCTATTGTCGCAAATGAATGCTAAGAGCAATAATATATACATTATGACATCTCTGGAAGTCCAATATTTCCACAACAGCACTTGACATCTAGTGTCTCTGTTATATTTTCAATATCATGCAACATCCTTCTTGTCTCATATGATGTTGCTCTGAGCATGTACTGCCCTCTTCTTTGCCAAGGGATCTCAAGAATTTTCTACAGAGTATTCTGAGGTCTCTGTCTGGAAAAGCATCCTCCTCTTGAGTACTCTATTTTGCTAAGTTCAGCCAGTTCATCTGCCCTGGAACTCTGATCTTCACCTCCTGAGCACAGAGGGACCACCACAGTCTACTAGGACTAGAGTTTATTCTGCCAGTTCAGAAACAGAACATGGACAGAGAGCTGGAGTGATCTGTGAGGAGATATGCTTTATGATCATTCTTTCTTTCTCTAACTGCAGTTTGTATTACCCAATGCTGGAAAACAGTTATCTTATATTTTTGTCTCATATATTTTGTCCAGATTTATGGTTTTTAGAGAATTAAGAGCAGTCTGATGTCAATTACTTTTCATCACTAGACAGAACAAGTGTATTTGAACATATTTTAATTGTATGATTTCCTACAAAATTATATGACAATAGGAAATGATTCATATTTCCTGCATGTGTTTTTTCCTGCAAGGGAACTTTTGAATTTTAATAAATTTGGGGTTTTTAATAACCATCTAAATGATTTAAATAATAAATAAATATTTTATTTAAATAATTTAAATAATATTTAAATAGCTTTCAAATATATATAAAATTGGAATTATGGAAAGATATTATTGTTTCCTTAAAAACTGAATAATATACTTGGGATTCACACAGACCAAGTCTTACAACTGGGCAGTGCAATGAAACCCTAAATGTCTCACACACAAAATTCTAGGTCTGCATCATAGATGAAGAATAAAAATACATTTATTTTCTCAGTTTATATACACTTGAACAACAAAGATATTGTTGTTATTATTTCCATCTAGAGAATGAAAAGACTTTGCTATTTGGAGACTAAACAGAAATGATTCTGTGTTCACACACAAACATTTTGGCATGTAAATAAATGTTTCAAGGACCTAGTAAGACCTGGTGTCTGAAATTTTCACCCTACTGGTATCCTTCTGGTACCGGTCTTCATTTTCCCTGGCAATGTATGCACATACCTTTGGAGGACATAAAACTCCCTATGGGCTTCCCTAGCAACTCAGTGGTCTAGAATCTACCTGTTAGTGTAGGAGACAGGTGTTCAGTCCTTGGGTCGTGAAGATATGCCGGAGAAGGAAAGGGCAACCCACTTCAGTATTCTTGCCTGTGAAATCCCATTTGGACAGATGAGCCTTGTGGGTCACAGTCGATGGGGTTGCAAAAGAGTTGGACATGACTTAGCAACTAAACAGCAACAAAAACAAATTTCACAGATGTAAATGAAATTCCCAAGTGTTTGCTTAGCCCAGAATCTGCAGTTCTTAGCAAGAATATATTTGCAAGAATTCTGGGAGCACAGAAATATTTCTTGACACTCAAAATGTTCCTTAAAGAAAAAGTTAAGAGGATGTACAAAACGTTACTGAAGGTTCTTAGATTTTCAATATTTGAGTAATTGAAATGAAGACAAAGAGAATGCCATAGAACCATGGGTATTTTGCTTGGAAGCAAATTACTGCGAACACCTCTGTAAGATACACACTATTGGATAGTTCAGTGTGCATCTTAAAAATAATTTTGATGGTGATGAAACTATTTTACACTCAATAGTAAACATGGACAATTATGTAAATTCAAAAATATACTTAGAGTATTTTAATTTTATTTTATGTAAATTTGAATTCAGTAAAGAGATATAAAATGACATAGTAGAAACATTTGCTGCAGTTTAGGAAAGCTTTTACCAACTTCCCCCATTAAAAAAAGAGAGAGAGAGAGAGAACAATGGCTGCCTAATTCCTTTAAGTTGGTGTTATCCTTAAATAGTATCTGTGATGAACAATCCTTTATATCACCAAGTTTAATATAAATGCTAGTTATATTATAAGCATGCCATGAAGATGCTGTGGATTCAGTTACAGACAACTGCAATAAAATGAATATTGTAATAAAGCAAGTTAAACAATTTATTGGTTTTCTACTATATATAAAAGTTATGTTTACATTATTCTATAGTCTATTAAGTCCTGTTGACCTTAAAGTAACAGATTAGTAGATAGTTATCCAGAAAAGATAGATTCATTAGAGATCATCAGAGAATTACAATTCAGCATCTAGCAATGGAGTGAGCTATAACTGTATGAAGTGAAGTATTAGTCGCTCAGTCGTGTCTGACTCTTTGGAACCCTATGGACTGCATCCTGTCAGGCTCCTCCATCCATGAATTCTCCAGGCAAGAATACTGGAGTGGCTAGCCATAACCTTCTTCAGGCTATCTTCCTGACCCAGAGACTGAACCCATGTCTCCTGTATTGCAGGCAGATTCTTTACCATGTGAGCCACCAGGGAAGCCCCCTAATGCAGCAGTGACCACAGGACTGGAAAAGGTCCGTTTTCATACCAACCCCCAAAACGGTAGTGCCAAAGAATGTACAAACGATCATACAATTGTGTTCAGTTCACATGCTAGCAATGTAAGCCTCAAAATCCTTCAAGCCAGGCTTCAACAGTACATGAACTGAGAATTTTCAGATGTACAAGTTGGATTTAGAAAAAGCAGAAGAACCGGAGATCAAATTACCAACATCCATTGACTCATTGAAAAAGCAAGAGAATTCCAGGGGGAAAAAAATCTGCTCTGCTTCATTGACTACTTCGACTGTGTGAATCACAACAAATTGGAAAATAGAAAAATTCTACAAGAGATGGGAATGTCAGAACACCTTATCTGTGTCCTGAGAAACCTGTATGCAGATCAAGAAGTAACAGTTTGAAATGGACATGGAAAAATGCACTGGTTCAAAATTGGGAAAAGGAGTACTTTAAGGTTGTATATTGTCATCCTGCATGTTTAACTTATATGCAGAGTACATAATGCGATATGCTGGGCTGGATAAATCACAATCTGGAATTAAGAATATCAGGAGAAAAATCAACAACATGCAACACATTGTCTGAATGCAACATTCAGACATGCAAATTATACCACTCTAATGGCAGAAAATGAGGAGGAACCGAAGAGTCTTTTTGAGGGTGAAAGAGGAGAGTGAAAAAGCTGGCTTAAAACTCAACATTCAGAATACTAAGATTGTGATATCCGGTCCCATCACTTCATGGCAAATAGACGGGGAAACAGTGGAAACAGTGTCAGGCTTAATTTTGGGGGGCTCCGAAATCACTGCAGATGATGACCAGAGCCATGAAATTAAAAGACACATATACCTTGGAAGGAAACTTATGTCCAACCTAGATAGCATATTAAAAAGCAGACACATTACTTTGCCAACAAAGGTCCGTCTAGTCAAGGCTATGGCTTTTCCAGTAGTTATGCATGAATGTGAGAGTTGGACTACAAAGAAAGCTGAACACTGAAGAACTGATGCTTTTGAACTGTGGTGTTGGAAAAGACTCTTGAGAGTTCCTTGGACTGCAAGGAGATCCAACCAGTCCATCCTAAAGATCAGTCCTGAGGGTTCACTGGGAGGGCTGATGTTGAAGTGGAAACTCCAATACTTTGGCCACCTGATGCAAATAGCTGACTCATTTGAAAAGACCCTGATGCTGGAAAAGATTGAGGGTAGGAGGAGAAGGGGATAACAGAGGATGAGATGGCTGGATGGCATCACCCACTCAATGGATGTGAGTTTGGGTAAACTCCAGGAGTTGGTGATGGACAGAAAGGCCTGGCAAGCTGTGATTAATGGGGTCACAAAGAGTTGGACGTGACTGAGCTACTGAACTGAACAGATACAGTTCATGAGGTTCTCATGGAA
Organism: Antilocapra americana; assembly: GCA_007570785.1. Classification (NCBI taxonomy): domain Eukaryota; kingdom Metazoa; phylum Chordata; class Mammalia; order Artiodactyla; family Antilocapridae; genus Antilocapra; species Antilocapra americana. The sequence continues at coordinate 21,948,045 of ML663006.1, forward strand.
AGTTTACTGAAGTGGTTTGCCATTCCCTCCTCCAGTGGATCACATTCTGTCAGAATTCTCTGCTATGACCAATCCATCTTGGGTAGCCTTGCTCGGCATGTCTCATAGGTTCATTGAGTTATGCATGTCCCTTCCCCATGACACAGAAGTGATCCATGAAGGGGGTTAAATAAGTTAGTGCTATCCAAAAAGTTTATTAATTCTTTTGTCTTCCATAAGACTCCAAAATATGTAAAGTTGTCTATACTGACACTGTTATTATTGATATTAAAAATATGTGATCGTGAGGATGCCTCTGTTGGTCCAGTAGTTAAGAATCAATCTTCCAATCAACTACAGGAGAAAACCTCTCAAAACTTCCAACATATGGAGGCTCAACAACACACTGCTGAATAACCAACAAATCGCAGAAGAAATTAAAAATGAAATTCAGTTATGCATGGAAACGAATGAAAACTGAAAACACAACAGCTCAAAACCTATGGGACACTGTGAAAGCAATGCTAAGGGGAAAGTTCATAGCAATACAAGCTCACCTCAGGAAACAAGAAAAAAATCAAATAAATGACCTTACTTTACACCTAAAGCAACTAGAAAGGGAAGAGATGCAGAAGCCCAGGTCTAGTAGAAGGAAAGAAATCTTAAAGATCAGGGCAGAAATAAATGCAAAGGAATCAAAAGTGACCATAGCAAAAATCAACCAAGCCAAAAGCTGGTTCTTTGAGAAGATAAATAAAATTGACAAACCATTAGCCAGACTCATCAAGAAACAAAGGGAGAAGAACCAAATCAACAGAATTAGAAATGAAAACGGAGAGATCACAACAGAAAACACAGAAATACAAAGGATCATAAGAGACTATTATCAGCAACTATATGCAAATAAACTGGACAATTTGGATGAAATGGACAAATTCCTAGAAAAGTATAACTTTCCAAGATTAAACCAGGAAGAGATAGATAATATTAATAGACCCATCACAAGCACGGAAATTGAAACCGTAATCAGAAATCTTCCAAAAAACAAAAGCCCAGGACCAGATGGCTTCACAGCTGAATTCTACCAAAAATTTAGAGAAGAGCTAACACCTATTCTACTCAAACTCTTCCAGAAAATTTCAGACGAAGGTAAACTTCCAAACTCATTCTATGAGGCCTCCATCACCCTAATTCCAAAACCTGGCAAAGATGCCACAAAAAAAGAAAACTACAGGCCAATATCACTGATGAACTTAGATGCAAAAATCCTCAACAAAATTCTAGCAAATAGAATCCAACAACACATCAAAAAGATCATACATCATGATCAAGTAGGCTTTATCCCAGGGATGCAAGGATTCTTCAGTATTCGTAAATCGATCAATGTAATACACCACATTAACAAATTGAAAAATAAAAATCACATGATTATCTCAATAGATGCAGAGAAAGCCTTTGACAAAATTCAACATCCATTTATGATAAAAACCCTCCAAAAAGCAGGAATAGAAGGAACATACCTCAACATAATAAAAGCTATATATGACAAACCCACAGCAAACATTATCCTCAATGGTGAAAAACTGGAAGCATTCCCCCTGAAATCAGGGACAAGACAAGGGTGCCCACTCTCACCACTACTATTCAACATAGTTTTGGAAGTTTTGGCCACAGCAATCAGAGCAGATAAAGAAATCAAAGGAATACAGATTGGAAAAGAAGAAGTAAAACTCTCTCTGTTTGCAGATGACATGATCCTCTATATTGAAAACCCTAAAGACTCTACGAGAAAATTACTAGAGCTAATCAGTGAATATAGCAAAGTTTCAGGATATAAAATCAACACACAGAAATCCCTGGCATTCCTATACACTAACAGTGAGAAATCAGAAAGAGAAATTAAGGAAACAATCCCATTCACCATCGAAACAAAAAGAATAAAATACTTAGGAGTATTTCTACCTAAAGAATCAAAAGACTTGTATATAGAAAACTATAGAACACTGATGAAAGAAATCAAGGAGGACACAAACAGATGGAGAAATGTACCGTGCTCATGGATTGGAAGAATCAATATAGTGAAAATGAGTATACTACCTAAAGCAATCTATAGATTCAATGCAATTCCTATCAAGCTACCAGAGGTCTTCTTCAAAGAATTAGAACAAATAATTTCTCAATTTGTATGGAAATACAAAAAACCTCGTATAGCCAAAGCAATCTTGAGAAAGAAGAATGGAACTGGAGGAATCAACCTACCTGACTTTAGGCTATACTACAAATCCACAGTCATTAAGACAGTATGGTACTGGCACAAAGACAGAAACATAGATCAATGGAACAGAATAGAAAGCCCAGAGATAAATCCACGCATCTATGGACACCTTATCTTTGACAAAGGAGGCAAGAATATACAATGGAGAAAAGACAACCTCTTTAACAAGTGGTGCTGGGAAAACTGGACAGCCACTTGTAAAAGAATGAAACTAGATCACTTTCTAACACCATACACAAAGATAAACTCAAAATGGATCAAAGATCTAAGCATAAGACCAGAAACTATAAAACTCCTAGAGGATAACATAGGCAAAACACTCTCTGCTATAATCCAAAGCGGGATACTCCATGACCCACCTCCCAGAATATTGGAAATAAAAACACGAATAAACAAATGGGACCTAATTAAAATTAAAAGCTTTTGCACAACAAAGGAAACTATAAGCAAGGTGAAAAGACAGCCTTCAGAATGGGAGAAAATAATAGCCAATGAAGCAACAGACAAACAATTAATCTCAAAAATTTACAAACAACTCCTGCAGCTCCATTCTAGAAAAATAAACAACCCAATTAAAAAGTGGGCCAAAGAACTTAACAGACATTTCTCCAAGGAAGATATAAAAATGGCTAACAAACACATGAAAAGATGCTCAACATCACTCATTATCAGAGAAATGCAAATCAAAACCACAATGAGGTACCACTTTACACCAGTCAGAATGGCTGCCATCCAAAAGTCTACAAGCAATAAATGCTGGAGAGGATGTGGAGAAAAGGGAACCCTCTTACACTGTTGGTGGGAATGCAAACTAGTACAGCCACTATGGAAAACAGTGTGGAGGTTCCTTAAAAAGCTGCAAATAGACCTGCCATATGACCCAGCAATCCCACTGCTGGGCATATACACCGAGGAAACCAGAATTGAAAGAGCCACGTGTACCCCAATGTTCATCGCTGCATTGTTTACAATAGCTAAGACATGGAAACAACCTAGATGCCCATCAACTGATGAATGGATAAGAAAGCTGTGGTA